>ML681992.1:45443754-45753511 GCA_007922195.1 Podocnemis expansa
GGGGGGGGGGCTGCACAGCGGGCCCCGTTGGGGGGGGGGGAGCGCAGCGAGCAACCGGAGTTGCTCAGCTGCCCTCTCCCCTTAGAGGGAACATTGATCAGGGCCCAGGGGCTGGGGCTGGATATGTTTACACTGGCTCCAGTGTAGACATACCCTTAAGTCAGCTTAACAAGGTTGACTTTAAATTGACTTAAAGTTGACCTTGTTGACTTAAAAGAGCCCCCCCAGTGCAGACATACCCTATGATAATTTAGCTCCTATTCAAACGCTTTTGACAAAACCCCAGTAAGTTGTCCCAATAGTGTAGCTATCAGAAATATAAACAATGCATATCTCAAGGGCTTTTTAAATGGTTGGTCAAGTAATACAAAGTAAAGTCCCATTTTAAAAATATAAGACTATTCCCACATGGAGAAGGGACATGACTCTGATGCTGTGGTTATTTAGGATTACCTGTTCAAAAGTGACCAATGATTTGGAACCCTCAGTTTGCAGGTACTGGGTTTGAAATACATTTTTAAAAATGTAATTTTTTCGGACACCACTTAGCATCCAAGCTCTGAAGATCAAGTGCCTCAGGTTGGGCACTCAATAACTCAGACACCCAAGGGCACTAGTCTCTTTTGTAAATTTAGGGATTCAAACCCATCTACAGAATATGGTGCTCAGGACCATGTTATCTGTGGACTGAGGCACAAATCTTTTGTTGGCTTCCAAGTCTGCTCTTTTGTTAGAAAAACATCTTTAAATGTTGATTTCTCTCCATGAGATTTTTTGCCATGTATTTTAACTTAAGATCCAGGTAGCAAGCCATATCCTTTTGCAACTTAAATTAACTTGATATTCTTTCCTTCATTGCCTTTCAGACAGATATTGCTGGAATGTAAGTCACCTTGAAAGAATGCCAGTGACAAGCAGAGACCTGCAGGGATTCCTGTATAATCATAACATGTGGTGCTGTTTTTGTGGGAACTGGGCAGGCTGAAATGTTCAGAAGTTTCAGAAAAACTCCAGAACACTTTTAAAGATATCTTGGTGAGAAGGGTTGGATTATCTAGAACTTTTGAGGTTACAGATTCCTTTTTAAGCATCCATGCTGAGTCTCTGTCACTGGCAGTGTAACAACCTCTTTTCAAGAGTGCCTGGCACATACTAAACATTCAAACACAAACTTTCTCAAATCAAAATTCACAGCTAACCTCTCAAGCCCTGCTCTGTGTAGCAAGCATGTCACTTTGAAGCATTGACTGCTGCGCTGGAATCTGAACCGAATGTAATCATTGCTCAGATAAAGATTTGTCAGCTTTATTGAACTCTTCTGGTTGGATGCCTAAATGATGCCCATTATACTCCCCAAACCCTGTCCAGACCCTGTGAGAAACTCAGACGGAGTCTCTGGCAGTGTAGGCAGTGGGTTTGCAGTTGTGTTGTTGACAGGATGTTGGAGAGACAAAATAGGTGAGGAACAGCTTTTGTTGGATCAGCTTCTCTGTTGGTGAGACACAAAATCTTTGGAGTTTACACAGAGAGCTTCTTCAGCTTGTGCTCTATCTAGGTAGTTATATCACTTTGGTACATAAGGACCAGTCTTCAGTTGTTTTAAGCAGTGGCTCAACCTTTCCAGTCTGCTGGAATCAGGAGCATGATTTGTCTTGGAAATTCACAGTTGCAACTCACTACTTACAAAAGCAGACATAAAATTACAAAAGTATCAAAGCACACTGTTACTGAAAAATCACTTGTGTTCTTATCTGGCCACATCATTATAAAAATAAACCAATTGTAAAATAAATATTATACTTACATTTTAGTGTAGAGAATCTAGAGCAGTATAAACAAGTCATTATATAAAATTTTAGCTTGTACTGATGTTGCTAATGCTTTTTATATAACCTGCTGTAAAATGAGGCATATATTTAGATGAGAGGATGTACCCTCTGCCTACCCTCAGGGGTACATATACCCCTATTTGAGAAACACTAGTTTAAAGGCCTGGCTCAGAAAAGGTATTTGCAGAACCAGCAGTAGCCAGGTTGCTTAAGTACTGGCAATATGTGAAGCCCCACTGTGAAGGCCTTGTGTAGCAGGGAGTTGTCTGGTTTCTAACCTACTTTATCCTCTGTGAAGCCAGCCTCCCTTCACACTTTGGTATGTACTGTAGGCAGCTGTGGTGGTCTGTAAAGTACCAATGCCCCACTGAAAAATCAGCACTTCAAAGGTAATAATGTTGCTTCTTGCACATGGCATAGCACAGGAGATGCATTTGGCCCAACATGTAACCTCTGTTACATATCAACCAACTAGCTGCTACTGGTTTAAACAATAGAGAGAAAAACTTTAGGGCCAATTCTGCCATCAGATGTATGAACTAGGGATGTAAAAGCATAATTTTAAATGAATCAGCTGTTTAAACAGCTGATTACCATTTACAGGGGGGTGGGAGGGAAGGGATGGCAGCTGGGCAGCTCTTGATGCTTGGAGCTGAGAGGACTTGGCTCCTAGCACCTGGGACAGAGGGGTAGCTGCACTGTGTCTGTCCCACCCTACACAAGCTGTCACAAGCTGCCACTCCTGGGCTAGCTTGTCTGACCCGGGTCTGGCTCTAAGCTGCTGATTCCTCTCACCTTGCACCTCCAGCTCTTCAGACATAATCTTAGTGCTGCTGCCTTCACTACTGTCTGCTGGCTTATCTAGCACACAGTGTCACCATTTGCAATCTATGACTCCCTCTCTTCCCTCTCTGCTACTACCCCTCTGCTCTGGCTTCCATCTGCTCCTGCTCCTAGGCTTGCGCTCCTCTGTCAGTCCACTTCCTGCCCAGCCAATCACCATCCACCTGAGCATCCTGCACCCCGTCCACCCCAAATAGCCTTCCACATTACTTCCTTCCTCCCCATCTCCCAAGGAAACCAGAAATTATCTTGCTGGAACAGGTTACACTCTTTTATGAAGAGCTGCCTTTTTAGATATTATTTCTTCAAATGAGTTTCATCAGTGGAAGGAAAGTAAGTGGACAGGTGGCCTGCTGTTAAGAGATAGGTTGCAAAGAGGGAAGATGAAAAGCCTGTCTTGAATATGGGTTAGTCAGGAGCACAGAAGAACTGCTTTGTATGTGTAGCTTTGACAGTGAAGCTTGGGAGAATTTATTGGAGTAACATTTTCAAGGAAAAGCTTCTTTGAAACTCCGGTAAAGAAACAATATCTAATTAGACAAGTTATCATAAAACAGCACAGTCTTTTACACTGCTCCACAACAAGCAAGAAGGAATAAAATTATAGCTAATGAATTGCTGAACACTGTAGGAAGAACATCAGCTCTGTTAGCAAGGGAATCCAAGGGCTATCAGCTAGTGCTGGGCATATTATTAATTGTGAATACAATTTCTTTGCAAATTTACCTTTTTCTTCTGTTTGCAAATTGTTCCTAGGGCTGACCTTGATTTCTGTGGCATAAGCATTTGCCAAGTAGCTTAGGCAAACAAATTTTAGTCTATCAGATATTCATAAACAGCCTGCTATCACTGGTCACTATGCCTTATCTGTATTATATGACTGATCACTCAAGTCATATGGTATCATTTCCGCTCCCTGATTGGATGACAGAAATTTTTTAAACTGGAGAAGAATAAATGATGAAAACAAGCCATACTTCTGGTACTAATATTCTGATGAATGTATAGACAGTGTGGTCACTAGTGGGGCTAAAATCCAGGTCTTTCAGCACCAAATACACAGGCTTTACCATTTTACCTGAAGGAGTAACTCCCTGGGGCCATTTATTAGAGGGAGTCACAATCACACATACCACAGCTAGTGCATTATACTCATATTTTTGAAACCTTTCAAATATCATGAAGTTTAAATGAATTCCCAGCAGCCACTCAAACGCTTGAGAATGATTAATACTAGAGTCCTGCAAATGACAGTGAACCAAATCCAACACTTTTATTCACAAAAATGTATGCCAAGTACTTGTGGCTTTTTTGACCAGCTCTGCTCCCAGACCGGGAATAGTTTGTGATAGCCAGGCAGCCAGGCTTAAAAGAGAAGATGGATGCCCCTTAATTCAGATAATCAGAATCCACATGGTTGTTGAAGACAGTTTCTATGACTTCAGATGACTTTGAGTACAATGTCATTAAGAACAGGAATAGCCAGAAGATCAACCAAAACCCAAACAGTTCTCTGAGGTAAGGGTCAGGGAAGCAGCACAAGCAGACTTTCAGAATGTAAAAGAAAGAGACTCCAGCAGACATATGTCGGAGGTTCATTTATCCCCAAAGAAACCAAAAATATTCATCTCTATTAACCCCCATAAACAGTCACTGAAAGTTTAGGTGACTGCCTCTATGCTCGAGTCAGCCCTGCTCATGCCAGCACCCAGAGAAAGAAAGTGACACGTCAGATCCCTAGCATAAGTAAGAAAAGCCAAGTGTATTTCTCTAATCTTGCTGTTACATGTTCGCTCACCTCAGATGTGTGTATGTGCACGCACTCATGTCAATCACAATTTGTTTATCTTAGCCACAGTGAAATCATTTGTTTTATGAGTACCTTTAAACATTAAATATTATTCTAAGGCTATTATCTATTTTCATTTGTCTGAACCAAATGGGAACCTTGACTATGATCATTTTATCTTGACTGTGAACAATTTATCAAGTGTTGCAGTGGATTCCGCATCCAGATGCCTTTTAAATCAAGACTGGATGTTTACGTAGAAGATATGTTTTGGGTCAGTTCTATGGTCTGTGCTAAACAGAAGATCACAGTGCCCCTTCTGGCCTTCGACTCTATCATCTCTTTCTAGTAACAGAAGAAGGTCAGCCAGGGAGATTAATTAAGTCTGTATGCCACACTCAGGCCTCAGACCACACTTAAAGGGGCCAACAATGCCAGATACTACCCCCAAGCTGCTTCATCACAATGCGCTCAGTAAATGTTCTTCATAAAAGGAAGGTTAGTGATAAGAGTAGGCAAAACTGTCATAATCAAAAGCTGCGTTCTGGAGCAGAGACCTACCCGTCAGTCACTCGCTATGTAAAGACATACTGACTGTAGTCCACGTGCCATTAATTTTGTGCCTGAACAAATTAAAAGCAGTTCAGGTCCAGCATATTAGTATGCCGGGAGCCAAGATGACTTCCTGATACATGTACTCCTCTTCTTTAGATACATGCAACCCAAATGACTTTTCTGTAGACATCATTATCTTGTTTGTTTCTGCACGCAGTTGTTAGTCTATGTGCTCCCTGAGCTTCTATGGGATGAAGGAGATACTGAGATATCTAAACAAACATGTCTACATTTAAAAATTTAGTTCAGACTTGCAAGTCCAAACTATATAAGTCCAAGGTTAGTCTGAACTAACCTCAGGCTATTTTGAATTAACCACAGCTTTTTAACTCAAACTAGCTGTACGTCCTAGTTCAAACTAACTTTTTAGTTTGAACTAATAGCTTAGTTCAAACTTTTTAAGTTCAAACTAGCCATTACTTTGATTCTTGCCCATGCTTAATTTTCGAATTAAGCATGGAAGTCTGGACTAACCACTGCCTCGTCTGAACTAAGAAATTTCTTACTCTAGACTAGCCAAAGCCTAGAGTGGCCAAGGGCTCAATTAGTCCAGAGTAAGCTTGCTTAGTCTGGACTAATTTGCCAAGGTAGACATAGTCAAGGAGTTCTGTGGCACATTTAAAGAGAAAATCCAGTATGACCTGATCCTATGACTTACACTTCCCTTTATTTATTTTCATCCCATTCTGTAAGTTCCCCATCTTCAATGCACCTGATGAAGTTGGATTTTTCTCCCATGAAAGCTAATTCACCCTGGCCAGTAGCGCATGTGAGGGCATTTTCTGTTGGCACAGCACAGTGGCGACACTATGGTAAGTAGATGTTAGGAAGTTGATGGGAGACAAGCAAGTAAGTATACACATCTTACATATCTCCTGTCAACTGCCACTGAAATCAATAGTCAGTGTAGCCCAGGCCACAGTTTTCCAAGTCATAAAACTGAGCATTAAGTTTCTTCCCCTCTTCACATGAGGCTTAATTCATTGGTGTGCATAAAGTTCTTTGAGATCCTAAACAGAAGTAAATGACCAGCTTATGCCTTGAAACACAGGGAATTATTGCCCTTGCAACTGTAACCTAGCTTATATAGTTGCAGGTGCTATACACCATCACAAAACTGTCTTGTCCAGTGGCTCTCAACCACTGTGCCCTGACACATTACTGTGTCACCACGCAGAGGTAAGTGTGCCATGGAAAGCTGGCAGCTGCCTGCTTGAGCATGGCAGCAGCTTTTTGGTAGGGAGGCTAGATTCGGCAGAGGCACCAGATTCGGCGGCAGGGACTCTGGTGTGTTCTTTAGGGTCTCACGTGCCACCAAGCATGTCATGACCCACCAAGAATTAAGCGCCACAGGTCTAGTCCTTTGAAAATCATGTTCGTATGTATCTGAGATCCACATAGAAAGCAGACAAGGAAGGACGCCTGTAAAAGCAGTGAAGGAAAATGCACATTTTGCCTCCAAGATAGTAGTGACTGATTATGATAATAACACACTGCTAATCAAGAAATAGGTAAAAGCATAATGATTAAACAGAATTAGTTACACATTTTGGAACTTTATAGCACTGTGAAGACACAAAAGAGAGAGAAGAAGACAGTTCTAGGGACAGAAACAATAAAACAATACATTTTCTAAATGGGAGAAATTAAAGGCTCAGGAAGAGATACACTACCTTTTTAGTCTTTAAAAGTGCCACCAGACTCCTTCTCTGTTATATTGTTTAGTCTGTTCTGAAGGACAGGGGAGGTTTAGTCTTTCTACAAAGCAGCCTCTTATATTCAGCATTAAACAGAAAAGAAGCACATGAGCCTGAAATCAGGAGTTTTTGACTAAGGTCAAGACTTTTTACTTACTTAGAGCTAAATTATGTCTTCCTAGGTACAGGTACATAACTGCCTGAAGTACTGATTTTAAAAAATTCAAATCTGACCCTTAATTTGACAAATTAGTTCACATCTCTACAGCGCTTTGAAAATGTAAATTGCTGTATAAATTAAGTATTCTTATGCAACAGACTCTTCAGCAAGAAAATCACCTTTTGCTTACTTTTGCTCCCTGAGACTGGAATGAATTTCATCCCAGCACAATGTGTTCCTCAGTGACAACTGTTTTACACATAACCTCCAAAAAATAACTATGTATTTGTTTTGATTGGGTATATGGACTTTACCCCACTGCATGGCCAGATCCTCTAAATAAAGCCTGCCTAAAGACAGTAAAAGTAATAACCTGAGTCCTCTCACTATAAGGAAATCTTTGATGTTTGTGTCAGTGTTTATAACTTTTCTATATGTGAACCAAATCTAAATCCTTTTCTCTGCAGGTGAACCAAGTCTAAATCCTTCTCTTTAAACAGTTATCACACGTGAGCACAGTAACGACATTTGCCATTCTTATGCTTTTTCTAAAAAGCACCTCTGATTAAATAGGGAGGAAGATACAGAACTTTAAACACTTTTTGTTTTAAACATTAGCCATATTTTAATCTGAAACTTCTTAGCTGGAAGGAAAGAGTTGGCTAGGTTTTAATTTGGCCACATTTGAAAAAAGCAGTCACTCTCCTTTGGAAAGCTTGTACAGCTCTGAGATAGAATGAATTTTTCTGCTGTGTTACTAACCTCTCAGTCTCCAGGCCTGCTATTGGTTCTGCTTGTGGTCATAGGAATCAAAGGCAGCTGACATATTAAAGAGAATTATTAGCATTTGGTCTTCAGTCATGACCAGGAAGACATCACTACAACAGCACCCAGGTTATGTGGGGATAGCTGACATAAGGCCCTTGTAAAGCAAATCACAGAACTGGTTTAAAAAAAAAATGAATCAAAGCTGTTTATCAACAGAAAAGTGTGTTTTCACTAAAATTTTTCTGTTAAAAGTACCTGCTTGCTTTGGACAATTTAGACTGGTTGGTTGGTTGAAAAATGGAGCACTCAGAAAGCAAAATATTTCATCTGAATAGAGAAATGTTTTGATTTGCAAATGCTGCAATGCAGTACATTTGCCTCATATTCCCATTCTCTTCTATGGACTGGGCTCCTTGGCCAGATGACATTTCCCGTGATGCACTGCCTCCACTCTCCAAGAAGGGGATCATGCCAATCAGCTCATAGAGAACCGGAACTTGAGGTACACAAACTATAACTCCCATGAAGTGTTCTGGCAGTATTTCTAAATCAAAATATTTCTGTTTTGCTACAAGTGTTCCAATATTAAAATAGGCATCAAAATAATTCCCTGAAAATTAAGGCTATTCCAAGCAACAGACAAGAAGGTGAAAATGCTAAAAGAGTAGTAATTATTTCTGTTACATGGCCCACTTCCACACAGTTTGAATTAAAGCAACTAGTTTGGTTTGCTGAAATAGACTAACAGGCTACACCTCCGGAACAGTTTGAACTGATCTTGTGACTCACCTGTCTCTGCATGTGGCTATATACCTGACCTGCTCCAATTTCCATTTCATGCACCTGAAGAAGTGGGATTATACCCACAAAAGCTTATAGGATGAATAAATTTATTAGTCTTTAAAAGTGCCACAAGATTCCTTGGTTTTTATTAGCTGGAATAGTTTCACTTTCTAGAACTTTGTAGATGCTACAGTGAAAGTGAAAAGGTAGTGCTTCTTACTAACATACCACAGTGAAAATGGATATTTAAAGTGTATGGTATTTCTCACCTAGCTTTTTATACCCATATATTTAGGCTTAAATTCTGACACTCTTATTCAGGCTGAAGAGTACCTGATTTTAATCAAATCACCAATAGAATACTACCATACTATTCAGCTTAAGAAAAGATAACAGAATCTTCTAGGCTTTTTATTTTTTAAACGAAAACAACCGCACTATTTTTATTTGTACAAAGCCCCAACACACTGAAGCTAAGCTTACAAACAACTTGCTTGATTTGTTATTTCTAAGGTATTTTTCATATTACAGTTTGATGTCAAATTAATTAGTTTTGTCAAAAATGTAGCTAAGAAACGCATGTAATTGCATTTCTGTGTGTCTCTCGCTCAAGAAAATGTTTGCTGTTAGATTAGGATTTTTGGGTCACTAACTCAGCAGCATGAAGGGCCTTGAACTGGCCTTCATTTTGCTATCAGGACATCTGCATGCCACGTCCAGAATGTTTTGAGAACACTGTATGCAGAGGGATTGCCAATAGACTATATTTACAGAATTCTACAATAAAAAAAAAGTAGTCAGGGTTGTCCTCAGGTCTTTCTCTTCGAGACGCTCCATAGCCTCAATGTACTTTAGTTCTTAGTGCATATTGCTGAACTAAAGGTCATCTTTGAGCTGTGCCATGTGAGTTTCACAAAATTGCTGCCCTTTGATCTCTGTAAGAGGTGGCATGTTTACAAGAAATTGTTAAGATGTTTAGGATTTATAAAGTCCAGCTAAGAATGCAGCTGAAGGAGGTCTCGAGATGCAATCTTTGATTTCCCATCAAGGACCTACTGTCTATGTAAAGGATAAATTCCACTGTTCAGGAGAGGCGCAGCAAAGACCTGTATGTCCACTGCCACAAAGAAGGAACATGTAGTCTGGCATCAAGGATCATATCTCAGTAGACAGAAGGACAAAGACAAAAAGCCTACTGCCCAGAGCAGGATTTCAGCCACAATTCAACTAAAACACAGATGTCTAAACTATATATAAAGTACTCCTAGCCTACCATGAAAGGGACATTGATTATTCGTTTAAAGGACAGCCTACCATGGAACGGACACTAGTTATCTGTTGGACATTGGTGATCTGTTTAAAGGAAAGCTTTTTTAGCATGATAAGAGGAAGATTCTTCTGTCAACAGGAATTTGTTAAATACAGCCTCCAGCGAAATAGCCCTGTTACCTATTTTATGGAATGACACAACAGTGACTTGCACTCCCATCCTGCCTTTAGCAGCGAAACTGATGTGAATTTGATTTGAATAAGGCACTGCTACTTATTCATTTCAGCAGCAATATTTTTTCCTTTCTAGCTATCTATTATAATGTTTTTTTAAAAATTTCAGTCAACTCTGTTCAGACTGAGACTCTCATCAACATATGTGCTGACCTCACAGCTAGAATATAGCAAGACGGATACTGCTTATTCACATACCAGTGCATATCATACCATGTATAACATTTCCCTTCATTGATATCAGATTGACATTACTACACATCAGCGCTTATTTGCCTTAGCCTTGATCCTTTGTTATTCACCCCAGCTACTTCCACCAGAAAGGTAATACTGAATACTTCCACAAAAAGGGTGGAGACTGAAAGAAGGAAAGTGTTCCCTGACGTGACAGAGTCATAGCATCCAGTCCCTTGACTGAAATTTTGGGTCATAATTCTTTTGGTACTTTGTGTGCTGTGTGGACAGGACTGAATCCAAATTCATCTTTGTGGTCCAAAATAAAGTACAGAAAATGGCTCTGAATATACCTGGCTTGGTGGCTTTGATTGTATTTTATGCAATAACTTTAGCCATTGGAATTTGGGCTTCTTGGAAAAGCAAAAAGGACCAGAGGAACGGGAACCCAAGTGAGATGGTCATAGTGGGGAGCAGGAACATGAATTTTTTCATTGGATTATTCACTGCAACTGGTAAGTGCTCTTAATGGATATTCCTTAATTTTATTCAAACATTTAGATTGAATTTTTCTCATTCACAACTTAAATTTACTCTTCTAAGCCAAACTCTACTGGGATATGCAATAGAAGTTTTATTGGCCTTTATAGATCAGATCCTGCCAGCCCTACTCACACTGAGTAGTTCCTAATGCCTTGACCAGTTTCACTTAAATTAGTGGGGTTCCCACAGGAATATGGTTCTACTCAATTTAGGGCAAGATTCTGCTACCGTCATCATGCTAAGTATGTTACTTTTTATATGCGGTGTCGTACTATTCATCATGATCATTAGTAAAGATATCAGAATCTGGCTGATAAAGAATGATGTATATATAGCTCTTTAAAGAATTTTCTTGTTGATTTCCCCTCCAGGTTTCTGACATCTCTTCTCTTTCTTCTCCATTATCAGAGATTTCAGAATGTGGTCCTAAGTGACATTTGTCTGGCCAGCAGGTTTGCTTGGTTAAATCCAGGCTGATGACTCACATTTTTTTAATACAATATGTGCCTGCCTGTTGTTTTAAGGCATTCACTTTTCTTAACCGCACATTTCCTGTTGTAAAGGGCCATGATACACTGGACTAATGTTATATAAATCATTGAAGAAGAAGAATGTAATGCTGTTTGCTTTTGCTATCTGCTGTGACCAGGTTTACAATTAGTAAAAATAGAAATCAAAACAAACCTACTCAAATTGGCTATTATGAACATGAATTAGTTTTTGCATGCAAATATGGCTATTCACTTTGAATATAACCTGTCCAGAATTTTACTCAGGCCAGGTTTACACTGCAAAGTTTTGTCAGCATAGTTATGTTGGACAGGCGTATGAAAAACCCACATCCCTTCAGCAATACAGCTATGCTAGGGAAAGATATAGAGTACATTCAGCTATGCTAACAAGAAGAGTGCTTCTGTTGGCATAGCTAAATGTCATCCAGGGAGGTGATGTTACTATCTCTGTACCTTATTACACTACAGTGTATCCCCTCTAAGGGCTTTTTGCCAGTATAACTGTCCTGGTACAGCTGTATCAGTAGAACATGTGTAGGGTAGAAAAATTGTTAGGGTCAGATTCTGATAATCTTACCCACAATGAGTAGTATCTTAATCCAGGAAAAGTGCCCCTGGAGGAAATACGATCACCAGTGTGAACAAGAAGTTCACAATCTGGCCCTGTATAGTAGGGCAGTAGATGTTTCATCACTATGTCTCTTTTTTCTTTTCCAGCAACATGGGTCGGAGGAGCATATATCAATGGAACAGCTGAAACTGTCTATCTTCCCACAAGAGGATTAGTGTGGGTCCAGGCGCCAATAGGATTTGCTTTGTCACTTGTTGTTGGTAAAAAAAACAAGTGTTTTATAAATTTTTTCTAAAGATCCAGTGTTTCAGATCTAAACAAAATCAGTCTTTCCCAGATAACTGTCTAAGACTCTGGCTGTTAAGTTATTCTGAATGAAGTGTCATAAGGTAGCCAAAAAGTGATGTCACTGTCCTTTACTGGACTATATTCTGCATTCAATAGACTCAGGATGAGAATTTTAGGGATTAGTAATCAGAGCTGTAACGCCGGCTTTTGCCGGCTGGGGCATGTTCCGATCAGAATGTGCCCCTTGCAATTAGTGGCACTTACAGCTGGCGCCACAAAAGCCACCCCTTTAATAGAGCAGCTCCATTGAGCCACTCCGCACTACCTGGGGCTTTGCCCTGTTGGCCCCATTGTAATTACGGCTCTGTTAGTAATTCAGGCCCACAAAGGCAGAAATAAATGGAGGTCTGTGCAGGTGCAGAGATCCATCTGTATGAAAGTATCTGCAGTATCTGCTGGAAGCAGGGCTGGCCAGCGCATGTTTGCTGTGCTGCAGGGGTGGAGCTGGCCAGCGCGTGGGGTGGCCTCCCGTGGGTCCTTCCAGGACCAGGAGTGCTATTGAGCCACCATGCCAGGGGCTCCCACAACTCAGGAGAGCATTGCTGGAGCCCCAGGGGTCCTGGCTCAATAGCACTTCTGGCCCAGGAGGGTGGATGCTGGAGGCCACCTCACAGCATGTGCAGGCTGGCCCCAGCCCCTAAGGCAGGTCAGGAGACCCGGTGGTAGGGCAGGAATGCTGCAGGTTGCCACGGTCTCTGGCCCCAGGGCCGCACCCTGCCCTCAGGCAACTACGAGTGGGGGCTGAGATCCAGGGGCGAACCTACAGCAGGGCCCCAGGCCAGAAGTCCCCATAAAGGTGTGTAGCCCAGAGCCCTTAATTTGGCCCTTCTCTGGGCCTCTAAGATTATGTCTACACTACAGCATAAGCCTAAGGTTAGTGGGACTTGAGCCAGCTGACCCATATCAGGGAATTAGACTGGGCTAGAGTGCCTACATTGCATTTTTAACCCTAGGTTAAGGATTTTCTGACCCAGGTGCTGGCATCCAGCCTCCAGCACACAGACCCGAGTCAAAGTAATCTTACTGCAGCATGCCCGGTGCTACCCACACGTCAGTGTTGATGTTCTAGCTCTATGAATATGATGCATTGAGAAAACCCTACTGCCCAACCCATTTCCTAACTGTGATGGAGCCATTAATAGGACTCCAGAGTCCATAAGGAGAACATAAACTGCACAATTCGCTCCTTTGGAAGCTGGCTCAGTAAAAATGACTGCAGTCTGAGAAGGCTTTATACGGAACTACCCACTAATCTAAGTGGGCTCTCCACCGCTAGGTTGCGTCACACTGGCAGGAAAGTGCCCTTCTGAGGATAATTAGGTAAACAGTCTCCAGGGCCATCAAACTCCTGAAATGACACATTGCATGTCTTATTTTAAAATGACTCTTCAATGGAGTGTTTTTGTTTAGCTGGGTTTTTTTATTCTGCTTGTTTTGAAGTTTAACCTAAAATGCCAGTTTTGGGGAAAACACAGACACTCCAGCCTGGCTGCTGCTGGCTCAGACAGGTGAAGTTCTTGGGTTATAGTGTGACACAGCATTCCCTGTGGATCTTTTATCTTTACCCCACTGCACATTATGTAGTGGGGTTAAGGGATCCCTGGGAGGCTTGGGAGGTTTTGGGGCTCACTCCCATTCATCACCTTCACAATGCATGCTGCTTGGGTGCTCTGCATATGCAGTCCCAGGGAGCGCAGAGGGGATCAGAGGGTGGAGCAGAGTCCAAAATGCTGCCCTGAATGGAGGCAAAGTGACCAGGACCATAGGATTACCACCTGTCCAGTTTTTACCTGAACAGTCCAGTTTTTGGTGTCCAGGTGCCATTTAGGGGTCCAGGGGTCCAGTTTTCAGGGACCTACCAACCAAAAGGCTGGTTATTGTGGGCTGGGATGTGAGGTGGTGCCAAACATTGACCCATGCCTCCCTCTGCTCAGCTGGGGCAACCTCCTATTTGCAAGTATCTCCTTGAGACAATCCAGTGAGTGATGAGGGAGGAGGAGGGACAGGAGTGAGCAGTGGAGGCTCTTGGGAGCAAGAGATGGAGCAGGGGTGGGTCTTGAGGAGGAGTGATGGAGTGTATAGGGCCTGGGAAAGAGATGGAACAGGGGCAGGGCATCAGGGGAAGAGGTGGGTCAGGAAGAGATAGGGCAGGCATGAGGTCTCAATGATCTCTGGTTCCCAACCATTAAAAAGCAACTTTATTGAGTATTAGGGTCATCCTCCATTGGCCATGCCAAGCTGAGAGCCATACTGCTTCCACCCCATACAAGGCATTTGCTTGGTCCCCACTTCACCCTCTAACCCCAGTCTAAATTGGTGTGAGTGCCTGTTTGGCCCCCTTTGTTAGGATGTGGGACTACACACCCCAACTTCAAAAAGCCCTGAAAGCAGTGCTGTTACCTCCCAGGCCTCCCCAGATGCTGATGAATGCTTCGCTGAAGTCCACCTCGGTGGGTGCTCCAGATTGTAGTATAGTTCTTTGGGAACATGTGGCAGGTAAAATAGGGAACTCAGGCTTTGCTCTGGGCTTTCAAGGTTCATGGTAACCTTTACTGTCAGTGCATACAAAAGCCTTTAGAAAAACAACAGAAACTTGAATGCTCTTTTCTCTGCATCTACGCATATCCCTTCTTGAGCCCTTAGGCCCAATCTGTATGTCAGGGAGATAGGCAGTTTGCCCTCTATCTCCTGCAGGCTCTGTTATCCAGCAAGCAGGTATGAACCAAGAGCAGATCTTACTTTCAAATAAAGTTTCAGTCCCCTCTGTCATGTTACTTATTGATCACCTTCATTACCTCAGTCAGCAGGCTGAAGTTCTACTCCCTTTGGAGACAAAGTAGGAAAACTAACTTCCTGTAGCCTGGTCACTCTTTCCAGCAAATCCACTGTTCCGATGAGCAGCACTGATGACTCGTGCATTAGTTGCTTCAAAGAGGGGCCCAGCATCACAATCAAATGTGTTGATTTGTCCTTGGCTCTCTAGGCAGGCACAACCACACTCCAAATGCAAGTCACATTCTTCAAAATGGTGGTTACAAAGTCAAGGGCAGGTCCCAATTTGACACAGCCATATACCAAACCATTACACCATTTATTATCATGTACAACTAACTCCAAGTTGGAGGGATGGATGTGCAATGGTACCATTTGTGCAGGCTCCTCAGGAACCAGGTAGTAGGACTAAGCAGAATCGTACAATTAGCAACAAAGAAGAGCAACGCTTACACTGGGAAATATCTGTCCTGAGAGGAGAACTAAGAACATGATCCAAAGCCCGTTGAAGTCAATGGGTAGATGCACATTGACTTTCATTTCAGTCAGGTCCTAAAATTGTAGCCTATGGACACGGCAATTCTTTCTTATGAGCATAATCCTTGCTAACACAAGAAGCCCCATTCAGACACTGCAGGTCCAATCCAGCACTCCTTCCACATGTCAGTAATCTCCAGACAAACAGCCTAGGCATCAGGATTAGGCACTACATACATACATTCAGTTTTAATGGGACTAATTATTTGCATAATATGAGGAAGGAGTGTAAGACTGGGCTCAGTTTATAAGGTGCTGGTGTTAAAAGCAATACAATAATTTATGAAGAATGCATGGGGAGTCACATGTTTCTTGTATGTAACTGAGGGGAGCATTTATCTCAGTATGTTGCATGGCATCTAGAGTTCGTAAAATGAAAGACAAATCTATTGCCTGATTTTGATCAAAGCACATTTTTTTTCAGTTAACATAAGATCCTTTACAGGAAAAGCTCTTTAGGGCCTTACATGACCTGAAGAAGATGGTTATTGATGAGAAAAGCCCTTTAAAAAGCTAGGTAATGTGGCTATTTACTGAATTGTCAGCTGACTGGCATTTTAATGGGGAACATTACCAGGTTATTTCTAACAAATATATTTATTGCATGAGCACTCATGGGAGAAAAATCCCACTTCTTTTCTCCCATGAAAGCTCATGCAATAAATATAGTTTTTAGACTTTAAGTGCCACAGGGCTCCTTGTTCATTTGTTTTAATAAACTAGACTAACACGGCTGCCCATTTAGATCTCAGATTATTTCTGCATGACCTGCAAATGTTGACTAATGCTGGTTTTAACAGAGCTGTCATTTAGAACAAGAGAGTAGTTCTGACTCATTTCTGAAGTGATAATATGTTGTGAAACTCAATGGTAATATTATCATTTTTGGCAGGTGGCCTCTTCTTTGTAAATCCAATGAGATCCAAAAATTATGTGACAATGATGGATCCTCTACAAGAAACATATGGGAACACAATTGGAAGCCTTCTCTTTATTCCATCATTGATAGGAGATGTATTCTGGTTTGCAGCCATTCTTGCTTCACTAGGTAAATATATTTGCTCTGCTGTTGTATTTGATAGAAAGATGATGTAGCAAAATACAGAGGGCAAGGGAAAGACAGCCATGAATAGCTCTGCTTGATTGATGCAATCTTTTGTGGATTATGTGTTAAAATAAATTGTTCATTCCCTTTCTTAGTGCTTCCTGTGCATGTTGAAATAAAATTGATGGGAATATAAATTTCACATTTCCACAGTACTTGGTAATGTCTCATATTTACTTATCATCTCAATATTATAAATGGGGAAATGGAAGTGCAGAGAGGTGGAGTGACTTGACCAAGGTCACAAAGTAAACTGGTGGGAGCACTGAAAAAAAACCCTCTGGAATCCTTGGCTTTGAGTCCTGGGCACTAGACTACTTTGCTATTTGCATCATTTCACCATTTATTTGTGGAATAAGAAATTTGCATATATAAAACTTGTGACTGTTCAAAACTGTCTTTGTCTGCAGGTGCAACAATGAGGGTCATTTTGGATATCAGAGGCTATTTGGCCATCATAATATCAGCTTGTACTGTTATATTCTACACTTTACTGGGAGGATTGTACTCAGTTGCATACACAGATGTGATACAGTTGATTTTTATTACGCTCAGTCTGGTAAGTTAAATGTATTTCTGTGTTATCATTTTTCTCAATACTGCATAAATAAAGATGAGAGACAAAATCTTCTCTCATTTTCATCAGATGCAGTCTACAATAGCTGTATTGACACAGGTCCCAGACCCCAAAGTTTTACTTCAGAAGTTAAAACAAAAAAGCCTCAGGACCACCAGAAGCCAATTTTTTCAACTCTTACTTGGTTAAATAGCACTTACTCATGGGCGTAGTCTTTGGTCTATTTACATGAGTAAATGCTATTCTGCTTGAGTAGGATTGCTGAATCTAACCTATAATAATGGTGGCTGAAATAAACAAAACCCAGGGTGACAGCTGTCTAAAAATACCAATTAATTTGAATGAAGCCACCATGATCTTAACTACACCAGTGCACACGAGACGTAACTGTTCCACTTTATTCCATGCTGATTAAGCCTCAAGTGGACCATTATGTCTAGTTCTGGGTGCTACATTTCAGGCAAGATAAAGACAAATTCTAGAGGAGAGCCACAGAAGTGATTACAGGTATGGAAAACATGACCTATGAGAAAAGATTGAAAAAAACCTGGGTTTCTGTCTGAAGAAGAGAAGATGGGGGAGGGGTGGGATGTGGCCATTTTCAAGTGAGTAAAAGTTTGTTACAAGGAGAAGGGAGAAAAATGTTCTCGTAATCTCTAATGATAGGACAAGAAGCAATGGGTTTTAATTTCAGCAATGAAGATTTAGGTTAGACATTAGGAAAAACTTCCCAACTGTCAGGGTAGTTAAGTAATAGAATAAATTGCCTCTGGTGGTTGTGGGATCATGGTTTTTGGAGATTTTTAAAAGTGGATTACACAAACACCTGTCAGGGATGGTCTAATAATAGCTAACCCTGTCTTGAGTGTAGGAGACTGGCTTAGAAGACTCTCGAAGTCTCTTCCAGTCCTACACTTCTATGATGGACCAGGCAGGAGCAGAACTGCACCCAGAAATGGAAAAAGACTTTTTGAGCACATTCTCAGTTGTGCACCAGGCACAAAAGAGGTGAAATCTCTGTATCTGAGTTTACCTAAAAATAAAATAGAGATAATAATTCATATATAGTGGCCCTTTCTGGAGGACTCCAGTTTTCCTGTTGATAACTAAACATTTACATATCACTATCTTGATGCAGAGAATATGATACATGAAGCAAAAATTTTAATTTTAGAACATTGGTCAATTACACTAGACTGGCACTGAAAGGCCTTATAGAACAAACCAGTTAAAAAGGAATTTGAATGAACTTGGGGGAATTGCTTAGGAAAAAGGAGAGGATGTGAGATACAGTAACAGGAATAAAAAGTGGCATGAAATGCAGGTAAGAGCAGGAGAGGAGGCAAAAGAGACAGTAGGCAGCATGCTTGAGCTGGTTGTAGGCGGGAGTGGAAGAGAAGGAGGAAATTAGAATAAAGTCAAGCCTAAGCAGCATGAATAAAATACAGCAGTGCGAAGAAGCTAGTGAAGGGGTTCATTGCTTCCATTTTAATTCCAGTGGATCTGTGTCCCATTTGCCCTGCTCAACTCTGCAACGGAAAGCATTTATTACACTGCTACTCAGGAAGTCTACCAAGCCCCTTGGATTGGAAAAGTACAAACAGAATATCTGGGAAGGTGGCTGGATGACTTCTTATATCTGGTAAGAAATCTTTCTCTAGTGGGTTTGTGAGATGGGAAATTGGGTTAGGTAAATGGTTTTGTCATCTACTCCAAAGCTAGTCCACAGAACGGAGGCTCCTTCAGGGTAAAGAATACAAGGATTTTGATTAACTCAATTTTATCATAGTCTCGTTGTATGCTTTTGAGGTATGCAAATAAGGCCTGATCAAAGGTACTAAAAATCAGTGAAAAAATGATTACCTACTATGGGCCTTTCTTCAGGGCCTTAACTCTCTGTGCTTCAGTTCCCACCATAAAATGGAGCTAATCCTTCCTTAGTTTGTGTTGCTCAGCTAAACTGTAAACTTTCCAGGGCAGCAATCCCTTACAGCATCTAGCACTATGGATCCCCAGTATAGGTAGGGGCCTCAAAGCTATTATCATATAAATTTATATTATCATATAAATAAAACATTACACCAGCGATTCCCAACCTGTGGTCCGTGGACCACTGGTGGTCTGTGAAGGCAGCACAGGTGATCTGCGGGCAGAGGTGTCCAGGGGTTGG
Organism: Podocnemis expansa; assembly: GCA_007922195.1. Lineage (NCBI taxonomy): Eukaryota > Metazoa > Chordata > Testudines > Podocnemididae > Podocnemis > Podocnemis expansa. Next base: position 45,463,051 of record ML681992.1, read on the forward strand.
GGGGGGGGGTGAGACAGGCAACCACCCCTTGCCCCACGTTTCCCTGGGCCCCGTGCTGCCTTGCCATGAGTAGGACAATGCAGAGCCCGAACCACTGCCCCCTGCCCCCTCCCTGCTGCCTTTGGCAACAGTAGGAAGAGAGAGGCCAAAACTGGCCTCTTCTTTCGGCTGGTCTGCCCCGATCCTAGGGCAGGGAAGAATCAGCGCAGGGGCATAGAGAGCTGGGGAGGGCCAGCCCAGAGGCAGGGTGAGAGAGCAGAGCACAGCCGCTGAATCATCCCACTCTGCCCTGGCTCAAGGGAGGGGCAGGAGTGCGGAGGAAAAGTGCAGGTGAAACCAGGGTGCACAGGGATGCAGAGGACAGGGGTGGGACGGTAACAGGCTTGTGGCTGGGGGTGCAGGGGGATGGGGAGTGGGGCTTTAGAGCCTCATGGCTGGAGAGTGCACAGTCACAGTGGATCGAGGCATGGTAAGGCACTGGACGCTGGAGAGTGTAGGACTGCAGGGGACAAGGGCACATTAAGGGGCATGGTAAGGGGCTCATGGCTGAGGAATGCATGGCCGCAGGGAATGGGGAGGATAGTAAGGGGCTCGAAGCCAGGAGTTCAGGGTGGTGGTACACAAAAGGTTTTGATAATGAGGTAGTACTCCACATAAAGAAAAAGGTTGGGAACCACTGCATTACAAAATAACTACACTGAAAAGACATTAAGGCTGCAAAGTCTAGCACGCAAAGTTTGCAAATGCCAGAATTAAGGTTTTCTCTGAAAACTTAATTTAGTTCCTTAAACTTATGTTACAGTACATAGCATAGCATGTTTAATTATATGATCCTGGGTCCAGAATAGCTATTACCAGGAAATTTGGCTTTGCCCTTAGCCCTGCTCAATTGCTTTGTGCATATGATACCTGCATGATTTAGTCAGCATTAAGAAGGATGAGAGACTGGACCATGTGCAAACTGTGATTTTTTTCAGAGGCTGATAACTTGGTCAAATTTGAGCAGTGTTTCACACAGTTGGCAAAAGGCTCATCCCTGAAAGAAAGGCTGCCACCCTGCCAAATTTCAGCTGTCTGCTCCCAAGCGCTAAGGCACTAGCACTACCCAAAGAAAGAGTCACCAGTATTGTCAAAGGTCTAAGAATTGAAACCATGGTCGTATTATGGAAGTGTCAGATAACCTTGTTAATAGGAGGTGCTACTCGCCCTCTCAATAACTAAAATAACACTGAAAGGCAAGGATTATTGTATCAGTGCATTAACATTTGAACATTTCAGGTTCTTGGCACCATCCCATGGCAAACTTATTTCCAGCGAGTTCTCTCTGCCTCCTCACCAAGACAAGCAAGACTCATTTCCTACCTCTCTGGGTTGGGGAGTTTTATAATGGCCATCCCTTCTGTGCTCATAGGGGCAGTAGCAGCATCCACAGGTAAAACTAAATTATACATCTTTAAGAAAGGTCCTTTTTTAGCTCAAGATTTAAAAGCAGTGGCCAAGATTATGAACATGGGTCCTAAAGATACGGCTCTATTGTTCTGGGTTAGGTACCTAATTAAGTAGCCTGATTTCAGCGCTGAACATCAGTGGGAGTTGCTGGTTGCTTAGCATTTTTGATAACCAGGCCATTTATTTAGGGGCCCAAGTCAGAATGTTGGACTCCTCCAGCTTTTAGTTCAGGTGCTAAAGTACCTAATACCTCTTTAAATCTCAGTTGTGGCATCTTTATTCCATTATCAATATCTTTCTTGTGTTTTATGTTGGGTAAATAAGGGGGCTGATACCTTAAAGGTCTACACAGACATTTTGGAGTCCAAAGAAAAGAAGTGACCAGTAAAACTTGTTTTCCTCCACTCGTTAATATTCACTTGCTTGTCTGACTTGTATTGGTATCATTGATTATGTGCAGGATAGAAAATTTGCAAAGGAATTTAAAGATTCAGAGATAAAACAATAACTTTTCCCCGCTCCCCACCAAAATCTTAAAAACCCTCTTTGCAGCTGTATTGAGCCCTCACAGAGGTAAATGGTTTAGTAGGATTCAGTTAAGAATTTGATATTTCTGGGCTAAAGCACTCAGAATTAGTGCAAAGATCCAATCTTCCAGCAATCAAGCTCCAGAGGGTGGACAGACCTATCAGTGACCTGTTCCAAGATGCAGCAGAGGGAGCGCTCATGCAAACCCATTATGCACTCCTCCTTGTGCACTGGATCAACCATCTTTTTGATCAGTTGACTCCATTCATAGCCAGTTTAGTTGGCCATAGAGGACCACTGTGCATGTATTGATACAGTGCCAGGATTTGGCCATAAACAAATATGTTTTCTAGTTAGGTTTCTATGGAGTGTCAGTTCTCATGCAGCAGTGCATCAACATTTGAAGTCAGGAAACAATGTAATCTAAGTACAAGAGCAGTTTTTAGCAGTGCAGTGAAGGCTCTTTGTAGAAATGCTGCTCTGAAGGTAACAAAATCATGAACTGAACATTAAATTCTTTGAATCTTTTTTTTTAAAGACTGGAATCAGACAAGCTATGGTCTTCCAACTCCAGTGGAGAGAGGAGAGTCAGCCATGATCCTGCCATTTGTTCTGCATTATCTCTGTCCAACCTATATTTCCATTGGTGGCTTGGGAGCTATTGCTGCTGCTGTCATGTCTTCTGCAGACTCAGCCCTTCTATCTGCAAGCTCTTTGTTTGCGCACAACATTTACAGAAAAATTCTTAGGAAAGAGGTAACAGATTCACCATTAATATTCACGGCTGGGAGAAACTGGTGAAAAATTGGTGTAAAATTTTGATCACCATTCCAGCTGTATGATTTCAGATCCCCGGCATTTCAACAAGTTTATGAAATTTAGTGAGACTAGAATTTTAACATGACATTTGCTCTTCCCAGTGCAGCCCTGCTCTCTGCTGGAAGCACAGAGAACCTGCTTTTCATATGTGTCTGTCATGACTTGATGTATTGCCTTGGCTGAGTCACTTAGGCACTGATTCTTAAAGGTCCTTAGTGATTGCTTTACTCAGTGTTTCAAAGCCTAACTGATTTAGGAGCCTAATCTCATTTTCAAAAGTGATTCAAGTCTTAGGAGTCTAAATCCCACTGACTGCCAAAGGTATTTTAGCTCCTAATTGTGGAAAACCTTCTGGAAAAGGAGATTTGGTTAGGGGTTGCAACAATGAGCACAACAATTGCAAAATATTGTTAAAATCTGACTTTGCCCTCTCTGGGCCTCTCTCTCCCCTTCTTTTAAAAAGGTGGGAAGTACATTTAAGTAGAGGTGTTGTGAAATGTAAATGCAGCTGTGATCAAATGGCACAAATTGTGTTGTAACCAAGGTAAAAGTCACACATCACAGCTCCATTTCTCCCAGCAATTTATTAATTTAACAGACCTTCTGTTACTGATACAGCACACAGAGCGTTCTCAGTCCAATAGAACAAAGAGGAATTTTACTATAAATGTCAAATGGGAACAGTATCAAGTCTGTAAAGGTATACAAGTCAGGTAGTGACAGACCACAGGACCTTCTGATGCCCATTTCTGTGGTCAGCAGGCTAGTCTTGCTGCCAAGTTCATACTGGGTGTGGAAAAACACTGGAAGTTTGCAGAAGTTCTGGAAACCAAAAATGGCAAGTTTTCCTGATTATGGGTGTGCCTACACTGAAAACAGACCCCCCTTGGCTGGCCAGTGTCAAACAACTCAGGCTTGTGGAGCATAGACTGGGGGGTTGTTTCACTGCTGGGTCTATTTTTGGGCCCGGGCTCTAGGATCCTTCAGTGTGAGAGGATCACAGCACTCAGGTTCCAGTCCAAACCCGGAAGTTTCCATAGCAGTGAGACAGGCCTGCAGACACAGTCCAAGCTCCATGAGCCCAGGTCAGCTGGCCTAGGCCAGCTGTGGATCTTTCTTTGCTGTGTAGATATACCTGTGTTGCTCGTTCCAGGATTTGATAGTAAGTTCTCACTATAAATTTTACCATGTACTTCATTATCATTACCTACTCAAATTCCAGAAGATGTCTTTCAAAATGAACATGTCCCAGAGGTTTGAATGTAGAGTTCTTCTAAGTCAAGATTAATTCAAATCCACTCCAGGTTAGTAAGCATTAGAGATAGACACTCCAGCTGAAGAATGTAGTTCTGGATCCAGATTTTGAACACCCCTATGTTCACAGCCATATAGATCCCGAAGTTTGGTTTGGCTCCGTAGAAGATGGCTATTTTTAACTTTTGGTTCTGATCACTGTAAACTTGAGATCTGATTCAGGGTGGGATGTAAAACGAGCTAGTGATGATTTCTACAACTGTGATCTCTTATTTTACAGGCTACAGAGAATGAAGTTTTATGGATGATGAGAGCCTCCATGGTGGTGTTTGGAACAGCAGCTGCAGGCCTGGCTTTCCTTTCTAACTCTGTTTACGACCTGTGGTTCCTGAGCGGCGAGCTAGTATATGCTCTTCTCTTTCCGCAGCTCTGCTGTGTCCTTTTTATTCCCAACACCAACACATATGGCTCAGCTGCTGGATTCCTTTTTGGGTTCCTGTTAAGGCTGTCAGCAGGGGAGCCTTCCCTGAAAATCCCCCCACTTATCCACTACCCAGGCTGTTCCCTTGTGGATGGGGTCTACATTCAGTTGTTCCCTTTTAAAACCTTCACCATGCTTCTCACGCTGGGGACTATCATTGCCGTTTCATACCTGGCAGTGTTTTTGTTTAAGAGAAACATCCTCCCTCACCAATGGGACATCTGCAATGTAATAAAAGAAAATAGGGCATTCACACACACTCAATGCCAGATAGAAAAACAGGAACACGTACAAGCAGTTTCTTTTCCAGTCCTCTCCATCAAGTCATGAAGTATTTGAAGGCTTCGGTAGGACTTACCAAGAAAAAAAAAATCCATTTGCACTATGAAACGATACAAAGACAGAAAATGTAACAATTTAAGGGCATGTAGTGAAGGAACATGATCCTGCAGTGGTTAGGATTATTAATATAATGTAATAACACAATGCTTCTGTGTGTTCTTGCTACCAAAATGTGGTCAGGGTGAAAGATTACAAACTGAGCTGCCACATGGCACAATAAAGGGGTCTAATTAATCCTTTTTTCATAGAATCATAGAATCATAGGGTTGGAAGGGACCCCACAAGGTCATCTAGTCCAACCCCCTGCCAAAAAAAGCAGGACCACTCCCATTAGATCATCCCAGTCAGTGTTTTGTCCAGCTGGGACTTGAACACCTCCAGAGATGGAGATTCCACCACCTCCCTTTTAATCCTGTATTTTATTCATAAGACACACAAAGCATGACCTTGCCCTTGTTGAAGCAAAATGGAGCTCTCCTAGGGTATATCTACACTGGAGTCTGTTAAGTCGACCTAACAAGGTCAACTTTAAGTCGACTTAAACATGACCTTATTAAGTCAACTTAGAGATTCCGCATTGAAAACTCCTGTCAATTGCCTGTATCCACACTGGCAGGTGCTAGGTTGTCGTCGGAGTGGTGCATTTTAGGTATCTGTCCCTGGTGGCCAGGAACTCAGGGAGGGGGCCTGGAGGCCAATTAGGTCAATTTAAGAGCTTTCCCTGGCTATATTGGCTAGGTGTTATTAAGTCAACTTAAGGAAGCACTTAAATCAACTTAATAAAAGTCCAGTATGGTTGCAGCAGTCTGTAGCTTGATTAAACCTTCCTTAAGTCAACCTAAGGCTCCAGTGTACATGTACCCCTACAAACTTCAATGGGAATAGCATCAGGCCTATGAAAATCTATAGACAAGTAAGGTACATTTTTAATTTGATATGGCCCCAGAGAAATAGTAAAGCCATCTGTTGGGGGAGAGATCAGATGCAGAAAAGAATAAGTCACCCCCTAATTTTACAATGCATAAGTTATACATTGCACCAACCAAGCTGTTGCAATCAATACTTTACATTAACTGAACTGAATTTTACCCAAGTGTGGTCTAGTCACAGTTTAAACAGAAATCTGGGAGCCAGAAATTCCTGAGTTCTATATATGGCTTTAACAATGTCTCCTTTTTGTGGTCTTGGTCAAGTAATTTAAACTATGCTCATCATTTTCATTGTCTGCAGAAGAGGATCAATGGCCCCAATTCAAAAAGGTCACAATCACATACTTAACTGTAAACTACTAAGCAAAGCATTTAAACACACGTGTAATTTTAAGGATGTGAGCAGTACCATTGGTTCAGATTTTGACAAGTTCCAAAGGGGCAGCCGTGTTAGTTTAGTTCAACAAAACAAACAAGAAAGCCTGTGGCACTTAAAGACTAACAAATCTAACTAACCTCAATGGAAGCTGGATCAGGCTTCTATACGGAGAATAGTTCCCATTAGCAACTTCTGCTGCTACTTCGATCACATGAAACTGCTAGCAGTAGGACATATGCTTCCAGCACCAACTTTTCCTGTTTTTAACCAGTTGCACAAGACTCACAACCACCAGCCTGGCCTCCATGCTCCCACAATGAGGGGAGAGTTAAGCTAAAGAGAAAATGCAAACACTGACACCCAGTGTCTGAAAGCAACGCTCCAAAGATTACATACTTAATGTCATATAATTATATGTTCTGTATAATGCATGCCTTTTGGTATTATTTCAAATTTTTTGATCAGCTAAACATTAATATCTTGTTACACTGAATGAGAAGGTGTGAAATATGGTTGAACATGCTATTAGAACATGTTGCAAGGTGGGAAACTCCCACAAACGGCCTTTCAGGCACAACAACGGAGTGGCCAAACAGCATTAATGACTCTCACCCAGTCAAGAATAGATTTTGCCAGCAGGAATTGTTACAGAGTAGAAACTACACTTTAAGGGACAAGTTCACAAGGGGGTAGACCAGACGTCAGCAACCCAAAAGAAGTCATTTTAAAAAATTCCTTCAATAACCATTAGTTTTAAGAGTCAAATGGGTGTAGCCTCCTGGTGGTGAGGGTGGCTGAGCCAGGGTGCCTGCTGCAGCATACCGTGGCAGGAGGGTGGAGGAGCCCAAAACCAGAAGCAGGCCCCTCCTCTGCTGGAAGGAGGAGCCTGTAGCCTGACACGGGCCACCCACAGGGTCCCCCAATGGCAGCAGAGAACCCAGAGCCAGGAATGGGCCACACACCGGGATCCCTGCTGGGGAGGAAGACAGGAGTGGCCTGACTGCAGAGTCCCCCAGTGGCAGAGGGACCCCAGAGCGCCAAGGATGGAGCCAAAGAGCCACATGCTGCTTCGCAGCTGCAGGTTACAGACTGCTCAGGTAGACTCATCAACAGGAATGACCCCACTGGTCACGTTCCCCAATTATTCTAACAAACCACCACAGATTGTAAAAGGGGGAATGTGACATCATGACTTGGCTTCTCTTTTCCTCAACTCAACACCTGAAGGGTCACCTCAAAGACAGAGACTGAAAAAGGGAAGGGAGTTTCAGACATTCAAACCCAGCCTGTGTTTGAGAAACCACTGGTACCAGCTAACAAGGTTGCAACATTACTCATTCAAACACTGATAGTGATTGAACTGTGGTTTGGACAGTGGTAGAACTTAGACTGCAATCTTATGTTTATTTCATTTAGTAAGTACTTTTAGTCTCTTTACGTTTGCCACTTACAATATCTTAAAATCTATCAAATTATATATAAAAGTTTGCCACTTACAATATCTTAAAATCTAACAAATTATATAGTTCCACTTCCATATCTTGTGTAAAAAAGGGGGGGAAGGGAGACATCCAAGATCTTAAACATTCAGCCAGTTTAGAACATCACAGTGGGATAGTTATAACTTTCAAAAATACTTTTGCAGACAGCACTACTAGAGAATTTCATGAGCATGCTGCTTTTTGGAGCACTCAGCAACTCCTGATCTTGTCGTACAGAGATGAAGAAATAAAGGGACGTCTCTTCTAATAAGGGGCTGTTGGCAACCCTAGGGCCAATGACTGCTAATTAGAGACCAAGCAGCTTCCTTAAAACAAAGTATTTTTTTATTTAGACCAGAACAGTGCTTCTCAACCAGGGGTTCCTGTACCCTTGGGGGAAGGAGGATGCAGAGATCCTCCAGGGAATGCCTCAACTCATTTAGAATAAGGTTTCTCAAACTGAGTGTTGTACACCTGCGGGGAGGCAGGAGCAAAAATCACAGCATGGGGTGGGCAAACTTTTGGCCTGATTGCCACATATGTGTATGGAAATTGTACAGCAGGCCATACAGAGGGGTAGGGCAGCATAGGAGGAACAACTGCTGCATGGTGATGCTCGGGGCCAGGAATGGGTCTAGTCAGGGCACCACTGAGCCAACATGGTGAGAGGGGGTGGGGAGAAGTGGTGGGACTGGGGAAAGTGGCCACCATGCTCCAGTCAGGGTGCTGAGCCCACATAGTGGGAGAGGGATGGGCAAAGGGGGAAGCTGGAAGGGGGGAAAGCTGTTGCCATGCCTGACACACAACCTTTCTGCAGATCACTGGCTGAGCTGGAGGGCCTGATGGAAAGCTCAGATGGGCCATATGTGGCCCACAGGACATTCTTTGCCCACCCCTGGTTTAGTGGGTTTGCAAGTGCAGGGCCTCAAGACACAGGAGTCCTGCAAAGTGTTACATGCCCCAGATGGTGAGGGCTGCTCAGGTTTCAGACTCCTGAAGAGGCTTACAGTAGTTTGACAAGGTTAAGAACCACTAATTTAGAACTAAAGTTTTCTTCAGAGAAAGCCACTCAAAATATAAAAGCATACTGAAAGTTGTAGTTCTTCCCTAAGGCTGTAACTCCTTGGTGATGCAAAGCTCAACTCCTTCAGCCTCCTCCAAAGGGCCTCTCTGCTAATAAGTGAGTCCTTTCTCCCATCTCCAACTCTTTAGTCCTCTTCTGATTATTAGTTCCCAGTCTGGCAAAACAAAGTTCACAGGAGTTTGGAATCATGATAGTGATGAATTTTCAGTAAGTGTGAACAGCAGGGTGTACCCAAGGGTACTCCCCAGAATGCCCTCTCATGGCTGGGCATATCCGCTCTCTCCTTATCTAATGCCCCCTGCCAACAGTTGCTCTGGACTTACTGTGACCTCCCACTTCACAGTTGGCTCTCACGCCAGTCCCACCCTTCCAGAGCAATAAAGTCCAACAAACAACAACCTGATGTCCTTACAAAATGTCTTCAGCCCTGACTCTGGGCCCTGTAGTCCATAAAGTCTTCTCTCACAGCTCTTAGGCTATGTCTACACTAGTCAATTAGTCTGGACTAAGCAAGCTTAGTCCAGACAAATTTAGTTAGTGTCTGTCTACACTAGGCTTTGCCTAGTTCAAGCACAAATTTTAGTTCAAACTAAGCAAAGCTTAGTCCGAACTAATAAGTTTGAGTGGTTAGTCTGGACTAAGCACTTAGTTTGAACTTTAAATTTGAATTAGCATGATGTAGACATGGACTAATGACTTAGTTTGAACAAAGCCACTAGTTCAAACTAGCCACATTTACTAGTTTGAACTAAAAAGCTACAGTTAGTCTGAACTACCCCAGGGCTATTTCAGACTAACCTTGGGCTTTTTTGGTTTGGACTAGCAAATCATCCTAATCCTTTTCTCATGCACCCTCACTTGTGTCTCTGCTGGCTTCCTACCAGAGTCCCCATGAGATGATCTCAGGAGCAACTTCCCCCCTGGGCTTTCACATTACAATCTCCCTAGTCCCAGAGAATGACTGGGAAACTTCTCCACGCAGGTGGTGGATGTTCCTTATTTCATCATCACTGTACAAGATCGGGAGTCACTGAGTGCCACAAAAAGGATCAAGACAAACCCCTGGTGAATGTAGGTAAGTACTGCTTATTTATTATTATAATAAATTTCATGTGGAGGCGTGGTGCAGGGCAGCTAAGAAAACAGTAATAAAACAAGGAGTTGTGTGGCACTTTAAGACTAACAGATTTATTTTTTGCATGAGCTTTCATGGGAGAAAATCTCACTTCGTCAGATGCTTCAAAGATGGGTGAACTTACAGAATGGAATGAAAATAAATGCAAGGGGGTGTAAAACATAGGATCAGGTCATATAATAACAGCAAATCAGAGCAGTTGTTAGGTTCAAACCATGAGAAGCCTGAAGTCAAATTACCTTTTGTAATGGGAAAAGAATCCATAGTCTCAATTCAGTCCTGCTTTCACAGAATTAGCTTGCATATTAATTTGAGTTCAGCTGTTTCTTTTTGAAGTCTTGATGTCCCAGCCACATCTCTGATGACAGTTGTTAACAAATCATTTATCAAGTGATTAGAAAGATGGAAGTGCTCAGCAACTGGTTTCTTTGTTCTGTGATTTCTGATATCAGCTCTGTGTTCATTTATCCTTTTGCACAGCAATCGGCCTGGTTGTCCAATGTACAAGGTGTTGGGGCATTTCTGGCACATGATGGCATAGACCACATTAGTAGATGAGCAGGTAAATGAGCCTTTGATGGAGTAGCAGGCTTGATTAGGACCTATGATGGTATCTGTTGTGCAGATATGTGGGCAGTCTTGGCAGTGTGGTTTGTTGCAGGGGTTTGTGCCTGCTTCAATGTTTCTGTTGTTAGATCTGTAGTTGCTGGTGAGACCTCTTCAAAAGATCATTAAGGATCTACAGCCTATTCTAAAAAATGATCCCTCTCTCTCTCAAGCCTTGGGAGACAGACCTCTCCTTGCCTACAGACAGCCACACAATCTTAAACAGATACTCACCAGCAACTACAGATCTAACAAGAACATTGAAGCAGGCACACACCCCTGCAACAAACCACGCTGCCAAGTCTGCCCACATATCTGCACAACAGATACCATCATAGGTCCTAATCAAGCCTGCTACTCCATCAAAGGCTCATTTACCTGCTCATGTGATCGATGCCAAACAGGATGATTGCTGTGCAAATGGATAAATGAACACAGAGCTGATATCAGAAATCACAGAACAAAGAAACCAGTTGCTGAGCACTTCCATCTTTCTAATCACTCAATAAATGATTTGTTAATGACTGTCATCAGGGATGTGGCTGGGACATCAAGACTTCAAAGAGAAACAGCTGAACTTGAATTAACATGCAAGCTAAATTCTGTGAAAGCAGGACTGAATTGAGACTATGGGTTCTTTTCCCATTACAAAAGGTAATTTGACTTCAGGCTTCTCATGGTTTGAACCTAACAACTGCTCTGATTTGCTGTTACTGTATGACCTGATCCTATGTTTTACACCCCCTTGCATTTATTTTCATTCCATTCTGTAAGTTCACCCATCTTTGAAGCATCTGACGAAGTGGGATTTTCTCCCATGAAAGCTCATGCGAAAAATAAATCTGTTAGTTTTAAAGTGCCACATGACTCCTTATTTTTTTTGCTGGACTAGACTAACACGGCTATCCCTTTGGAAATTGATAAGAAAACAGTGCTGTATTTTTTCAATAGCATGTTGGCAATCCAGTCTTCCCTTTTTTACAGCCATTACTCAGCTCCTTCCCCAGCTGAGCTTCATCATTAATTAAACCTAGCTTACACTTCAGGTGCAGTCAAATGGCATAATTGGCCTCTCAGGCCCACATTAATTCTTTCATTGTCAGTGTGGGTACATACCACATCATGTAGGGCAAATAAGCATTGTAGTGGGAAAAAACAGAAAAAATATCTTGTAGTCTTTCCAGGAAAGAATAGGGGGAGGGGACAAAACCCCCAAAACAAAAAACAGAACAAAAACAACCCCCCCACCCCCAAGAAAGAAAAAGAAAAGATGAAGAGTTCTGAGCACCTCAGGAAAAGTCAGCTCATAGAAAAAATGAGAGTCCTGTGGCACCTTATAGACTAACAGATTTCTTTGGGCATATGCTTTCGTAGGCTCCAACCCACTTCATCAAATGCAACTGAAGAAGAAATCTGTTAGTCTATAAGGTGCCACAGGACTTTCATTGTCTTTGTTGTACACAGACTAACACAGCTACCCTCTGGAAATTTCAGCTCATGGAGTTATGCAAGGACAAGTGGCTAAACTCTGAAGAGCAGACAAAGGGTAGCTGGGTCACCTTCTGTAGCCCAAGAAGGAGAAAAGAAATAATATTCCATCTCTAAGGGACAATCCAAGAGGCCCACCCGGCTTGCTGGAGCCTGAGGGAGAAGGAAGCCAAAATGGTCCCACAGGAGTGGACACAATTTTCTAGAGGATAACAAGCAGCAAGTCAGCACCACAGGCCAAACTGTCCTCTTCATCAGCAGCTGGCACTACAAAGGCAGCAGGTTAGGGCATGAAAGCTGCAGTTTTAAAGAGACAAGCTGCACTTGGAGGCCAAGCAACTTGCAAACTGGGGGCAGCAATGGCAGCAAGAACAAGAAGAGAAAGCACAGAGAGAAAAGGTGCATCGAAGTGAACTCGAGATGGAAAAAATACCCCATTGAGCTGGTATATAAGATCTAGCCTCACCGGATACTGGGGGATTAGGGCAGCACTCACATGCTGGGGTCCTCAGATTGCATCCTTTTTAAACTGCGGCCACCAACTGCATAACAGGAGGGGGCTGACACAGATGTGTTATTAAATGCTTTTGAGCTGAGTTGTAAATTAAATTGGGTTGCCACCAAAGGCTGGATTCAGTAGCTGTCACTGTTACATATGAGGAAGGCCCTGCAAGCTCTGCTGCAACAGTTTAAATTGACACCCACATTCATCTACAGGAGAAATGACCTATGCTTTAGTTACATCTCAAGCAAGGGAACAGAAAACAAAAGAACTGGTCAGGTGTTATCACTGTTAAAGACCCTTACAGAACTGCTACAGGCTCGTCTACTCATAAGCTCAGTTCACCTGGCCTAGATCATGGTTAACAGACAAACTCAGAGGCTGAGGACTGGGCCCAAGTAGAGATTCACACTCAGGCTAGAAGACTAGCTCCAGCAACCTTGAGACCATCGTAGAGGGACCCCAGGGAGGACAGAAAACAGCCGTGTCTTGTCTAAAATAAACTGAGTCATATTGGCCTATCCATACAGTGAGGTCCAGCACAATCCCAGAGAGGTGGTCTGGACCTCAGTCCCAGTTATGTGACTGAGCCTGTGGAGTGACTCATCCCAGCTCCTGTGAGGGATGTAGTATACATTGCACTGAATTTATGGCACCATCAGCTGTGCGTCTGTTCTGCTCTACACCAATGCAAGCAGACACATCCAATCCTCAGTGAGAACAGAGAAGTCAGTGGCGAAACATGTCAGGAGGGTAGGGACCACTCACAACCTTGCCAAACTGCCTGTGGTGAACCCACAGCAGGGGTAGCAAAGAGGACACACATTCAGCTTTGCTATTTCAAGATTTTCTTTTTCATCTTCCAGTGAGAGAAAGGGCAGGTATACACTTGCAGCAGCAAATTCACTGCCATCAGTCAATCTTTCCAGATTAGTGGAGACCTGCTCAATCGATCAGAAGTCAACTGGGTATACCACCCTCTGAAAAAGAGCAGCACTGAGGCTGCTTCCTGTCGACTCACTGCACTGAAGGCACCGCAGTGAGCAGGCGTTCAGAAGACAAAGGTAGATGCACAAGTTATTTTAAGTAACGTGTGTATCTCACTTTGACTGCTGCTGAAAACCACAGCAGGTATATGCCAGGATTAAGACTAGATTTGTGAGCAATAGTTTCCTGACATTCTGGTAGGTCATGACACTGGCTGAGCATTAACTCCGAGGGAAGGGCTCCATCTACTGTTTCATCGGTACTGCACTGGATATAAACAATGTTTCTTCTACTGTATTGCAGATTTCTAGTGCAAAATTAACTCAGACAAAGATGACTTTTTACATGCTTGAGGGAGCAGAGCTATGAAATGTGCCTCCCTATGGTGGGTGGAAGCCCCTTGAGATTCCATTTTGAGGGAACTAACAGTCCTTTCCCCTGCTTGGGTATCCTACAAGTCAATCCCTAACTCTCTCAAGCCTTGAGAGGCAGACCCTTCCTCGCTTACAGTCAGCCCGTCAATCTTAAGCAGATACTCACCACAGTCACAGACCAAACAATAAAAATGTTAAGGCAGGCACATATTCCTGCAATAAACCCCATTGTCATATTTGTCCACATATCTGCATAAATGACACCATCATAGGTGATAGTCAAACCAGCTGCTCCATCAAGGGCTTATTCACCAGCTGATCCACCAATGTGATATATGCCACCATGTGCCAGAAATGCCCCCCCACAGACACACACACCTTCTACACTGGATAAACAGGACAGTCTCTGCACAAAAGAATAAATAGTCAAATCTCACATCAGAAATAATATTAAAAAACAAATAGGGGAACATTTCAATCTCCCTACTCACTCCGTGGAAGATACATTAATTCCTGTACTTAAGCAAATCGATTACAAATCAAAGCTTCAAAGAGAAACTGCAGAGTTGGAATTCATGCACAAATCTAACACATTGCCTTGGGCTTAAATAAGACTATCTCCTAGCTTTCTTATTACGAAAGTTGATTTTGCCTTCTCTCTACCTCCACTCCTCCTAATATGCTGTTCCACGCTATTTGAATCTAAACACTTGCTTTAATTTGCTGTTACTGTGTGACCTGATCCCATGACTTACATTTCCCTGCATTTAATTTTCCTCTCATTCTGTAAGCTCACCCATCTTCAAAGCATCTGACGAAGTGGGATTTTCTCCCATGAAAGCTCATGTAATAAATTTGTTAGTCTTTAAAAGTGCCACAGAACTCCTTGTTTGTTTTGTCCAAAAAGGAGTTTCTTTCCCCCTCTCTGAATGCAGAGAGGAACAAAGTAAAGACAGAATAAACTAATAATAGAAGCTCAGTCTCTTGGACAGCCGTTCTATCACTCCTCTGGGGCCTGGCTTATCTATAAGCTTTTTATCATCTTGACCAGGGTTCCTTAGATAATACCCCTTCCCCCTTTGGTAACACTTGCTCTGTACTTAGACCAGGCAGTCTCGGTGACATCTGGGTCAGAGACTGTCTCCTTCTTCATTGATCTATCCCTGTAGTCAGCTGCCCGAAGCACTGCAGTCTTGCCCAGTGTACTGCCCCTTCCTGTGGCCAAGCTCATCCCCAGCTAGGAACAATACCATCATTGCCAGTTAGGTGACTTGCTACTATGCTGGGCATACAGGACATAAAAAGAAAAAGATGCTCTTTTAATGAAGGAAAGTGTGCCCAGGGCTGCACTGCAGAAACCAGTGCACAGAAAACAGCACCCACAAGTTGACAGTGCTTGTGATGGTTCACAGGAAAGGAGTTCACAGACTTCTGGACTAAGGTTATAGGCAGATGAAGGGCTAAACTGCCTTAGTAGGAGATGACACCCCTGGAAAGTCAATTCACCCACGCTATACATGATAGTATGAAAACATGCTCAAGCCAACATTTACAGCTTACCCTTGGGACATGTTCTCATGTAATAACCATCTCCCTGGACAAGACATTGGCCCACTTTGTAATCATAGGCTAGGACTGGCCATATTTTTGGGACAGGTTGTTACTGAACTGGCCCACCTAATGAGTGTAGTCCTGGGAGAGCCATTGCAGAGCAACTTTCAGAAACTGAAGCCCTGAAGAGGAGGTATCACCAACACTACAATCATCAGGCCCTGCAGGTAAAGAAGAGAGCTTCCTTGTCCCACCTGGATCAGGTGGCACACCTACAGGGTGGAAATTTGCTTCAGCAATAAAAAGCTGCCCTACACCTATGACCAGCTGTCCATGAATATACTCAACCAGTGTTCGTAAATAGAGAAGTAATGGTGCCTCAGTGGGTCAAGCACTGTCCATGCATTGCGTTCAGGAAACAGCATCTCTACTGAGTTTAAAGAGATCCATAAATGGGGACTAAGGGCCCACTGGCCGATGCCATGCAATCATCACTGGACAGTGTTGCAGCTGTCCCATACACTGGGAAGAGGGAAAATATGATCACTGATTCTACAGGCCAGGTGTCCATTAGGAGGTGAGAGAATTCTGTTTCTTCTGCACAGAGTGCCAGCTGTCCAGTGGCAAAGGGACACCCACAACCCACTCAGTCCCTCTGCCCTTGATGGAGTCACCCTTTGAAAGAATTGGAATGGCCATGGTTGGACCCATCCCTTGGAAAGGACCACATTAGGGCAGCAATACCTATTAGTAATTGTAAACTCTGTGATCAGCTCCCCAGAAGCTGTTCCTCTTTACTCTGTGAAAGCTACGGTGAGAGCCCTTGAGCTCCTGCCTTAGGGTCATTGTTTGGTTCTGTCTTGTTTACCTTGATGGCCATTGATGGGACCTGCTTTGACAGAACTGTGCCCTGCAGGATCTCTTAAGGAGCACAGGGTTGGCACTATCCATTGTTTCATCACCTTGTGGAACTGCTGCGGCTGGGTCAGCAATGGCCTCCGTATCAGTTGCTTTTGCCCAGAATGTGCTTGCTCTTGGGAGGCCCATTGCTGCTGCGACTGCTGTTCCTGAGCCATTAGTCACTACTGTATCTCCATTAGCCATTTGCACCACTGCTGGGGTGCCATCTTGTTCAGATTAGCTGAACCCTGTCTCCCTCTGTGTGTTTTTCCCCTCTTTGTATCAGGCATAAGCTGTCCACATTCTCCACCATTTCTGTTGCAGTGGGGGCAGCTTGAATCTACATGGCTTGGGTTATTTCCATCTCTAATGCTCATTTATTATACTCACATTACAGAAGAATCTGAAAAAAATCTGGATTTTAGTCCACATTACCCTCTTTGCCACATTTGGTTTCTGCACACATACTCAAAATGATGACTTTCTGGTCTTCAGAACCAGTCTTTCATTTCTACTCTGAAGTCACGTGAATCCAATGATGGGCTTAACCTAAAAAATAAGAACTTGGTAATAGTGGCCCATCAACCTGTTGGGGAAAGTAGAGAGACTACTGAATTTTTATTAGGAAGATTTGATAATGTATAGCTCTCAATTTTAATGCTAACAGCCTATAGAAAGATGGAATAGTTTTGATCAGGAGATAACCTATGGATAACTTAAATGCATTAAAAGAAACCATAGAACAACCATGAAGTTTGCAACTACCATATTCTTCACTGTGTCTGTTATGTCTTTTGCTACTGTGTGTCTGCCTTGTCTAAAGTTTTAGATTATAACTTTTTAGGGCCAGGGCTATCTTACTGTGTCTGTACAGCACCTAACACATCAAGACCCCATTCTTGTTTGGTTCTTAGGCAATAATTAAATTAGTAATTCACCCTTAATTTTATTTTTGCTATACAGTCTCTTCTTTATAAAGACAATCTGATCACAAAGTGATGATGCTACACCTCCTCCAAGAAATCTATGAGAACACTATGCGAACATTTGTCTTTCTTCCAAAATTGATAAGAGATATATATGGTTTACAGCTATTCTTTCTCCTTTAGTTAAGTATACATCCACTACATACATGCATTCAGAAATAAACTTTCCTGTTCTGCTCACAGCATGTAGTTTTTTGGTTGATTGGCTGTCTTTTTTTTAGTCAGTAGTCTCTGGAACGTGGCAGTATTTGTGCAAATAGACAGATTCTGAGCAGAATGAAACTGTTAAAACCCAAGAAAGAAAATAAGCAATAGAAATCTCTTGGTATGCCACAAAAATGACCCATTGAATTGTTATTATGCAACTGTAAGTTGTAGTATCTGAACTGAGGCAGAGCGTACGGCAACTACTCTGGAGAGAACTCGGGACTGTTTTATTTGAATGAAGTTGGAGTTAATTTTGTTCTTGTAATGGGCAGCAGTTCCCTGAAGGCAAGGTGACAAATACCTGACTACTTTCATGTGATATACTTGTTGTGGCCCCATGTGACACATTCAGGTGCTACAGGATCCATGCTCCTTTTATGTAACAGTTTTCTAGCCCTCATTTGTGGAAGAAACTTCCAACATGCATACTAGGATAGGGCAAAACTTTTCTATGACAAATTGGGTTTTCAACTAAACAAAAATTATTGTGGAAAGTGAAACGCATGGGGAAAGGATGCTAGAGAAGGAAGAGTGACAAAGGATAAACACAATAGTGAGGTTAAAAGTGAGAATATTCTTCCCCTCCACCAATTAAAAGGTAGTAACAAGTAATGACAAACATTAAGCATTTAGCTACTATAGTTCCACCCTGGGCAAACCTGCCAGTGGGAAACCCACTTGTCCAAAATGTATGCTCTGCTACAGATCATGATAAAGGGAAACTGGCTTTCTTCTTAAAGCAGTAGTTAGCAACTACAAAAAGTCCAACACAAGCAGTTAAATTCTGGTTACTGTAGAATAAGTGAGCCTACACAACATAAACACCCTTTGCCCTAAGGAAATCTGTCTATGGACCTGGTGGTAAAGTACCTGAGGTAGACAAAAGCAGGTACAAAGTAACACAATGGAGAAGCAGAAAGGAGAAAGCAGAGAAACAACCCAGTACACTGTCACAAATACACTGGTCACTGGGAAAGAAAGGGGAAGCTATAGCAGTAGTCTGGGTGCTTGTCTACACTTGTGCCTATGCCAGCAAAATTTTGGCATCCAGGGGTGTAAAAAACACTCCCTGAGTGACACGTTTTGCCAGCTTATGCCCTAATGTAGACAGCACTGTCAGCAGAAGAGAGCTCTCCCACCAACATAAAACCACCTAAATGAGGGGTGGTAGCATCTCTTATGCTAAGAACATTTATATATGTCAATGGAGGGGGCATATTTCTTCACACCCATGAGTAACCAAAATTTTGCCAGCAAAAGTGCAAGTGTAGACAAACCCTTACTGAGATAAAGCAACTAAGGTAGGACAAAAGAGGGAAAAGGACTGAAGGTGTGTGTAAGGAATAGAAAAGGAAAGTGACAGAAGGTGTTATAAAATAGAAAGCTAGAGTTGAGCAGACAGGCTTAAGGATGACATAGGAGAAATAAAGAAAATGTGAAAGAGGTTGGCACAGATTAGCAAAATGAGAAAGAGCCTGAGACACAAAAGATGAAGAGTTACTAGGGAAGTGTCTAAGAAGGGAATACAAAAATTGAGATAAAGAAAGGAATTAAATTGGAAAAATAGGAATGGTTTGTTTGGAGGTTTTTATGGAGAAGACTTATAAGAAGAGTTCTCAGAGACAGGCAACGAGAACAATAAAGGGAAAACTTCCAAATGAAGCAAGAATTAAAAGAATTGTTTACACAAAAGGGGAAGGGAATAAGATGGGACATAATAAAAGCAAATAAAATAATAAATGGTCTAGATACGTTAGGTTAAGAATTTTTATTCACCCTCTCCATAATACAAGCAGACAGGAAATTCATGAAACTGCAAGGCAGCAAATTCGACACTGACAAGAGGAAATACTTTTAGGCTATATCTACACTTATATTGTTAAATTGAATTAACTTAAATTGAAATAATTAAATAAAACTAATAATCATTAAATTTAATTTAAGTCTAATTACCATGGCTCCACTAGAAACCCAATTCGAACTAGCATGTCCATGGACAGGACTTGCTAACTTGATTTAGGACGGGGCACCATGGGAGGTGTGGCAACATGGTGCCCAAGAAAAGCCATGCCCCCCACTCAATATATAGAAAGAAGAAGGAACTGTTGGAGGAAGAAGGGCAAAAAGTGTTAATTTGAACTAAGGGTTAGTTCGAATTGACACAGCTACACTGAGTTAAAATTGAACTAATAAGTTTGATTTAACCATCGTTTTGAATTTAAGGGAGGTTTTATCATTTCAAAATGACTTTCCTTATTTCAGATTGAGGGAGGTCCTTATTTTGAACTAAGCAAAGCAAGTGTAGCCATGCAATACACTTTAAATCAAATTAATAATGATTAATTCAATTTAAAGTGTAGACATATAGCCTTATATAATGCACAGTTAAGCTGTGGAACTCATTGTTGCAAGATACTGCTGAGACCCAGAGCTTAGCAGGAGTCAGCAAAGGATTAGAACGTTATATGGAAAATGAGTATATCCAAAGCTAGGCTAGTAAAGAGGGGAGGGTTTTAAAAAACCCACACAAACCACAATGACAAAAAGCAAAAACATCAACAATGTGGCCAGGATAAGCCCTCATATTGCATGGCGTAAGCCATGGCAGGGTTAAGGAACATTTTTTTCTGTACAAACAAGATATTTCACAATTTCAAGTTTTCTTCCACCTTCCTCTGAAGCATCTGGTACTGGCCTCTGTCAGAGGCCAAATTCTGGGTAGGATGGACCACTGTTCTGACATAGTAGCTAATTCTTGCGTTCCTAAAAAACCCAGACAGAATTACAGGCTAGAGATGAGACAGAATCTGAGAATTAAATGGGGTAGGAGAAAGTATGTTGAGTGTTGTAGTGGTGGGAAGTGTCAAGTACTGAGGACATATTTTACCAAAAAAATTTTACCACTGAGTTAAAAATCACTTTACGCATCACCTGACTGTTACACATTGGTAAGTGGGTGCGAGTGAGTTTGAAGGAGTCTAGAGGTGTATATAATGGAGTTTAAGATTGTGTAACTCACACCCTGAGAGCTAGAAAACAGGAGTATAGCAAGGAAACCAACTCACAGGAGGATGTAATTTAAGTGTGCATCATCTCATTTAACTAGCATCCTTTTCCAGTCTCTGCTTAAATGACACCAACTTAAACCTCCTAAACCTTTTTTTCTCTCTGAATTTGGTGTTTCCACTCACAGAAGATTCAAAAGAGAAAAGGAACAGACTGGGAAATGTTTGTTGCACTGGCTGGTACTAGCCAAATTTTACTACTGACCAAACTGTAAATTTTGTAAAACCCCTCATACTGGGGAGTCATTTGAAACCAAATAAGTAGTGGTGAATAATGTCTGCTCCAATTAGATGCATGAAGAGTCTTTACATCAAGCTTTGGTTTATAAAAGGAGTGCTGATTTCAGTCCTAGGATGGATATGGTGCCAACTGACTGGCTATAGTGTATGTTTCTGTACCTATAAGTGTATGAAGCTGTCTTGCTTCGCAGATGCTACAATGGATATCACAGGCTATTATCATTTCAGACTGTACTGTTATACTCCATACCTTATTGGGAAGGTTATAATCAGTTGCGTACATGTATGCTACACAACTGATTTTTATGCTGGTCGGCCTGGAAAGGATGATACATTCCTGTGATTTTAGACAGATGTGTAGAAAAGGTAAAGCACAAGAAACCTCTTTATATAGAGGAGGGGGTCTCTCTATTATTTCCTGACCTCATTATTACATGGTCAATAAATCAAAGCAAAACCATTACATAGCAACCTTTGTACCACAGGTAATTACATACAGATCATGAAATTTGTAGTCATGAAACCATTTTACCCACCCATTTAAATGCAGCCACTTCTGGGGTAGATGATGATAGACATTCAACAACACATGCCCACATTACACAACAGTTTTGGAGAACAGGAAAATATAAGATGTAACAAACTACAGAAACATTTTAGTTCCTTTTCACTAATCGCCCAGCTGGAACCTGACCAGTCACTGGGGCTAACACCACTACCCAATAATAACTCCATGCAGCCTGGCTCTCCTTTCACTGACACCAGCAATATGCCAATGTCACTCCACGGAGTGAACCCTGATATACAGGAGAGTGAGATAAGATTCAGGTTGCATGGGGTGTGGAGGCATCAGTTTTAGGACCCAGCAGCTACATCCTCTACTTCTCCTGGCCCTAGTTTTTCAGGGGCGAGATAGCATAAATCTGCATCTAGCATCTGGGGGTTTTTTTCAGAGGCTGTTTTAATTTAATATCACATACAAAATAGTCACTGGGCAACTCAGGCAGGGAGATCTTTGCCATAGGCCAAAGTGGGAAACTTTAATCTTCAGTTTGTCTTTCCTTAAATGTTGCATGCCTGGTATAACACTAGGGATACACTATTTGAACTTTACAACACTTTATTACTGCAGTTCTCCAACTACTTTCATGGAACAGCTTGGGACCCCACTGGTGGCTAGGTTAACACTGGTCACATAACCGACAGCTCAGCCTACTGTGACCCAAAAACATGGCTATAAACAAAACTGGTGCCTTAGAAAGGTTTTAGCCATTTAGGCAAAATTGTGTTCTCAGCCAGAATAGACACTCAAGGTGGAATAGGGGAGATGGGAGGCACCAGGCACCTTTGGGTGCCACAGACACTCACACGTGGCCAGAAATAACTGCTGCACTTGTGTCCTGAGAGCAAAAGGAGAGTGGGGGCTACCACCCACATTCGCCCCTTTCCCAAAGGGGCAGGAGAAAAAAACACCCTTACACTATCCAGACCAGGCAGCGGAGCTGCCACCACGCACTGTGGCATATGGTGTTCTTGAGGTCCAGAGAGCTTTTTTAAAATATTATTCCTTAAACACCATAACACAACACAAAGATCCTGCTATGAATGATAACCAGCCACTGCCTGCTCTGTCCCAATGGTCCAGAACCATGCCTTCAAATGGAGGGTGACCTTTGGTCTGCTCTGCCACAGCCTCACAGTACAACCATGCTGCCTCCACCCGCCACCCTGGGAGCGCTCTCTTATACAGCACAATGTAAAGGAGAGTACCACTGGGACTCTCCTGTATTCTGTTCTGTGTCTTCACATTGTAGCCTCCAAGGGCCTTATCACAAGAGCTGAGCTCTTAAAGATTTAGAGCAAAAGTAAAGCGTCAGTCCTTCGGTGTGTTCGAGACAGCAGCCTCATGTGCGGACCTATAAATTGTCAGGGCAATCCTCTCTAATTGAAACAAACAAGGAGCCCTGTGGCACCTTTAAAGATTAACAACTCTATTTATCAAATGAGCTTTCATGGGAGAAAATCCTACTTCAGATGCTTTGAATGTGGGGAAACTTACAGAATGGGACCAAAATAAATGCAGGGAAGTGTAAGTCATAGAATCAGGTCACATTGTAACAGCAAATCAAGAGATTCAAAGAATGCAAGAATTCAGATTCAAACACTGTGGAAAAGCATATAGAAGAGGATACCGGTAAGTTCAAATCACCTGTTGTAATGAGAAAAAAATCCAAAGTCCTTATTTAGCCATGAAGCAACAGTGTTGAATTTGCATATGAATTCCAACTCTGCAGTTTCTTTTTGATGCTTTGAGTTATTCATTTGTCTGAGCACAGCTTTCAACAAATTATCAATGGAGTGATAAGGAAAATTGAAGTGCTCACCTACTGGTTTCTGAATATTGTGATTTCTGATGTCAGATTTGTGCTCATTCATTCTTTTGCACACAGATTGTCCTGTTTCTTCAACATATAAGGCAGGGGGTGGGGGGCATTTCTGGCACATGATGGCATAAAACACATTGGTGGATGAGCAGTGGAATGAGCCCTTGATGGAACAGCTGGTTCAATTAAGTCCTGAGATGGCATCTTTTTTTCTCATTATAATAGGTGATTTGCTGTCACCTTCCTCTGTGTGCTCTTCCCCGTTTTTGACTCTTAACTGCTTTGCTTTGCTGTTAGTATGATCTGATCCTATGACCTACACTTTCCAGTACTTATTTTCCTCCCATTCTGGAAGTTCCTGCATCTTTAAAGCCTCTGACAAAGTGGAAATTTTCTCCCACAAAAGCTCATGCAATAAATAAGTTTGCTAGCCTTTAAGTGCCACAAGACTCCTTGATCTGCTGAAGTAGACTAACAAATCTTCCCCTTTGGAACTCTGAGTGACTTGCATCTGTCTGTGACTCATAGCAGTTACTTTGATGGCCGCCCCTCCTGGGCCATCATTAAAGTAACGTGTGAAGTGAACAATGGCTCCTTCACCTTAACTAGATGGCCCCCTTGAACTCAACTGGATGGCCATTAACACCCTGGGGGCCCATTGTTTTGCAGGGCTTGGTGTAGGTGGGCTCTGCCTAACTGCAAGGTCCTGCAGGGCATGACTCATACCCCCATTGTTCCCCGCATTCCCTGTAATCAGGGAAAGGCGGGAAATAGTCTTTAAAAGCTGAGGTTCTGGGGTGCTCAGGCAGGATGGTTTTCAACATCTCTCCTGGCCTGATCAACCAGAAGCTGCCTCCTCCGCTCACCAGTTCCCCCTAGAGCGTATCCACGAGTTACCCCCACGAGTTACTGCCGGCCGATTACGAGTCTCCTCCAGCCTGTAATGCTGTTACCCTTGCTGCTAGGAGTGGTAAGAGTCTGCCCTGCAACCTTTCTCTAAGAAAAAAGTTATTCTTTTTCTGTAGGGCTGCTTTAAAACTGCTTTCCCCAGCTTTACAGGCTTGCGTGTGTGCCTTTCTGTTTGCTTGCAGCTCCAGTTTGTGTTAGGAGCTCCCCGTGTCTGTAATTGCTTCTTGCTACTTTGTATCACCCAGTGTATCTCTTTTCCTCCTGGGCTGTTTGAACTTGCTTTAAGAGTATTGTGTTTTGCAACATTGTATAGAGTTAATTGGTAGCCTTAGAAGTCTTAAGTTAGCTGTTAAGATTGTTTCCTTTAGTTTCTAGCCTTTAGAATTGTTTGGTTAAGTTGCCTTTGCCCTCCCCTCTGTAACCTCCCCAACTTAAATAAACCTTTTTCTCTTTAACTTTACTTGCTCCCTCTTCATTTCTGGCATCCCCGGTGCACCTCAACTTTCCTTCTGTCCCTGTGGCTCCCCGCTACCGAGCCGCTCTCCCCGCCCCACTACCCTTGCGGCTCTCTGCGGCTCCCGGCTCCCAAGCCGCTCCCGCGGCCGCCGCCAGTTCCCCTGATCCCCGCCGGACTCTCTAGGGGCCCCGCAGCTTTTTCCCCGGCTCCCGCGGCAGCCCGCCAGCCCTCCCCGTCC
This sequence comes from Podocnemis expansa, assembly GCA_007922195.1. Taxonomy (NCBI): domain Eukaryota; kingdom Metazoa; phylum Chordata; order Testudines; family Podocnemididae; genus Podocnemis; species Podocnemis expansa. The sequence goes on from ML681992.1 coordinate 45,487,826, forward strand.
TCCGCCGCTTCCTGCGGTTCCCGGCTCCCGAGCCGCTCCTACGGGCGCCCTTCCTACCCCGGCTGCCAGCCGTTCTTCCTCACCTCCTGCCCCCGGCTCCTGAGCCGCTCCCGTATCTGCCGCGGGCTCCCTGCCCTAGCCGTTGCTTTCCTGCGGCTTCCCGCGGGCTCCCCGCCCTTGCTGGGGCTCCTCCGCCGCTTTCCGCGGCACCCCGGGTCCCAGCCACTTTTCTGCGGCGTGCCCGGCTCTCCAGCGGCGCTCCCGCGGCCACCGCTGCTTCCCCTGAACTTCTGCCTTCCCCGCCAGCTGCTTCCCCGAACCCCTTCTGCCTTCCCTACCATTTTCCCCTCCTCTGCCTCCTTCACAAACCCCGGAATCCCCTTTCAGCCCGTCCTGCCTCTCCCCATTGCCCACACTCCCACACACCTACAGCCCCTCTCCTGCCTCTGTCCCCTTACCCCAACCCCCAAGCACCTCCTCACCCCGCTGCCTTTCGACACCCCCCCCACTTGCCTTTACTCCTCTTCAGGCCACAGCTTCCCTGCTACTTATCTTCTCTGCCACTGCGGCACACTAATTTGCATTGTACCCCCCCCCTTTTCCTATAGTGTGTTAACGTAGCCTTTAGGTTATAGTGAGTAGGGCTATAGTGTTATGTTAGTTAAAGAACCCCATTGTTCTCCAACCTGTCCCCACTCCCGAAAGTTAGGTACCCCCCAACACTTTACAGAAACCACTGTAACAAACGCGACATATACCAACCACCGCTCACCTTACCCTATACTTATTTTAATAAAGTGTACCCCGAATCCACCCTGTACCCCAGGGGTGCAGTGGCTGCCCCCCAAGGTCCTCAAATTTTTGAACCTGCTGGCAGGGTCAGCATCCAAAGATTCAGTGGGGAAAGTGCTTGCTGTATGTTCAGAAGGTTCACTGAGTTAGAACAATATTGAGTTACCAGTAGCTATATGGGAAATACAGGAAATTGCACGAGCACTACTTAATCATCATTGTTCCAGAGGCTGCATGACTAATGTTCTGCTGTGCTGTTAGAGCCAAATGGAACGGATTCTACTTGATTTACCACTGCCTATTCCCAGCTTTAGAGCAGTGTATCCCATCAACAGGCTGAGCTAACTGCACATGATACGACTGCATGCTGCCAGGGCTAAGCAAGGTTATGCCTTAGCCCAGTGGTTCTCAACCTTTTGTGGGTTGCAACACACTTGGCAGCATATTGCAACCTTGCAAGGCACAGTAGCCCACTCCCTCCAGGCCAAATCCAGCCCTTTCCCCGGCTCTCCACAACACATTTACTGCTGTGTGGTGACATATTAATGTGTCCCAACACAGTGGGTCAGAACTACTGCCTTAGACCTCCACAGCACAAGACACAGAGGACCCATGCAGCAAACCTCCCTGGAGGTTTATTATAGGAAGTCGACCTCAGGTCTAAAGAAGACTGCTGACTTATGGACTACTGCTTAGGCCAGCTTTAGGGCTGGCTTGTAGCCCCAGAGCAATGCAAAAGAACCTCTCTATCCAAAGTCAGCCAAGTTATAAAATGAAAAGGGCTGAGCTATGCCGTAACTTACAGCCATGGGCGGATTAGTCCATGGCCCTATGAGGCCCAGGCTCAGGGGCCCACAAAATATAGGGGTTCGTTTGCCAAACGGTACTGGGAAGGAGCAGAGCTGCCCTGGGCCAGTGACTGGGCTCTTCATTCCTCTACCACTCCAGCCAGTCCACCCCCAGGAGCAGGGCGTGGCCAGACTGCACCGGAAGCCACTGTGACAGGTTAAATAGGACTAGGGGCATCAAATTTATGGCCCATGGGCCAGAACTGGCCCACCAAGGGTACTGATCTGGCCCATGGAGCTGCTGCCTGGGAGATTGCTATAGCAGCAGCAAACAAGAAAAACAGGCTGCTGCCCGCAAAACAGGGCAAAACAGTGCTTGTGACTTGGATCACGTGACTCAGAGCACATGGGAACAAAAGAAGCACTCCAGTCAATCCTAGTTAAACCCTGCTGTGGTCTGCCAACCAATCAGCATCTTAGTCACAGGCTGAGCCAGGCTCCCAGAGAGCTACCCTCCCATCCCAAGTGTTCACTGGTAGTTGGTCAGCATACTAATTTGATTGACTGTATATTGCACAAATTGCAAATAAGGAAAAAGTGGCTGGGGCCCATGTGGGAACAAGTCAGTCAAAGGCCAGTCAGTTCTGAGCCAACCAAAGGCCAGCATGCTGAATGACTAACAGTGGGCAGGGGGAGGCAGGATCTCAGCCTGCCTGTGGCTGTGACTGAGACTGATTGCAAGGTACCATGCAGTAGGGGAATGGAAAAGAAAGGGGAAGGGGGGGGGTTGTAGGAGATACCTATCCAGAGAGCAGGGATTAAAGAATAATTTGGCACAGTCCAGAACCCTCCTAAATTTCCAGGCACCCTTCACTTACCCCAGCTATGACCCCCGCACTCCAGCTACTGCCACCCATCAGACCCCTCTTTCCCCATATCCTCCTCAGCCCCAATCCCCATTCCTTAAGCTCCCTCCCTCATGTCCCCACTCCAGGCCACCTAGCCCCCCAGCTCCCCTGTCTTCACTCCATCCCCTTTCAGCCACCAAACCTCCTCCATGTGTTCCAGCCCCCTTTAGTCTCCTTGTCCCCATTCCCATACTCCACTCCCTTCAGCCCCCATCCCTCTCTACATATTCCCAGCCCAACAGCCCAACCCCTTCTTCCCACTCCATCCCCCCACACTGAGCCACCTGAGGAGAAGCCAGGCCCTACACTGTGCTAGGTTACCTTCAGTGATATGCGGACTTCGGAGGAGGGATGGGGAGAATCGCCCCTTCTCCCTGTCCAGGCCGTGCATGCACAGGGGGACTGGCCAGCAAGTCATCGCAAGGCAGGCACACCTCCCCTCTTCCTGCAGTGGTGCCTGCCCTGCTGGAATGTGCTGGCTCAATTTTCTATTTTGGGGGATCCTGGAGTATTGGGCCCCCTAAAAATAGACCAGCATTCAAATGCCTGCTATTTTAGAAGGTGGGCTCCAGAATGCAGTTTTCCAGCTCCATTTTCTATTTTTAGGGGCCTAGAATACTGGTCCCCAGAACACCATTTCTATGTCTTCCGGCCTCCTTTAACCCCTGCTGGAGAGGGGGTAGTCTGGGATTGGCCAAGCAGTGAAAGCAGGATCTGGGATCTGCACAATAGAAGAAAGGGGTGGGGAAGCCACTGTGGCAAAGGGAAGCCCACAGAGTAGGCAACAGGGAAACTATGGGAGAGCCTGCCAAGTTGGGGAGGGGAAAGAGAAGCTCATGCCACTCTGAAAGTGGCAGGGGAAACGGTTGGAAAGTCAGTGTGGACACATGGCCCTCAGGTGTCCTGCCATCCAGTGTGCCCCCTTCCCCCCCCCACACTGAATGAATCTGATGCCCCTGGACTAGGTTAACTATGGTTAGCATTCCCATTTCAGCTTCAGTCTACTTACGCCACCACCCCCCTTAAAGTTAGAAAAATCCCATACAAGAGCTCAAAGATAGGAGGCAATGTCAGATTGCTGTGGCTTCCAAAACTGGGAGATTGGATGCTAGAAGTTTGTGAGGGTATGATATAGGGAGGGAAGATTTCAGGCTTCTAGGGAAAATAAAGAAGCTACAAATGTTTTCTGATGTATACTAGCCTTTTGTACTGATGACTCTTCATTCTAAACACAGTGGACTTGTGTGCCATGGGCACTATTGAACTCTGCAACTGAAAATGTTTAGTGTACTATGTTCACTGAATTATATCAGGTACCCTAGATTGGCAAACTAGAAACAGTATCTTGGAAGGTGATTAGGTGAATTTTTGCATGTAGTAAGATTTTTTTTCCAGTCGTCCTTCTGATAGTTCCAGCATTTTTATGCATGCATCTTTATTATGTTGCACTAAAGTCAGGTGAACCTGACAGTTGATAAATTGAGCTCAGGTGAGCATTCAATTCTGAATGTTTATCAGAATTACTGGAACCTCTGATGTGTAGAACAGGAATGAAATGTCATAAAACACATTGTGGGCCCAATTCTCTACTGGCAGGGCACCACTAATGTCACTGGAACTTTACAACAATAAGAATCTGGCTGCAGCCACGAGCCCAGCAGGGAATGCCTTTTCAACAGCCTTACCCACAATATTTCAATTCAATTATGGCAGGTCCTTAATAGAACCTAGAAACACAGAAAGAAAACAATTAAACAGCAAATTTTCTTTTCCAATTTGCCAGAAGTGTTTGGTTCAGATTCATATCAAGAAACAGGCCAAAGGTTGGGTTGATCCTTGTTTTGCTAGACCATTTCTCTTATAACCATAGCCTAGAAAAGATTTCATTACTTGTTCAAGAGCAGGGAATGAAGCAGAGTATAGGAGACAGACATAAATATTGCAATATAAGGAACAGTACACTCTTGTTGCTGTGACCCTTGTTCAGCTCTCCAGGCAGTTGGCTCATGTTTAACTCTAGATTGTAAGGTCTTGGAGCAGAGCCAATCAGATTATTTGTCCTATATACTGCCATTTATCATTTTTACAGCACACAACAAAGGAGTTTCTATGACAAAGACACCCTCTGTGCTTGATGGGGAAACATCTGCTCCCTTTCCCACACGGACAGTGGAACCAGGGCAGCTTTGCTACATCATGAAAGAAGCCCAACTAAAGAACATATACCCCTATGCACTACAAAACCCAGTTCTGCAGGGGATCTTTTCTGACTGCAGTGAAAAAGTATGAGGGAGGGGGACAGCAAGCCAAGGGAGGGCTGGGGGCCAAGACAAAGGATCTGTGACTATATAGACCAGGGGCGGCCAAAGTCATGGAACTCAAGAGCCACACAAGTTGATTATTAAACCTTCAAGAGCCGCATTGAAGCATATAGCCATATGCTTTTACTTATTAAATTGATTGGCTGACATTCTTCCGCGAGCCACACTTTTTCATTCAAGAGCCACATGCGGCTCCCGAGCCACAGTTTGGCCACACCTGATATAGACCTACCAAACAGCCTTCCCTGAAAAAGGGATGAAACAATGGCCAGGGAGAATAGTACAACCTGGTGTTTGCAGGAGCAGCAATAGCTCCAGATTGGTTATGGCCTGGAGAGAAGAATTGCCTTCATGGAGACAGGACTGGGTCTGAATCAGTGGTGTCCTTTCAGGAAAAAAATACAAGGGAGAGGAGAAAAGCTGTGTGAGCACATACAACATTATATGTTATTTTATTGCATTCTGCAAAAAATGGGGACAGCATAACAGAGCACATAGCCCTATGAAAATTCTGGTGCGGGAGGGGCAAATGACAACACCCCAACCCCTATTAGTGATGCACAAGTTATTTTTAAATCTTTTGCCTTTATTTCAGGCTCTCGGATGTATTCCTCGGTAAATCTATTTCCAAACAGTCCTCCCAGCCTCCTTATCCAGACAAGCAAGACTCACATTTTATTTTGCAGGGTGGAGGAATCCAAACAGAAATGGAAACGTTTAAATTTTCCAGCCAGCCTCTTCACTGGATCTCAGCTCTCCCTGAATACCTGTGTGCTATCCACCTCCCATGTTATAACAGACCTTTGTCCTTTCCAGGTCATGGCTTCCTCTTCTTTTTGCAGAACTTCTACTGCCTAGAAGTGGCACCATAAAGCAGCGGTTTTCCATCTGAATGCCATGAGAACTATCCAAGTGTGCTATGAAATTTTGTACAAAAGTAATGAAAGTCAATCTTAAAACAATATTCTATCTGACCAAAATTACAACTCAAAACTCATGAAAATTAATTAAATTATAAGGGAGATATTGGTCTTTTGATTCTAGAATATGAACATTGTAAACATAGGTTGCCAAAGGGCAAATTTGACCTGATGTGTATTTTTTTCTGGCAGCTCAAAACATTAATACATTCAATCCTTCTTTAGCATGTTATGCACTATGTTACAAACCTCTCTAGTAAAGCCGTAACCATAGTAAATGTAAGCAAATGTGACATTTATGAGCAATCAATTCAGCTGAGAAAAGGCCGTGCTGTGGAATTATTTGTCTCATTGAAGCGTGCCATGTTACTGAAAAGGATGGAAACCACTGCCATAAAGGAACTCAGGCTCATCCCAGTCTTGTCAGGCTTTTTAAACTGCTGGTTAAGAGTCTAAACAGAAATTCGATACCTGCAGCTGTCCTGGGTCAGGTGATTCAGGCTCACAGGGACTTGGTTTGCAAAGCTGTAAATGGCTGTCTAGCCATTGAAGGCTTGGGCTGGAGTTCAGTCTCTGGGGCCCCATGGGGGGGAGGATCCCAGAGACTGGCTCCAGCCTGACTTTGAACAGCTATGTAATTTTTAGTACCACAGCACAGCCTGAATCAGCTGCCCCAGGCCAGCCACAGCCATGCCACAGGTCTTTTATTCCAGTGCAAGCTGTGCACTTCACTAAAACCCAACTGTGCACTTCACTAAAACCCTCCTCTGCTTCACTTTTTTTCTCAGATGCTTCCCAGTTTCCCCTTTGGTCTATCTCTCCACAGCCTTCTCATATGTCTACAGACACCCTCACGGACCTCTTCCCTGGCTCCGTCACAAGAGGGAATCACACCACCTCGATGCTAGCCCCACTCCCAGCCCCTGAAAAACCTCCTTAAGCTGCTGCTTGCATGGACCCTCTCTCCACCCTAAGAAAAGCATTATAGCTAGCCCCTGTCATTCAACAGCCATGAGTCATGCTCTAAAAAACATGGGGCTGGCTTAAAAAGCATGAGGTTCTTTTTAAAAAGGTTTCTTTTGTTTTCTAGCATCTGAGCCATAAAGATACTTACATCACATTTTCAAACTTTCCTCTCGTGACCACACAGGCTAGAAACACACATTAGTTTTTAAGCGAAAGGTGAGTTTTGTGAGAGGTTTGCATCACTCACAGAAGGTCCAGTCTCTCCTGCTGGTCATCTAGGGATTAGCACCCAGCTGGCATGTCCACAGTGAGTACAGTTCACCTATCTCTCAACTTCTCACCAGTGCATTTCAGATTCCCCAGGCTGCTTCCCCAGTCTCAGCACCTTCTTCACTATTTTCCTCAGGATCTCAAGCCAGCAACCAGCCATAAATACTTGCTCACGCTCACCCAGTCTCTGCTAGGAAGGACCTGTCTGAGATACTGTTCTCCTACAGCTCTCTAGGAACCCAGTCCTCTCCCTTCAGTAAAATTCAACCACATCTTCCCCTGGTGCTTTCTATATATGGACCTGCTGGCCCCTAATTGATTGTTCCTCTCAGCCCCTCTCCTACTTGCTGCTTCCAATGCAGCCACCTCTGGGCTTCTTTTACCCTTTCAGAGTCAGTGCAGGGCACAAGCTTCAATCTACACGAGGTTCATAAAAGGAAATCATGCAATCTTGCAAGACTTGTAAAATAATCACAAGCATGGGATGCACTGCAGAAGATTGCCTCTTCAAGTCTCTTTCTTTCCCATCATGAATGGCAGCCTGGTCTATCACTCCCAGTACATTTGGCAGCTGTAAGCCAGAAGGTAGAACAGGTCAGGTGTTCCTTTAAAAGGACAGTCGATCCAGCTACACATTCAGTCTCAAAATTTCTTCTATCCCTACGGTCATTCTTTCCACTCCAGAGCTCACAGCTTCCTTATGAATTTTTCAGTTATGGTTAAATAAGCAACATTCTGGAACCAAAAGCCTTTTTTTGTGTTAATCCCTAGTCATATATAATTAGGGCTAGGTACTCTGCTGGTGTAAATGTGTGTCACTCACACCAATTAACAATAGCTGAGGAACTGTCTGTCAGAATTCAAAAAGAATTAAGATAATTGCAATGTTAAGTTTGCAGTATTATAGCCACAGAGATTCAACATATCAGGATTGCCAACTCTTATGCCCAGAACAGTGCTCGATATGCAGTCTCAGAAGGAAAAAGTATGGCCTCATGGGTAAACTAGATGAAATTCAGAAAAGCTGATTTGTTCCCAGTTCTGCCACAAACATCCTGTATGATCTTTGACAAGTCACATAGTGCCTATGACTCAGTTTCCCATCTGAAAAATCAGGCTATTACTACTTCCCTGCCTCACAAAGATTTTGAGATGATAAATTCAGTGGTTTTAATGAGATGCTCAGATCCTATGTTGACGGGGCTTAAGTACCTATATAAAATAGTGCTATAGATACCGGATCTGTCACATCCCTTCTTCTGCCTGAGCATGCCCAAACTGTATTGACTTCTTCCACAAAACTAAAAGCTCATGCATTAAATAAACTTGTTAATCTTCAAAAGTGCCACAGGATTCTTGTTTGTTTAGCTGAACTAGAATAACATGGCTACCCCTCTAGAACTTGACTTTTGTTTGTTAATTAACTGATTTGTTGAAGGTCTTGCGTTACTACTTTCCTGATATCTTCCTGCTACGCTGTGCTTTGAATTATTTCCCCCCACCCCTCCGGAACACCAAAAGCAGTACATTCCAGTGATTTTCAAGGTTGAATTTCATTTAATTTCTTCTTCTGTTTTCATAACCTCAAAACCACAAACTTTAAACCATGATGGAGTTTACAAAGTTTTGGTAGATTTAAGACCATTTAGAGATCTTAAAAAGCCCAAGAATGCTGACAGTGTTCCTAATGATCTTTCCTTCAGTGTTATTGATTGTTTTAGGGGTAATAAGTATATCTTACTGCACCTTGCAAGGGGGGGGCAAGATCAGTGCAGAATTTGCCATTAACTATTTCAACACAGAAGAGAGAAAAGAAATGAAAAGCTAACAGAGTAAATAAAAAACTCCCTGTTAATTCTTTTCTTTTTGAAGATTAGAATTAGACAAGCTATGGTCTGTCAACCCCAGATGAAATAGGAGAGTGCAGCATGATATTACCCATTGTTCTGCAGGATCTTTGCCCAAAGTATATTTCCGTTGCTGGCAGAGTCATTGCTGCTGCAATCTTTTGTAGATCTAGCCCTTCATTTAGCCAGCTCCATGCTAGCTCACACAACAGCTACAGAAAATTCTTAAGACAAAGGTCATTGTGAGTCCCTGGCACAATTAATCACATGGGGAAAGCTATGGAATGTTTTTAACTTTCCTTTTGTATACCCCCAGGAGATTTTTCCAGGTGAATGTTGCTGTAAAATGCTATCATTGGGCTCTAGAAATAGGATGGGTACTTTGGACTAGCTATTTAGCAAATGACAAGATTGTGCTTCTATTTCATAGTCTCAAATGAAGTCGAAGAGAATAGCAAAAAGCCTTTGTGCAAAGCACTTCAAAGCATTCATGCAGGCTGCAGTATAGCAGAAAGTGCTTTTTGGCTTCTCTCTTTTATTGTTCCATTTGTTAAAGTGGTTTTGCTTCATTATTAATGACTCCAAAAAGAGAAACCTGCCCTTCCAAACAAACTTCAAATGCTCTCATATGACACAGAGGAGGCAAGAAAACTTAGAAAGTGGAACTTAAAAAAAATGACAGGAAAGTTTTCTCAGAGGGGATAGCATTTCAGGCAGGGATGGTGAAATGCCCACTGTAATTGATTTATAAAGCTTGTAAATCACTTTGATATCCTGCTGTTTTTAAGGTACTCTTTAAAGATTAGACAGTAAACTGGATTTCTTGGGGTCTGTACTTTGTTACTGGATGGTCTGAGTATTTTATTTAAACTCTGACAAATATATTGTGTTATGACAAAGGAAAAACTAGGAGGACAAGGCTAATGCACAAGTTGACTGTATCCTGGAAACGGGAGTGTTAGTCTAATTTGTGTAAGATGTGTAACCAGTTCTTGAATAACAAGTTGTTCTAGAAAGATATATCACTAATGTGATTAGGCAAGTAATCCTCCAGAATAAAGGGTTTGATCTGATTTTCCCAGGGGTTAAAGTAAGGGGGAATGCTGTTCCGGGGCCCCCTATTTTTTGGGAGCAAGCATTCTGGGCCCCCTAAAAATAGGGGAACACCTTGCAATGCTGCATTCCAGGGCCCCCAAAATATAGGGGGACGCACAAGAACACTGAGTTCTGGGCCCCCCTAAAAATAGAAGGGCACACCGGAACCAGCAGTCCAGCACGTGCCCTCTAGGCCGATGGAGCAGAGGGGCCGCAGGCTGGGGCCAGCCTGTGCTCACAGTCAGGCCCCAGCCTTGGGTCTGGGCTCCTTTTTGCCACCGTTGGCCAGCGAGCACCACAGCTTCCTGCCCCCCACTCAACTCTTTGGCCAGGTAATGGGGTTGGGGGGAGGCTGGGTCAGTCAGACAGCTGGCGGGGAGAGCGTGGGAGCAGGGGGGGTGCATGGGGTGTGGGGTCAACGGTTCGGGATGGTGGGCTGAGAGGTTAGGAGGGCTGGAATGGGGGCAGGGAGTTTAGGAAGTGGAGAGTGGGGCTAAAAAGGGGTCTGATGGGGATAGGTATTTTGGGGGCAGTAGCTGGGGTTGGGGGACAGGTGTTGGGGGCAGACATTTGGGGGGACAATAGCTGGGGTGCATGGGGGGCCATGCCAGTGTGAGGGGGGTTCCACGCCAGCATGAGGGAGGCCTGCCAATTTGGGAGGGTTCCAGGCCCCCCAAACTATACTTTGACCCCTGGATTTTCCTATAAGATTATTCTTACTCCTTTACTAACTCAAAATGGCTGCTACAGCAATGAGACTAAATTGTACACTTTTTACTCATGCTAGTGAGTTAACGTGAGTAGTTGCACTGAAGTTGGTGTCAATATCATGAACTGCTGAAATTCAGAGATTGCATTGGAATCTCATCTATCTATTAAACACAAGTTTCTAGTCTTCATGATAATGGAGACAAGTTCCAGAGGGGCAGCCGTCTTAGTCCAGTTCAGCAAAACAAAGAGGGAAGGCTGTGGGATTTTTAAAGACTAACAAATTTATTTTTGTTATGCTTCTGGAGAAAGGCTTGAAAATATGCATACATATTGAAAGTTTAGAAATGAGAATGCAACTAAAAATAACCTAAGATTTATTTATTTTTTTAGATCTCATGATTTTAAGCCAATCTTGTGATTTTGGCAGGCCTGACTCATGATTTTTTTCAATGCTTGGGGCTGATACTTATGTCTGCTAAGGCAAACGTGATCACATTTGGGGCCTGTAATGCTCTTGTGAAGTCAGTGGCAACACTCTGGCCCAAACCATCATGTCCATAGGAGATGTGAATGGAAACCATACAGATTCTTTACCTCCAGGGCTATGTTCACACACAGGGGGTTATTTTGATACAAGTTGTTTCGATACAAGTTGTATCAAAATAACACTTTATTTCGAAATAAGTTAATTCAAATTAACAGTTTGTTAATTCGAATTAAGGAAAAAGCTCAAAGTGAAATAGCATGTTCAGACAACAGTTATTTCGAAATGAGTCACCGTTGTTTCGAAACAACATGTTCAGATGGCATTGTTTCGAAACAATCGTTTTGAAACAACGTTGTTTCGTCCCCACATGGGGTTTAAGTTGTTTCGAAACAACGGTGCGTCGTGTGAACATGGCCTTTCTTATTTCGAAACAACCCCTGTTGTTTCGAAATAAGACTGCTGTGTGAACACACCCCATGAGTTCAGTTTCAAACAGCAACATGTCAAAGTAAACCACAGAACAGCTAAGAGAGTTGTGGGATCTGTCTATGCGACAGAACATTTGTCAAACTAGCTATGCTGACAGAGTCTGTAGAGACATAGCATATGACAACAAAAAGTTCTCACAGCAGAGATAACCCATCTCTGAAGGATAGTTACCTACACCAAGAAAAAGCTCTCTTCTGCCAGCACAGTTGTGGCCACATAAGAGGTTTTGCTGGTATAGTTATGTCAACTGGTGCGTGTGATTTTTTTTTTCCCCCCTTCTCCTACCTGACATAGTTGTCCTGGCAATATTTTTCAGTGTCACCTGAGTTAGCATAACTTACACACTCATAATGCCAGAAAGAGTAAGCTATACATGCTGTCACTCTTCTGTATTTATTTAGACTTGACTCTTGATGTCATCTCACATAATCTATCCCAGCAGGAATCTACCAGTGGGACTTAAAAGCAAAGCAGAAAAGCTGTTTAGTATAAAGATGCATGATAAACACCATTCAAGGGTGTAAAAATCTACCCTCCCTTCTGTAGATATTTCTTAAATTTATTAGCTTTTAATATGAAAAATTCTTTATTACAGACAAATAATACTGAAACAGATGCAAAACCTGTAAGTATGAATATTATTGATTTGGAAAGATACCTTACATCTAATGTGACTTGATATTAAAAACTAAAGGTCCTAGCGTCTCAGTTAGTGTGCCTCAGGCTTTGGAAGCTCAGTCTCAGTCATGTGGTGTGGTGTGATAGTGAGAGCAGCTGAACACTTGTAACTCCCATTGGCTTCACATGGAGTTGTGGCTGGTCCATACCTCTGAAAATCAGACTCTAATGTCTAAAGTTGGACACCCAAGAAGAGAGGCACCCAAAAAGGAATAGAAGTTAATAAAGATAATGAAAAAAGAGATAGGATTTTCTTTAAAGAAAGACATTAATCTAGTGATTAATGACACTAAATGATGGGGCTTGGGAATGAACTTTCCTATAGGCATATTAGTCTACAGCTGTTTATTATGGGGTTTTTTTGTACCTTCCACTGACAAATCAGGTCTTGGCCTCTGTTAGAGACAGGACATCGGACTGTATGGATGTCAGCTGCGAGCTCATACTTCAATCCTATGTTGTTATGTAGAAAGTGTGTCCAAAACAGTCACATGAAGAATATTTTGAAGGCCAGGGATCATGCCTTGTAGACACGCAGTGTAGCCTCCCTCCAAGCCAGAGCAGGGGGAACCAACTTCTCTACCAAAGTTGGTGGAACCAGACCAACCTCCCCTCTTCCACCAGAAGCAGGTAAATGGGACAGAAGTAGAAAAGGCAGGGCATCCAGCTCATTTGGGACCAAGACAGCAAGGGAGATGGATGCATCTGGCTCACTCCAGGCTGCTGCCTTTTCTGATGAGCCCAGAGATGCCCGGTCCTCCAGAGAGTCTCTGCCTGCAGGGGCACTGCCACACTGCTGCTGGTCACCTACCCAGGTTAACCAAAGATGCCCTGTGGATCCAGGCACACCCTGAGGAAAGGGGAGGAAGACGTCCAGGGGTGACCAGCTGCACTGGGGCTGTGTTGGGGTCACAGCCCTGGGCAGCATGTTACAGCTGGATTCCCAGAGGACCGAGTGGCAGAACATCCCCCCACCCCCAACACACAGTCACCATTAGTGCCTTGGACTGAAATGTGGTGGAGTCAGGTGTGCCTGTGTCTCATCACATGGCAGCTCCACCACCAGAGACCTGAGCCCCTGCACTGCTTTGATGCTTAGCCCTCTACCTGAGTTCCCAAACCGCTGTTTCCTCTGTCCCTGCCTGAGGGCTCAGGGCAGCTTTGTCCACCCTGCAGTCCAGGGGCCAGACTCCAGCCCACCAAGGGCTTTCACCTGGCCCATGGAGTGCTGCTGCAAGAACCTGGGAGCTGGGACTGGTCGGGGCCCTTGTCAATTCTCCCGATGCTCTGCCTTGCCCTCTCACACAGGAAACCATGGCCCCCCTTATCTTCTGTACACAGTGCAAGCAAAAGTAATGCCAAATATCACACTAATCATTATTTTATTAAAGTTTATTAATAAAGATTGATTTGTATGTCTTATCTATCAAAAATTTTCTCACCAGCCCCCTGATTGAGAAAAGAATTGCCATGTGGCCAGGGGCGGTGCTGGGGCGGTGAGGGACCCAGGGCACAGGCACAGGCCCCGCCCCCAGCCAGCAGGCCCCACCCCCTGGTCAGGGATTGCCCTGGGGTCCGCGCCACCGCGGGCAGGTAGTCCGCGGTGGGCCTGCGCCCATGCTGCCATGAGGCCCCCAATCCCCGGCCGGGGACAGCACCGCCACAGCCGCAGGCAGCCTGCTGGGCTCCGGATCCCCAGCTGGGGATCTGCAGCCTGGCCACCGCCGGCCGCAGCAACCCCGTCCCTAGCTGGGGATCGGGGCCAGGCTGCCCGCAGGCGCGGGGCCCGCCTGCCTGCGGCCACTTTTGGCCTGGCCTGGCCGCGGCCTAGCCACCTGCAGCAGCGCAGCCTCCCCCCCCCCCCCCGGGCCTATCCCTGGCCACGGGGTGGGGCCTGTCAGGCGTCCATCCGGGCCCCGGCTCCCTGGCCAGGGCCGGGGCTGCTGCAGCTGCAGCTGGCTGGAGATCGGGCTCTGGAATCCCAGCCTGATTGGGCTGGAGATCCGGGGCACTGACGTTGGGACCCAGGGCACGTGCCCTGGCATGCCCAATGCCAGCGATGCCCCTGCATGTGGCCCCTCACCCAAAAAATTTGGACACCCCTGGCTCACGACTACTGGTGAATCATTGGCCTAGACCTACCCCATCCCAGGGCTAGCCTAAACTTCTGATCAGCTAATTCACCTCAGTTAGATGATGGTGACATAGGGAGGCACCTGGCCTCCCTCCAACCTAGAGGAAGAGGGATGACTGACACCCAACTAACTACATGCCTTTTCAATTTAAAAAAAAAAAGCCACTCATTTTGGCTAGAGAATAATGAAAATGAAGAATTTGAACTGTTTGCCCCCCATCCCCCGTATTCAACTTTGAAAAGCATACGAGCAATTACAAGCTTTAACAGATGCATATATGATTTACTTAAACATACCAGGACCCGTTCCTGATATGACAGCATAGACTGCATAGCTGAATTGCAAGAGGAGTGAATGGGTGTCACAAGCTAGACTGTGAGCAGCCATGCCTAATGGTAGGAGCAGGAGTCTCTGAGCTGGGTTAGGAACTGAAGCTGGGAGGCAAAGCCCAGGTCAAGAAGCAGTGCTGGAGCACATTGGTGCTGGAAAAGCTGTGAACATGTACATCAACAGCCAGAGATCAGTTGTTGCTGTTAGACTGAAGAGCAGGCTTGCTGACTTCCTTGGTCAGTCAGTGGGAGTGGTCACTCAGGCAGCCTTGCTGTGCATCAGCTGTGCAGAGGCTGAGCAGGCAGTTGCAAGACCTTGTTCCTAACAATGGGGCCCAAATGTCTCAATTCACTGGCCTCCTAAAAGACTGGTGTAGTGATTCAGAGACAGGCAAATTAGCTGAGCTGCATATGCAAAATGGAAATAGGACTGACACACAGCACTGCAACTATGCTCCAAATCCCTTTAGTTAAGTCAGGAAGGAGACACATTCATCACTTCAGACAGCTGTGTTCATACAGCTACTGGGTGGTAGATCAGTTCTTCAAAGCGTCTGATGAAGTGGGATTTTCTCCCACAAGAGCTTGTGCAATAAATAAATGTGTTAGTCTTTAAGTGCCACAGAACTCTGTGTTTGTTTTGGGTGGTTGAACGGCATCATGCCCTTGAAAGAACCCCATTTCTAGTTTAGGTCATTACAGAACACAGGAAACTGGAGAACTTTCATATGGTCTGAAACCTAAACCAGTGCCAGATCCACTGGTCCCTTTTCTTCACCTGATTCAATTTCATTGTGGCCTTCTTCTTCCATATGACTGAAGCGACAACTACAATTTCACCTGAAGCTGATTGAGCCAAATGTCTTCTTCAGGAGTGGCAGAATTTATTGTAGTGATGTCTCCTTCATAATTGTAAACCTTCTGCCAGGACAGGGTGGCAGAACAAGGCCTGGGTTCTATATCAAGGGGTTTCCAAGTAATACTACAGCATCAACGGGCTCGAGGCCCCACCCCATCTTCTGGGAAATTATGCACTGTTCCCTATTTCAACTCACAGAGCATGTCGTAGGTTCCTTTGTCCTCCTGGGATACCTGCCCATGCAGTCTGTATTTAGCTATGTGTGTCTCTATAGTAGACTCAACAGAACCCTCATCAAATCCCTTATGTATCCCTTGCACCAATATGCACTTGTTAGGGTCAATATTCATTTCCTTACACCAATTTTCTGATAGCTGTGAAGCCATTATGCACATTTTTTTTCTAGCTCCAAACACAACTGACCCAGGATCCCGACAAATCCCCAAAATGTAACCCTTCTGCCAGGGTGATCAGGCAGAACAAGGGCCGGGTTCTTTATCTAGCAGTTTCCAAATAATGTAACACCACCAACCGGCTCAAGCCCCCACCCAGATTTCTGAGAAATCATGCACTATTCCCTGGGCATCCCAAAGGGGTAAGGCTTCCCCACTCACAAGCATGAGATGAGTGTAGTGTACAGAACTTTTAATAGTAATCAAAACAGAATGTAAAAGGTCAAATAACAGAAATCAGCACTGATCTAGCAAAATCAGTACAGAGCAAGGTTCCCAACAACCCATACTGCATAACAGAACATTCAAGATTTAATGGCAAAACCCACACTGATCTGGGGAATCAGTGCTAATCAGCCTTCCAACATGATCCCACATATCATAACAGCAAATGTAGACTCACCAGCAAAATTGGCACTGATCTGGAGAAACCAACCCTACAGTTTGCAGGGAGTGTCTTTCACGCCAGCTGTTTGCAGGCACCAACCACTGGTCACTCACTCCATTCACTAGCACTAGCACTTGGCTCCACCAGCTGTCTACCAGCTCCACCCACCAGTCACTCACACCACCCAGCTCCCCACTGGCCACTCTTACTATCCGCTGGCTCTGCCCACCGGTCACTCACACTGCCCAGCTCATCACTCTCACCATCCACTGGTCACTCCATCTGCTGCTCCTCTTCAGTAATTTCAGCTCAGAGAGTTAGCCTCCCTCAGTAATTTCAGCTCTTAAACCTCAAGTAGCTGCAAACAGCTACTTCCATTAAAATAACAAAGACCTCAAAAGAAGCCCAGCCAGATCTATCATTTGACAGTGGGGCCAGGGGGTGAGGCAAATGCCTGAAGCATAGCTCCAGAAGTAATTATGCAAACCCCTCTCCTGTCTTTACTTTTTCCAGGCTGACACAGGCAGTGGCCTCTCTTACGAGTCTCTTTTTACCAAAGGGTAGCTTTTACCCTTTAACTAACCCAAGCAGATTTGGAACAATCAGAAAGTAGCATATCACCAAAGACAGTATTTCTTATTTCCCTTCAGCAGAATTACAGATATTGACAGATTTGTAATCAGATCAACCCCAAATACCATTACCCATATTGCTCTGCACCCATAGTGTATTTATGCTAATGTATTCTTTGTGCTCATGTAAATAGTAAACCCATGCAGATTAGTTGCCCCTCCCCATAAACTGGGTAGCATAGTGGTGATCTGTTTAATGGCCTGTCACAGGGGGCCACACTTGCATACCGTGTAGTCCTTAATTTCCATTTGTGCGTTAAGGGTCCGCAGCTACCACGGGTAGTTCAAGTTCATTTCAGAGTTGAGCAAGATGTCCGACCTAGGACATACAGCCCAGATGGAAAAATAGGAAAGCAGATGCCTTGTCCTGAGAGGATGAAGTTGCTACTGAGTCATGCACAACACAATGTACAACCATCTTTAAACCTTACATGCCTGCTCATGAAGAAGAGGGAAAACAGAACAGGACTTAAGATTACTTCTCAGCAGGAACAGAAGATGATTAAATTGGGGATAGTTCTGCTTGGAGCAGGAGACTGGACTAGATGACCTCCTGAGGTCCCTTCCAACCCAAATCTGCTGTGATTCTGTGATGAAGTAAAGAGCAGCAACAAATTACAAAATAGCTATTGTAGAGCTGCAGTTGCTTTTCCCTACCAGATATGAAGGGTTGCCTTGAGAAAGGGATGCTGAGGGAAATAGCACTTATAAAAGGGCAACCCTGCATCTGAGAGAAGAGGAATTAGCAAGGATCATGAAATTCAATTACCAAGAAAAGGCTTGGAGAAAAGGCTGCTATGTTAGACATCTCCCCAGTCCCTTGACCATATGAAACATGTGGCTACTAAAAAATAACTGTTTTGATGTGAAGAAAAAATTCTTAAAATGATCTGGCAACATCTGCAGCTAGAACTGTGACACAAGTGGAGGGTTAGTTGTCCACTGTGGCAATCAGCAGCACAATCATGTATCCTTAGTTTTTGTCCTAATTCTTGCCCAACTGTTTGACACTTACACATTTATGTGAAAAATGACCTCTGGCTTCCAGTGGAGAGCCATCTTTGCATGTGACCAGTAGCTGTGTGGGCATATCAAGCAAAGCAGTCAATGCTCACCTGTTGATGCACTGCTCCTTGCTTTTTGTCACACCAGCTGCCAACCACACACCTTGCCACTGAAGAATGGGTCTGTGCCCTATGGATGTTGTGGCTGCATCATTTTATTTTTTCTCTTGATTTTATTAACAATTCTCTCTCAAAAAAATGTTTAGGTTATACAATTAAATTTTCAAGCCAGGAAATGAGAAAGCAAAGGATATATATGTAATGTTAATATTAACACCTTTTGCACACATATCACCCCGTCATCTTTAATGACAAGATTATATCCCATTTCTCAAATAATGCAATATAATTTTTCTATACCTTATACATGTACCTGTAGTGTGCTGCAGTGTTCCCTCTAAGCTGATGATGCAGCTGAACATGTTATGGGTGCACTTGGGAGCCAGCAGGCAGCAGGGAAGAAGCCTGTTGGGGCCTGGAGAACTAGTGGGGAACTTGCTCAGCTGCATCATCAGCTTAGAGCAGTGGTTCCCAACCTTCTTCAGGCTGAGGACCCCTTTGTAACAAAAAAAAAATCTCTGCAGACCCCCCCCCAGCTGATTATGTAATCTAGCCTGCATGGGCAGACTCTGGCCCACACCAGTGGGACAGCTGGTGAGCAGCACTGCCACCACCATTGTGGGCACCACCAGGGAGCTGAGCCACAGCAGCTGTGGTCCCCTGCCCTTGCCCCTGCTGGGGAGCTGCTGTGGCTCCATTCCCCTGCCAGGGATACAGCCACAGACGGGGAAAGGCAGCCCCAGCAGGGAGCAGCAGGGCTGTAGCTGGATTCTGGCCCCGGGTAGGAAGAGGCTCTGCAGACGCCCTGCAATGTGTCCGTGGACCTCTGTGGTTCCCCGGACCATAGATTGGAAACCACTGGCTTAGAGGGAACATTGGTGTGCTGTAGTATTGTGCTCTTCTCTGGGCATGCCAGGAAACAGAATCCATAAAAGCCACTTACATGCAAGAAGTCTGATCAATGGAAGTGTTCAAAAATCACAAGTTAGGCCTCAAAGGCCAGGTATCTGGCTTTAAAATCATGGGATTTTTTTTAAAAAAAAGATTTTGGATTCTTTTTAGTTGTTTGCCTTCTGATAGCACCCTTGAGGGATCATGTTTTCCAAGCTTTTCTTCATGAGGACTAGAAATTGGTGTTTGGGTTTTTAAAATGAAAGCTAAGATTCACATAATCCACTGACTCCAGGAGCTGAGGCTTTTAAGAAACACCACAAATCATGACAGCACTGCCTCATTTTGAATGAGAGAACAGCCTCAGACTTCATAGACTCATAGGTTATGATCGTCTAGTCTGACCTCCTGCACAGTGCAGGCCTCAAAACCTCACCCACCCACTCCAGCAATAAGCCTCTAACCTATGTCTGAGTTTTTAAGTCCTGAAATCATGATTCAAGGGCTTTAAGATACAGAGAATTCATCAAGCAGGTGAGCCACGCCCCCTGCTACAGAGGAAGACGAAAACCCTCCCGGAGCCCTAGTCAATAAGCCCTGGAGGAAAATCACTGCCCAACCCCAAATATGGTGATCAGTTAAACCATGAGCATGTGGGTCAAGTCTGATCAGCCAGACGCCCAATAATGAATTCTCCGTAATAACTCAGAACCCACCCCATCTACCCTCCTTCTTTAGCCAATTGCATATCCACCACCAGTAGTCAAAAATCAAAGATCAGTCAACTTCCAAAGTAGGCCATCCCATCATACCATCCCCTCCATAAAGTTATCAAGCTCAGTTTTGAAGGCATTTATGTTTTTTTGCCCCCACAACTCCCCTTGAATGGCTATTCCAGAACTTTACTCCTCTGATGGTTAGAAACCTACATCTAATTTCAAGCCTAAATTTCGTGATGGACAGTTTATATCCATTTGTTCTTGTGTCCACATTGGTGCTGTACTTAAATAATTCTTCTCCTTCCCTGATATTTAACCCTCTGACGTATTTATAAAGAGAAATCATATCACTCTTCAGCCTTCTTTTGGTTAGGCTAAGCAAGTCAAGCTCCTTGAGTCTCCTCTCATACGGCAGGTTTTCCATTCTGTGGTCCATTCTTGTAGCCGTTCTCTGCACCTGTTCCAATCTGAATTAATCTTTTTTAAACATGAAGAACCAGAACTGAGGTCTCACCAGTGCCTTGTATAGTGGCACTTGCATCTCCCTGTCTCTACTTGAAATACCTCTTCTGATGCATCCTAGTAGCACATTAGCTGTTTTCACAGCCACATCGCATTGGCGGCTCATAGTCATCCTACGATACTGTTTCTTTATGTAGGGTCATAACCTAGTCTACATTATTTCTATGGTGTCATGCTTCCTGCAGCCTCATGCATATTTTCAGACAGGTAATGTGTTTTTCCTGGCTCAAGGAGGAAGGAGACAGACAGAACTCTCTCCCAGCTGCATGTAAACAACCAATGCAGCAAGCAAGCAAGTAGCTGGAAGAGGCAACAAAGATATGCTAATTGAGTTCCTAGGCTCAGTGGCAACAACGAGATCACCTCTGCATAGAAAGGGAGTAGTCGAGGGGGTTTTGAAACAAAGAGAGGCACTTGAAGAGATTTGGGGCTTTTTGCCTGGGAATTTTCATCTTGAAACAACTCCAGGCAAGATCTGGGCCCTGCCTGGCCCCAGGCAGAGACTGGCTGTACAGACATCTGACAGCTGAATGTCTTGAGCATAAACTTGGACTATGAGGTCATTTTAGGTAGAGATATTAGGGTAGTATGTGTGTTTTACCTATTATTTCCTTGTGGTTCTTTCCTGACTCATTTATATTGTGATTCTGCCATGATCAGCCATATTCTCACTTAGAATTACAATCTGATCAATAAACTTGTAGTTGTTTTATCTAAATCTGTGTGGTCTTTAGAGAGTGTGAGTGAAGAGGGCTGGGCACAATCCATTTATTTGTTAAATGGACAGACTTGAGTGTATGGTGACTGGGAGTGGATCCCAATCTCGCTAGACAGTGGCTGCTGGTGTGATAACTGGGGCTGGGGGGTGCTTGCTTGGGGACCATCCCTCGAGTAGCCAGAGGACATACACCCACTGCCTGGGACCCACTGCATGTGAGAGGCTGGAGTGGACTGACACAGGAGTGGGTGGTCATTTAGCAAAGAGGGGTAAATTGGGCTTCAGGAGTGAGAACTGGGGGGGTCACAGCAGCACTCCAGAATGGATCTGGGAAGCAGCCTGTCACACCTTGCATTTCCCACTTAACACACTACTATACTGACTCCTAGTAACCCCTCACCTGGGATCCTCAAATTAGGAACGAGAGAATTATTGACACGTTCCAAAGGGACGGCTGTGTTATTCTAATTCAGCAAAACAAACAAGGAGTCCTGTGACACTAACACAGTTTTATGCATGAGCTTTCAAGGGAGAAATCCCACTTCAAGTGTCTCTGATGAAAGCTCATGCATTAGATAAATTTTAGTCTTAGAAAACTGCTGTTTTTCATTATTAAACTTTTTCTCCAGCAGGTGGCACCTGATACTCTGTCGCTAATGCTGGAAGAAAGCAAAGTGGGCACTCACATATCCAGTTGCCAGTCAAGAAGCCTATTTAGAGCTGCTTCTCTTTCAGGGAGGCAAGGTCATAGCTGGTTTGGGAGCTAACTTACTGCTGTGGGCATTACCAGCTAGTATATGATGTGATAGGACTTCAGCCCAGTGTCCCTAGACACAGAGATAATGAACTCTTTTCTCATTCCTGAAAGTGCTCCCTGCAGTTATAGCTAAGGTCTGCTGCTGGGGTATGTACAGAAAGTTGTTCTGCTGTAGTCTGCGCTGCACCTGTTCTGTGATCAGAGGATGTCTGTGTCTAAGACTGGCCATGCCAACCTGGTGCCTTTTGTGGCACCACAAATTCCACAAAGAAAAGAAAATACAGGCAAGTGAACAAAAGAATCCTACTATTGGTCCAGTTCTGCAAATCCTTCACTAATGCAAAGCAGCCCTTTGAAGTTACTGGGATAGATCGTGAGAGAAAGGATGGGTCATTCTGCCACCCTCTGAGGAATCCCTTACTCCTCAAATAGTCAAAGTGAATAAGGATGGCAGAATGGAGCCCTAAGTGATTGAAAGTTTTCAGGATCAGGCCCCAAATGCGTATCCAGCTTAATTACAGTATGGGAAAGCTCATTCTGGTTGTTTTTACTGTTTGTATTATCATAATGCAAAAGAGCCCTAGTCCCAGACCATGATACCTTTGTGCTAGGTGCTGTATAAACAGAACAAAAAGACAGCTCCTGCCTCAAAGAGCATACAAATGAAGTAACTCCTGAAGGGCGTTCTTATGAATTTCTGGAGAGAGGGGAAACAATGTTCCATGAGTGGTGAGGAAGACTCAGGAGTGAAGCTGGCCAGCCCAAGGTTTTTTGGCGCCTTAGGCCAACACTGATTTTGGCGCCCCTTCCCTAGCCCCAGGAATTCAGCTGCAGGCAGGGGTTTGGCTGTGGGCAGGGTCTGGATGCGGGTGAGGGGTCTGGCCCCAGCCAGGGAGTGGGGTCTTGGGTGGGTAGTGGAGCAGTGGGGGATAGGCTAGCTGCCCCACCTTGCCAGCTCAGCCCTTGATGCTCCCTAATTTTTGGCGCCCCAGGAGATTGCCTAGGTCGCCTCTGTGGAACGACAGGCCCTGGAGTGAAAAGCAGTCAGTCACCTCTGTGGGGCAGGCTGAGACAGAGCTTGGATGGTTCTCTGGCACCATTTGATCATGCCTCTCTGAGGAACGTAGAGATGCTGTTGTACAGGTTTGCTCATGTAATTTGCATCACCCTGTGAATGCATGAATATTACAGTAAAGCAATCTGATGCGCCTAGAAATAAAACGGACAGCAGCCTTAATTGGGATTTGTCTTCTGAGGGTCTCTAAGATGAGTTCCACCAAACTGTGTCTGAACCTTTGGCCCACATGGGGTGGAGGGGTTTGTTAAAAGTCTGTGGAAGGGCATTTCTCCCCAAATAGCCTGGTTCCCTGCCACTATGACGTATTTCCTCCCAAACAAGGGCACTGGCACAAACTCTCTGCTGATCTAACGTCACTGAAGTCAGCAGCACTCCATTGGGAATTAATTTGGCTTCAGTTCTAACGCGGTGATGGTGGAATAACACATAGTGGACAAGGAGCAGCGCTGCTAGCTGCTCTGCCAAATAGCTGTTCATTTCCTGGATGTATTGCTGCACAGCTCGCTCTGGTAGTTCCCCTTCTCATTGCCGCCTTCAGCCAATTGCATCTTAAATCAATACCAGAGGATCACAGGGTGTGAACCTGGGAGAAGCCTATCGCTGTTTGTGTGCAGCTAGTAGAAGAATCTCAGGCTCCGGCAGGGATAGGAGTGTGAGAACTGGTTTAGTCAGAGCCTGCCACCAGCTGAGCTGACTCTGTCCTGGGATCACTGGCAGCAGCCCAGGAAGGGAAGGAGAGAGGCCTGTGAGCACTGAGCCATGCAGTCCTCTGAGCCTGTCATGCTGGCCCAGATACCCGGTTAAATGCAACCCCCTGGGTTTGCTCCTGTTTCTAATGAGGCCTCTACAAGGCTGCAGGAGACCAGGCAGCCTACTGGGGATCGTGACCCTCTGCTTGGCTGCTGGGTGGGCTCTACAGAGTAAGTGTCCCAGATGAGCTTGATTTGTCTGTCTGCTTTGTGCTCTCTGCTTTCTCTCTGTCTCCCTTCTTTTCTCCACCTCCCTTTACTTGTCACTTTCTCTCCTTCTTTTCCTCTTTCCTTCTCCTTCCTTTCTTGCCATCGCTCTTCGCCCCTTTGTTGCTGCATGCTCTCTCGTCAGCCCTTTGAGCTGTGTGTGAACAATGTGATTCCTAAGTCTCTGAGAGCAGAGGAATGCCTACATTGTGCCAAAGTGAACTCAGCGGCTATGTTGTTAGACAACGCAGCCGGCCCTTGAGCTGACAAGGGCTTGCGCCACTTTGAGGTGCTGTTTAAGTGCCGTGTAGATGTTGGGGGCTCACGCTGGTATCTGGCTGCTGGGACCCCATGGTGAGGGAGTGGCAGTATGGGGTGTCTGTCTACACACTGCTTGACCTGGGAAAGGTAGCCAAGGCAGTTCTGGCAGCACCTTTCATTCAGGCTACTGGAGTTTGTGTGTTGTGGGGAATCAGATATACTTTGCTGCCTTTTGCTGTTTGCAGTGACACTATTACTAGCTCGAGACATGTAGCCCCAGGTTCTGTTCCCTGTGTCTTGTGCAAAAGTGAGATCACGGCTGAGCATTGGGTGAGATTCAGCTCTCTGGCCGGGAGAGAGCACATGGATTCACTAGTGACACAGCAGAGTGGGAAACGGGTGTGATTCCCACCCCCAGCTGCAAAAGAGGAGATTTCTACTAACCTTGTTTTTCTCCTTTCTTTATAAACAAAAGCGAGGAACCCAAAACATTTAGTGCAAACAAACCACATTTAGATAGTACCAAGGGCCAGAGCTAAACTGAGAAATGTGAGAGTCGGTGAAAAGCTAAAATGAAGCTTAACTCAAAGACACAAACCAGAGAGTACATTAAAGACAGGGAGCCAAGCTCGTCCCTGGTGTAATTCAAGTGCAGCCAGTGGAGTTACACCAGGTATGTATTTAACCTGGTGTCTCCTGTGTAACTTCCAATGAGAAGGTTCACAGATGCAGAAGAAAAGCAGAAGAGGGTCTTGGGGTCAGAAGTGTCTGCCTCTGGCAATGACTTGCTGTGCAACTCTGGAAAAGTCCTGTCAGTTAACAGCCTTTCAGTTTACATGTGTTAAAGATTAAATACTGCATCTTCAGCTACAGCAGGATACAAAAGGGGAGTTATGTAACCATTAACCATTTGGTAATTTCACTAGCAGTCAGTAATATTTTATTTCATGTTCCAAGGGGACTTTAAAAGTGCCACAGGCATCCTTGTTTATTTTATTTCAAAGCTTTCTCCTACTTGAACTATAACTATGCTCCTAGCTGCCAGGTTTTCTCTGAACCCACGGTCTGTTGGTATACTGAAAACTCAAGTTTATGTAGCTAGGTTAAGGGCCAGTGTACTGTGTTAGTTTCAGTTGTAAACCTCTGCAGCTGAATAATTTGTAATCCAGCATTTACAGTCTGCGGAGAGATCTCATTTTACAAGCAATGGCGTCTTCCTGTCCATTCAGTCTGTTCTGATTTCTGTGCTGAAGGGATTTTTAATCATTCCTTGCAGTTCAGCATGAGTACACACAGCGTCATCTTGCAGTCATTCACAAGAAGACAGATTAGGGTGTGATATTTGCTTTCAAGGCTGAAGCACTTGTGTTTGGAGTGGGCAGGTTCAAGACATCCAAGCTGATTAAATAATTTTAACATGCATATGTTTACTTTTCAGATTGCCAGGTTTGACTGTGTGGTAGACAAAGATATTCAAATTCTGCCGGAAATGCATTCTTCTGAAGAAATACATTTACCTTGTTCAGAACAATACCATGCATTTACCAAAACAAGCACCTTAAAGAGTGTGGGGATGAGCTAATGTTGCCCACAGAGAGTGTAGTATATAGGAGTGGGATCAGTATCCCTTTAACTATTTTGTAAGTGCCCTCCAGGCCTTCGCTAGCTGTGTTTCAGAAGCTATCACAACCCTGCCAAACAGCAGTGGGTATATGTAGCTAGGCCTTGGCTGTCTGATGTATTTAGTAAACACTTACTCAGCCCTTCCCCTAGGTATGGTTTATTGGTAGAGTAAGAGACATAACAGAGCAGATGGGGGACTTGCTATGATACTAAATAGCTGGCTTCTGTTGGTAGAGATATGGTTATGGGAGCTGAAGAGCCAGAGTTCTAGTTTGGCGAGTAATGATTAACATGGTAATTGTTTAGAAAGTTCCTTCTTGAAATTGCCTCTGTTTAGTTAATCTGGTGTGCTTTGTTCTGTATTTAAAAAGTGGCACATGCTTTATAAATGCAGACAGGTAGGAGATGCTGTTTGGACTTTGCAGTTTCAGCCAAAGAATGTTTTATACTTTATATTCCTTATCAATAAAAAGATGCCCGTCCAGTGCTCTGGACAAATACACAGTTCTTAAAAATCACACAATAACAAACAGGGTCAATGAAGAGAAAAATAAATAAATCTCAGGCAAAGCAGGGACTTGAATGTAGTTCATCTAGTTGCGAGGGATGGGGTGCAACAACTCTCATTTGCTCTCTCTTATCCCAGGGCAGAACAGGAATGTTTCGTGAAATTTCACAAGATGGGAAAACTCTTTCCCTCTCAGCTTCAGTCCTAAAATGCTTAAGTTTCCATAGTCTGACTGTACTAACAGAACAATAGCTAAATTCTGACAGCACCCTCTCCAATTGCCATTCCACTGAGAACACTGACGCTGCTGTTAGAGTGACGCTCTATTTGTAATGTGCAGTCATTCCCCTGTTTTATTTAGTAGGAGCAACTTTAGGACTGTAACCTTCAGCAGTGTCCTAATATTACTTTTCGTATTAATAAGTTGGTCAGAAACTCTCTGTGAGAAAGGGAGAACAGGCTAGGGGTTACGATGCCAGCCAGAGTCATGAAAGACCCTGGTACAACTAAAAGAATGAAGGAGTCCTGTGGCACTTAAAGACTAACAGATTTATTTTTTGCATGAGCTTTCGTGGGAGAAAATCCCGCTTCGTCAGATGCTTTGAAGATGGGGGAACTTATGGCATCTGACGAAGCGGGATTTTCTCCCACAAAAGCTCTTGTGAAAAATAAATCTATTAGGCTATGTCTACACTCAGAAGGTTAGTTCAAATTAACTGAATTCGAACTAAAAATTCAAAATAATAATTATTAGTTTGAATTAATTAGTTCGAATTAACACAGTCACACTAGAAACCCTAATTCAAACTAGAATGTCCATGCACAGGACTTGCTCGTTCGAATCAGGTAGGGGGTGCTAACAGTTCGACTTAACCACAGCTTGATTTTCCCTATGCAGTAGCACCCCCTACCTACTAACAGTTCGAATTAACACAGCTACATTGGATTAATTTGAACTAATGGGTTCGAATTAACCATCACGTCGAACTTCAGGGAAGTTTTATAGATTTAAAGTAGGGTTTCCTTAGTTTGAACTAAGACAACTCCTTAGTTCAAACTAATGAAAGCTAGTGTGAACATGCACTAATTTAGTTTGAATTAAGCCTCCTTAATTTGAACTAAATTGTAAGTTTAGACATACCCTTAGTCTTTAAGTGCCACAGGACTCCTTGGTTTTTTTTTTTTTTGATGGACTAGACTAGCACGGCTGCCCCTTTGGAACCTGGTACAACGCCCTACTCTGCCACTGGCTTCCTATCAGACTCATCTGTTTTCTTAGCTCCCCATCTGTAAAGGAGATAAGAGCACTGCCCGCCCCCTCCCAGATGTGCTGTGAGGATAAATGCATTAAAAATCTTGACATGCTCAGATGCCACAGTGATGGCGCCCATGTAAGTACCACAGATAGCTGCCCCCAGGAATGAACAGGAGGGCTCTGAAGGGCAGCAGCTGGAAGAAGGGCTCTAGCTTAAGAAACATTTCACAGTGTGAAAAAGTTTCAGTCATGGCTCTGCAGGAGATAACTGATGTATGACAAGACAACAACACAAATTAAATAGCTGAAGGCACAATGAACAGGCACCTGGATCAAAGCTCACCTTTGTTAGAAATATATAACACCCACACATTGCTCTGTCTTACTCTTTGATCTGTATTCATCTATTGCTGCTTTCAGTTTCATTACAGTTTGAGGCATGGGACCTATTTGCAATACCTCCTAGCCACAGCTGTATGTTGGCATGCCATTCCTGTGGCAGTATGTTTTGTTTTTGCAAAAACTGCAAACAAATCCTACATTAAACAGAGTTAATATATTAATCATACTGAATTATTTCACTTTTCTTGTGAAAGGAACACATAGGCTATGTCCACACACAAAGTTTTATTTCGATATAAAGCCCTTAATTCAAAATGACTTATTTTGAATAAAAAAAATTAATTCAAAATAAGTCAAGCCCCTCCAATCAAAATAGTATGCCCTGTATATGGACATGCTATTTCAATTCCCTGAGAGGGACACCCTGGGAGGTGTGGCAACATGGCCCTTGGCAGGCCACGTTGCCACCCAATCCCCTGCTTGGGTCTCCCCTGGAAAGCCAGGCAGCGGAAAACAGTCCCCAAGGGAGTGATCTCCCTGCCCTGCATCCCCGCTCCTGCTGGGGGCAGGGGCGCAGGGGCCCTGGGGCACCCCAGCAGCCCCAGGGAGCCAGGTCCCACCAGCTCCCCAGAACCCCAGAGCTGAGCAGCTGCAGCCGGGGGGAGCCGGTGGGGACCCAGCTCCCCAGCGCCCTGGGGCTCAGCTGCTGGGAGCCACTGGCCCCCCGACTGCCCCGCTGCCTGCGGGGGGGAAGCGGTCAGGGAAGCCCGGTTCCCGGCTCTGCCCCATGCCCAGGTCTGGGGGCTGCAGCTGCTGGCGGGGTGGCTGCAGCCACCACGGCTGCGGCCACCCGCCAGGGGCTGCAGCCCCCAGACCTGGGCGTGGGGTGAGTGGCGGGGGCTGCAGCCACCCCGCCCGGGGCTGCAGCACCCAGAGCTGGCCAGGGGCAGAGCCCGGAGCCAGGCTGTCCCAACCATTCCCCCCAGGTGGGCAGGGCACTCAGGGCCCAGCAGATCCTGGCAGCCCAGCCCCAGGTCCTGACTGGCTCCCCGGGGCTGCAGCACCCAGAGCCGGCGGTGGGGTGAGCAGCGGGGGCTGTGGCACCCTCCAGCCCGAAGGGAGGGTGAGCCGCAGCAGCAGCTGGGGATACCTGGCCAGAGCTGCCTCCTGCCCACCCCTGCGTCTCTTCTCAGTACCCTGGCCAGGTGCTGAGGGCTATGCACCCTGGGAGGAAGGTCAGACAACCTGGTTATTTCGCTCAGTTACTAGGTTTAAGGATTTCGACATGACTGTTCTTATTTTGAAATGATGGAGCTCGTCATTTCAAAATAAGAAAACGTCATATGGACCTAATCTTTTTTATTTCAAAATAACCAGTGTTATTTCAAAATAAAAGAGACGTGTGAACATGTCCATAATGTCATAGACTTTAATAACCAACATTTCTCTTTTCTAATAAGTATTACTGGTGTAACCCTTCTGCCAGGAGAGATGGCAGAACAAAGACCAGGTTCTGTTTCTAGGGGTTTCCAAATAATGTTACAACACCAACTGGCTCGAGCCCCCACCAAGTTTTCTCGGACATTATGCAGTATTCCCTGGGCACCTCAAAAGAGTAATGCTTCCCTGCTGGTAAGCACGACTCTGAGTATAATATAGAGAGTATTAATAGTAATAGAAAAGAATGTAAAGGCACAATAGCAAAATTGGCACTGATTTGAAAATTCAATGCATGTAGAGATTTCCATCCAAACCCCACACAGCATAACAACGCATATACACTCAGTAGCAAACCAACACTGATCTGAAGAATCAGCGCACAACAGGGTTCCCAACAAAATCCAAGGGTATGTGGGGAAGGTCCCTTACACTAACTGTCCATCGGTACCACCTGCTGGTGACTCACACTGCCACTCATACCAGCTGCTGGCTCTGCCCACTGTCCCCTGGCATTGCCCACTGGTCGCTGCCACTGTCCAGCCATCTGCTGCCCACTTGCACTATCTGATGGCACGACTCACTGTCATCTTCAGTGATTTCAGCTCAGAGAAAGGAAGCATCTCTTCTCCTAGTGATTTTAGCTCTTAAATACTACAAATAGCTCCTCTGAGCAAAGTAACAAAAGACAGGCTCCACAAAAAACCACAGGCCATTGATTTGTCCCTTGGCAGCATGACAGGGGTGAAGCACTACTTCGTGCATCACTCCAGCCTGAGCTAATGCTAACCCTCACCCCTTTCTGCTTTTACCAGCCTCAAAACAGAGAGTTGGTCCCTCTTTCAAGTGCCTTACAGCTAATGGAGACTTTTCACCCTTCAATCTAAACAGAAGTTGAACAATTAAAAGAGTAGCATATTACAAAAATAGTATTTCATGTTTCTTTTCAGTAAAAATACAGGTATTGACAGATTTGTGACCAAACCAACCTACATACTACTAATAGAGCCCTGCAAATCCGCAGATATCTGCAGATATCCGCCTTATATCCGCATCCGCTGATATAACATGGATATCCGCAGACGATTTCTTGCGGATGCAGATCGGCTATGGCTCCTCATATTTTTATCTGCACAGAGCTAGAGCCCTGCAAATATGCAGATATCCGCAGATATCCGCATCCACGAATACAACATGGATATCTGTGGACCATTTCTTGCGGATGCAGGTTGGATACGGATCCACTTATTTGTATCCATGCAGGGCTCTAACTATTAACCATCATGCCCTGCATCCACTATGCTAATACCTAACTGTGCTCTTTGTGCTTATGCTAATACAGTACCCATGCAGATCCGATTCCCCCCCCCTTTTCAGCTAGACAGCCCAAGGACAAAACAAGAAGTGCTGTGGCTCTAGACCTGCCTTACATTGGCAGACCCAGATTAAAGAATTTTGGGACCCTGTGCAGTTTGGAAATTGCTTTCCTGTTCTTCAAACTAGACAGACTAGGTGATTAAATATACAAGACAATTGCCTCCATCAATGAAACTTCAGTGTGCTTCTCACCTCCTTCTGTTTCCTAAAACAGAGGTTCTCAAGTGAGGGGATGCTCCCCCTGGAGGCAGCTTCTGACTTCCTGGTGGGGCCTGGCAATCATTCTGATAGGTTATGTCCACACTTACACAGTTAAATTGATGTAATTTATATTGCTTTAATAAAATCAATATAAAAATCATTAAACCAATTTAAGTTAAATTGATTTAACAGTTCCCCACTAGAAACTCAAATTGAAATAGCATGTCCATGGACAGGACTTGCTATTTCGATTTAGGAGAGAGGGCACCATGGGTGGTGTGGAAACATGGCCCCCTAGAAGGGCCATGCCCCCACCCAATACAGTATATAGAAAAAGGAAAGCACTTGGCAAGGAGCAGGGCCAAAAGTGTTAAATCAATTTAACAGTTAAAGCGAAATAACATGTTCTCACTGTGTTATTTCAAAAATAACAATTTCAATTTAACCATTATATCGATGTAATACTAGGTTTTATTATATAGATATGAGTTTCCTTATACCAAAATGAGGGAGCACCTCACTTTGAAATAAGGGAACATTGTGTGGACCTACCATTTTTAAAATCGAAATAACCAGCATTATTTTGATCTAAACAGTGTGTGTGGCCATACCCATAGTTTGGTGGTTACAGCATAAGTGGGTGGGTCCAACACTAGGTCACAGCATCACTTACTCAGGTTTAGCCCAGCCCCCTCTCCTGCAGAAGAAGCAATGAGACCAAATCTGAAGAGGTATGTAGTAATCTGGCTCTTGGAGTTGCAGTCTGCTTACAGGCATGTTTTAAAAATGTAGGCCAAGATTTTGAAAAGTGGCAAGTAATCTGGGTGCTCAGTTTGAGACAATTTAATTTTGCTGTAATGGAAGATATGTATCTAATTGCCCTAGATAGCGCTTAAAGTCTCAGTCCTTTCTGTTTAGCCATTTGGACTCTGCAGCGTCAATCAAAGAGGGACAAATAATGGCTCCAGTAACGATAATGAGAGCTAGGGTTACCGTATTTCAGATTCCCAAAAAGAGGACTTTTGGGGTGAGGAAAAGGGGAAAGGGAGGGGAAGGGATGGAGGAACTGGGGAAGTAATTGGGGCGACTAGGACATCTGTGGTAGGGTACTCACTGGTGGGGTGCAATGGCACTCCTCATGGTGGCAGGGTGACTGGCAGCCCAGAATGCAGCAATAGCCACCAGTCTGTCTCCCGGGAGGACCCAATCCCCAGGGCTGGGTGGGGCACTGGGTGGGCAGGACCCAGCGCCTGTGGCTTTCAGGGGAATGGACTAATCAGTTGCAGATGCAGGGGTGGGACCAATTAGGAAGTGGACCAATCAAGGCTCTTCCTAAACCTCAGCTTGTCTGATCAGCAAAAACTCCAGCTATGTTTCGTTGTTCGCAGTACTCTCCTGGACTCAGTCTCTCTGAATGAGAGAATCACACACAGACTGCCCTGGTAGAGCTCCCGCTGTAATGTTCCCCTCCTGTAATCTGGGCTGGTGTGCTGCTGTACCCCCTGCTTCCCCACTCCTGGGCCCTGACTTACTCTGCTTGCAAAATCAGATAACTAATCACTCAAGGTGTTTATCACAATCCAATAAAAGATATCTCTCATTCTAAATTAATATCACTGTTTCAGTCCTTTTCTGCTCTTGACATGGGTCTGGTTATGGTGGTCTTCCATGTGACTATGCTCCAGGGGTAGGTATCAGTCCTTGAGTTTGCTAGAAAGATGGAGTCCATGGCATCAAAAGCCTCAGACAAAGGAATCTATTTCTTCTTACCCAGTTTTCCTTGACTCCCTGTTCCTAGGGTCAGGTGATAAACCCTAGCCAGAAAGGGGGGACAGGTGATCTGCCCCTCTTGAGCTAAGGTGCTACAGATGCTTAGGTAGTGCAGGGTGCGGATCCCCCATTTACAACCCTTTTTTGAGAGCTAAGAACACCCATTGTAAATGCCTACCCCATGGGACTAATGCTGACCCATCAAGATCCCCTGTCATTTAAGCACACCTGTTCACAGAGGCCTACCTTGTGGGTACTCGGGTTTGTAGTTTAACTCCACAGAATATGGCTGTGTTCACACAGCACTCTTATTTCGAAACAACAGAGGTCCTCCCAGCAGGAGCGGCTGCGCCGGGGAATCCCGGGGCTGTGCTCACCCCAGCCCCTGCTGCTGCAGGCTGAGCCCCGCGCCCCTGACCCCCTGGCGGGGTTCGGAGGCAGCTCGGGCAGAGGGCTCCAGCGCCCCGCAGCAGCTCACCCCCCCACCGGGGGCTGCAGCCCCCCTTTCTGTGGCTGCAGGGTGAGCTGCAGCAGCGGCTCACCCCCAGGGGGCTACAGCCCCCTGAAGCAGGTAACGAAATAGCATGTTCACAGTGTGAACATGCTATTTCGTTTCCTGCATTTTTCCTTAATTCGAATTAACAACTGCTAATTTGAATTAAGTTATTTGAAATGACATTATTTCGATACAAGTTAGTCTCGACGCAACTTGTATTGAAATAATCCCTGTGTGTGAGCACAGCCTATGTGACAGTGAAAGTCAGCAGACAGACCTTACGTAGGATTCCAGATACAAATACTCTTTACTTAGAGAGCACAAGAAATACACAGACCTAGACAAAATAATAAACACTCGTGTGTATTTCTCCATCTCAGTATCCTCACCACTTGCGAGAATTCACTGGGCTTAAGAAATTGTCATCCAAGGAAGCCAGGTTCCCCCTCTTGGACACAACTTCAGTCCAGAACCATGGAGTTCTTCACCCACTCTGCTCCAAGCAGCTTGTTTCTTTCACCTTGGCTGTCCACAGTTTATCAAGCCTTCCTTGCTACAAAATCATGCCTAATTCTTTCTCCCTTCTGCCTAAAGCTTCTTTTATGTCTCTTTCTTTCCCAAAGAAGTTTGGAGACACTTTTTGTCTGTGCCTTTTTTCCTTCTATAGTGCTTGCTTTCACGGCTGTTGGAACTTGTTAGAAATTCACAGCTGTCATAGCTCCCACACATGCTGCCATCAAATTTGTCACAGTTCCCAAGGTAATTGTACCTATGACTCCTTAAGGGTATCCCACTTAGGTTTTAGGCCCCTAGCCTAGCCATCACCTATTACAGGGCAGGGTCCTTCAGTCTATTTCTGCCAGACTGGGGACTTAGGCTACAGAATTCTGTACCTTACTATGATTATTTCAGCAGGTCTGACTTTAGTTCACCACCTTTAGTCCTGTTCTCTCAGAGGCAATGAGAGGACTAACCCCTGACCAGCCAGGTTTCTTAAAGCAAAGTATTATTTATTCAAAACAAAGCATTAGAGAGGAAACATACTTTTAAAACAACAGAGTATTTGCAGACTTCCCAAATAGGTGCCCATCCTCTATAAGGAGATGTTGGTAGGATTAAAGTACTTCAGGGTCAGCTTTCTTGGCCACGGTCCCTGGTCTGTTTTGTACTGAGGGTGATCAGTATTACTGAACCCACAGATCCACGTCATCACTCAGACCCCCACAAAATGACGACACACATTCAGAAAATCACTTTACATATGCTATTATGGCCTTTGAATGGTTTTCTACCCACAGAACACCAGAGCCAGGTAAGGAGGAGAAAGAAGAGGATTTAGGATGACATGTTCAGTGAGATCTTGTGAGTCAATGCTCTCTCTGACCATGAGCAAAGGGCATGGATGGTGAACATTGCATATAGCCTGGAGCAAGAAACCATAGATAGGTGAAAGGCCCAGAGGGCACAGTAGGAAAACAAGAGGAAGAGGCGCCGGGACAGAATGGGGTTATTGTACGAGCAAACACAGATGCTACAAACTCTTGTGGCCCTACAGGTTGAACAACTATGGACTTGCCTCCCTTTGTGGTCCATGGAGAACTCCACTACAGCACCTCCTTATTCCCTGCCTCAGCATTCTGCATGGTTTGGGGCCAAATGCTTACTGCTCCATTTCAGGGGACATTAAGGACAACCACAGCTTCACATACACCGACCTCTGAAAAACCACAGTTGCTGTATGTGTTGGACATTGTTGAGTTCTGTTCCGGTAATCTGTTAAGTGTTAAATATTATTTAACTTAAAATTGTGCAGATTTTTCCCTGTGGTAGTGTTACTGATTAAAATTCTATAGTTTGGAAAATAATTCATCTGTTAGTTCGCAGCAGATGCTGCAAAATGCTTAGCTGTTCTGGAAGAAACCTTTACTCATTACTATACAATGTGACACAGCTCCTAGGCTCAGTGAAAAACTCAGTGTAATAATCATACGAGTACAGCAAACACCACAAAGTTCCTAAAAGGCCCCAAAACAACATGGCCACGTTGAGCACAGTACACTGCACTGCATTACTGGAGCTCACTGTTAATGTGCCCTTTCAAAGTCTCCCTGAGCTGTATAGCTCCATGCTGAGCTCTTCTGATGGACACCTTCAAACTAGCAGCCAGCCACTCCATCGCTGCCATCCACACCAGCAGCAACTTTCCCCTCTTTGCTTCACAGATGTTATGCAGAGCGCAGCAAGCAGCTAGGACCATTGGAATCGTTTTTCCTCAGAGATCCAGCCTTGCGAGTAAGCCATACCAGCATCCCTTCAGTCTACCAAAAGTGCATTCAATTGTCATTCTGCACCTGCTGATCCAGTATCTGACGCATCCTGTGGGGCTACTGGGGTGGTCAGCGTATGACTTCATGAGCTAGGAAGTAGGAGGTAGGTTGGGTTCCCAGGACCACTACTGGCATCCAACATCACCAGTGGTAATCAGCCAGTTGGGGAAAAAAAGTTCCTGCTTGTAGCTTTCTGAACAGTTCTGTGTTTTTAAATATGATGTGTTTTCCTGATCAGCTGACACTGATATTTGTGAAGCTTTCCCAGTGACCCACCATCACTTGCATAACCACAGAAAAGTCTCTCTTTCCGTGTGTTAATGTATTTTGTGACAAGGTGGGCTGGAACTAAACTGGGAACATGTTTCCCTGCAGTTCAGGAACCCCACTGCTGCAAATCCATCCACTACATTCAGCAAAATACCAAGCGTCACAGTCCTGCATTGCAATGAATTATTAATGGCCCTACACACTTACATAACAGCATCTACCCTGGATTTTCCAACTCCAAAATGATTTTGCACTGACCAGTAGCCATCTGGAGATGCAAGTTTTCATAGCATAATCACCACTCACATGTCCACTGTCAGTGCATTTTGCACATGTACTGGAGGGCTGGGATGAGCATTGCACAGGAATATGGTCTTGCACAACCATATGTTCTGCAGCCACTGTTTGTCATCCTGTGCCTGCATTATCATGTGATCCCACCAGTTAGTTCTCATTTCTTGGGCCCAGAAAGTGGTGCTCCACCATCTGCAGCTGCTCTGTGAACACCAACAACCTTGAATTGGTTCTCACAATCTATATCCTTACAACGATCCATCCTCCAAGGACTGTCATGTTCCAAACTGATTCAGTTCTTATTAGCAGACAAACAAACAAGGAGTCCTGTGGCACTTTTAAAGACTAAAACATTTATTTCACACATGAACTTCTGTGCATAAAACCCCACTTTGTCAGATGCGAGAAATGGAAACTAAATAGGTAGGGAAATATATAAATTCAGAGAAGGGTGAGTCATAAGGCCAGTTCAGACCTTTTTGGCAAACCAAGTGCATTGTTTAGATTCAAACAGTGTGGTGCAACAAATAAGAAGGTTAGAAGATCAAACAAGAGGAGACTCACCTGTTGTAATGAGTGAGTCAGCTCCAATCCCAATTCAGACCTAATTTAATTGTGTCAAAATTGTATATGAATTCTAACTCCACAACTTCTCTTTGGAGTCCTGATTGAAGGTGTTTCTGTTGAAGCACTGTAACGGTCATGTCCTTCACAAGATGTGCATGGAAGCTGAAGTGTTCCCTATTGGTTTTTTAATGTTATCATTTTTCATGTCAGATTTGTTCCCATTTATTCTTTTGTGCAGTGACAGTCTTGTTTGTCCAATCTATAAAGCTGAGGGGCATTGTTGGCACATGATGGTATGTATCACATTGGTGGATGGGCAAGTGAATGAGCCCCCGGTGGAGTATCTGGTTTGATTAGGTCCTATGATGGTGTCATTTGACTAGATATGTAGGCAGAGTTGGCAGTGAGGTTCATTGTGTAGAGATATGGTGTTAATGGTTATGAATCCATTCATAATTCTTTGAGCTCATTCATAACTTTATGGGTCTAATTCACTCTTGTATCACTTTCACTGAGGTGTAACTTGTTTCTTATTTTCTGTCAGTCTTCATATATTGTAACTATGTTTCTTATCAGCAATGTGCCCCCTAATTAATTATTTCCCCTTTGTAATACCACCCCAATATTTGTATATTACCCCTGCCAATCTTTGTATTCATTTCAATTGTTTCATATTGATGGTATTTGCAACTTTGTTGCATCACTTTTGATTTAGCTTTAGAGGAGTGTAATAAGGATTTTGTCCTTGATAGGCTGTGGCTTTTGGGAAGAGCCCAGACTCAAACCATTGCCCTTTAGCATTTGTGTGATTTTAGGGAGCAGCACTTTCCCCTGAGCCACACAGCCCCAGCCTGTACTGTATGTGAATTTGTACTTATTTATCTTTAAGGCTCTGGCTCTCCCTCTACCTTTTCCCCAATCCCTGTAACATTGCAGACTCCTTATAGTAAATGGAAACTTTAGCATTTCAGACTCCATATCGTAAATGGAAAATTGTTAAGACCAAGGTGTGGATGAAGGGTGTGTGCTGTATGTGTGAACTAGTCCCAAACTGCCAGTTGATCCTGACAAGGCATGAAGTCCATCCAAGGCTGAAGAGCGTGAAAAGGATCCACCCTAGGAACAAAACTCAATCAAACCATCAAGATCAAGCTGGAAGTCACATCTGCTAACAGAAAGCAGTGTGACTCAGCAGCACCCATGGACTTTTTGTCACGCCTGCTATTGTTCAACAATCAGTAGTGGTGCAGAAGCGAGGTGACCCACCAAACTTTCATTGAAGCCAAAACAGTATAAAAGACTGGGTGAGATCAGAAGGCTTTGGGGGAACTATTCTGCACAAAATCCAGGAGCAAGGAGCATTGGGTGCCCAACAGAGACTCTTCTCCCCCCTCGTGCCCAGCTTCCCTGGCCAGGTAGCTGCCACGAACTCCAGCAACGAACACAAGCTGCGATCTCCAGCCACGACCAGGACTGGTAACTATCAGCTATAGGACATCTACTGGTGTGTTTGGGTGTGTGTGTAGGATTAATTTTGTATCTTATAATAAATGTGGCACATTGCCTTTTCCCTCCTGAAAAGATCCTGAGTGCTCTTTGCATAACAATTGTAGGGGTAGGTTCCTGCTTTAGTGTCCTGTTGTATGGTCTGCAGTTGCTGGTGCGCATCTGCTTAAGGTTGGGGGGGCTGTCTGTAAGCGAGGACTGGTCTGTGTCCCAAGGTAGTGCGAGGGATCATCTTGCAGTATAGGCTGTAGGTCCTTGATGATGTGGTGCAGAGGTACCAGAGAACCATGCATCCTGTGCTTGTAGTGTTTATGCCAATAGTGCGGAGGTGCACAGACTCCATGCTTCAGTCAGAGATAGCAGACAAAGATGAGAGCTGTGCAGGTGCGTGAGATGTTTTTCAAAGTCATGGAAATTACAGATACAGATGACACTAGGAGATGAAGACAGCTGCGCACTGGGCAGCTGAACATCTGCTCCCAGCCACTTCATGTGACGCATTTCATGCATTGCCTAATTTCCTGAAAGAAAGTAAGCTGGACACAGCGAGCTACATCCCCATGTTGCACTGATACAAACACGCCTGGGGAATACACACAGCACCACCACAACTAATCAAGGTTGCATGCACACAAGCAACTTACTAACTGCAGCAGCTTTATACCAATGCAATTTGCTTCAATCCAAATTTGTAGCATAGACATGGCCTCAATCCTTTTCAAACAGATGGAAATCAAGATTCAGGTGCTGGAAAATGCAGCCTGAAACTACCAAGCAGATCAGAATCAATGAGCTGGTCTCCAAAGATGGGAATACTCTCATGAGCAAGTGTTACTCACCAGCAAGCAAAAGCTGCAAGACCAGACTCTTAGCTAACTCCAGGCCATATGTGTGGTTTAACACCAGCAAAAAACTCTTACTGTCCAAAGCTTTCAGGTGGAAAGTTTCAAAACTGCTGGTTATAGAAATGGAACAGTTATTTAGGTAGTGACCTAGACCCATTCTTGTCCACTACAGGACTGATCCCTAGAGGACTACAACTACTTGTACACTATCCTACCATGGTTTAAACATTGGCAATAATGGGGCTTCCACCACATTTCCAGGAAGCTTATTCCACAATCTGACTGACAGCTCTCTGTATCAGAATGCTTAGACTAATTTTTTCCTTAATTTTAGCTTGTTACTTCTTCTCATCCCCTCTGATAGCATCCTAACTAATTTCTTTGTTCTCACCTTGATGTATATACCTTTCAAATACACATAGGTTGTCATCTTTTACCTAAGCCATGCACATTTAGCACTTATGTCAATTCTTCCAGCCCTGTCAGCATTTTTGTTGCTTTTCTCTGAATCTTTTCCAGTTTATCAACAATTTTCTGGTAATAAGGTGCCCCTACCCTCTCTGTAATATGCTACCTTGTCTGTGCTGCCCAAAATTGCATTGGCCCTTTGTTGCTATAACATATTACAATCACACATTTAATGTTCTATCTAGTGTC
Source organism: Podocnemis expansa (assembly GCA_007922195.1). Taxonomy (NCBI): domain Eukaryota; kingdom Metazoa; phylum Chordata; order Testudines; family Podocnemididae; genus Podocnemis; species Podocnemis expansa. The sequence goes on from ML681992.1 coordinate 45,527,394, forward strand.
TGTACAAAGTCATTTTAGGCGGTGCTGTGTTCAGGTTTCTCCTTTCTATTGAATCAGGGGTATAGCCATGGGTGGACCCAGGTGGGCTGGGGCCTGCTCACTTTAGAGCCTGGCAGCACTGCAAACTTCACCACTGCCCTTGGCTGGGCCCCCCCTTTTATTTCCAGGGGCCCCGCTAGAAAAGAGGAGTTGGCTACATCCCTGTATTGAATGCTTGTCTGTTGGATTATTTCCCCTTCCCAATCTCTCAGCTTCCTTTTTCCATTCTGCCAATACACAATATCCAGCTCTCATAGCCAAAGCCCCAACACTCACATTCAAGTGATAAGTAGACAGTTGCCTGAAATGTGATTCATTGTTATGTGTAAACAGTAGGGAGAATCCACAAGTGGTTTTGTTCGAAGATTTTACCCTGTCACTTAGGCTAGATTCTAACAAATGTTCCAAGGCCAAATGACAGTGCTTTTTCTATAATGAAACTGATCTGCTAAATCTCTTCTAAATCATTTTAAAATTGTAGCAGTAGAGCACATGAGCAAGTATATCACTTTGTCAAAATCCAGAAGAAGGAAATTAGAGCTGGAAAGGGAGGGACAGAACCGGTTTGCTGATTGTTTTTCCCTGGCAATTGGGATAAAGGAGAGGACAAACTGACATTCATCTGAAACAACTGCTTTTAAAATGAATCAGTTGGATGAGCATCTGATTTTTAAGAGGAAGCTGTATCTCCCCACCACTGCCCTTCCTCACCATCACTCCATGGGAAGTAGAAGCAAATCCATGGGAAAACTGAAGCTTTTTGCTGCTTGTTTTTTGCTTAGTTCTCAGGAGAAGCAGTGCCATCTCGCTATTGCACCTGGAAATATCTACAGATTCATGCAAAACAAGCAAGCAGTCCTGTGGCACTTAAAGACTGACTAATTTATTTATTGCAGAGTTATGGTTTCCAAACTCTGTCAGCAAGAGAATTTACTGATGTTGCAGAGAAAGTCTGCATGGTACTGCCTCATCTTCCTCATTTCTGATTGCTAAATTGTATTAAAAGAAGCTTAAAAGACATAACATGTGTTCCTGATATTACTGTGCCATATCAGCATTTGCTGTGGTTACGAGTGGGATGTGATTTCATCGTGACTGATATGGCAAGTGTCACTGTAACCACAGATGGAAAGAGAGATGATAATGAAACAATCTCAGTATTAAGGTGTCTTGTTCACACTAAAAAGCCTGAGAACTCCTGCTGTGGCTGATTCTGTGTTTATAGAGAGGAAGGATGATTCAAGGCTAGGGTGCTAGACTTGGACACTCAAGGTCTATTTCCTCTTGTGCCTCAGCCTTCTCTTGTGACTGTGGGTAGGTCATTAAGGCTTTCATTTCCTCAGCTGTAAAGTGGAATAAAGTCACTTGCCTACTTCACCCGTGTGATGTGAGGCTAAATATATCAAAAAGATTGTGAAGCACTAAGATACTACCGTGATGGGGCCTTGTTAAGTACCCAAGACAGAAAAGCTGCTGGTGATTCTGTCCATATATTTAGATACAATGAACAATTTTGAATATTCATATACATAAGTATATATGTATATTAATATATATATATATAACATGTAGATCTAAGATTTCTAAAAGTAAATAGTGATTTTGCCTGCCCAACTTGAGACACCTTACAGGGGCACTGTTTTCAGCAGATACTGAGCATCCACCTTTAGGTCCCACCTCGGTGTCTCCAGTTGGATACCCAAAGACTGAGACATAAACTCACTAGCCACCATGGAAAATTTCCAAAGGGGCAGCTGTGTTAGTCTAGTAAAGCAAAAAAAGCAAGGAGTCCTGTGGCACTTAAAGATTTATTTATCGCATGAGCTTTTGTGGGAGAATATCCCACTTTGTCAGATGCTTTAAAGAGGGAGAACTTACAGAACTGGATAAAAATAAATGCAGGGGAGTGTAAGACATGGGATCAGGTCATACTATAACAGCAAATCAGAGCGTCTGTAAGGATTCAAACTCTAGGAAATAGCACACAGAGAGGAGGATTCTTTTCACATTATATCAGGTAATTTGACCTCAACCTGCCTCTGTGTGCTGTTTCCTAGACTTTGAATCCTTACAGATGCTCTGATTTGCTGTTACAGTATGACCTGATCCCATGTCTTACACTCCCCTGCATTTATTTTCATCCATTTCTGTAAGTTCTCCCTTTTCAAAGTGTCTGACGAAGTGGGATATTCTCCCATGAAAGCTCATGCAATAAATAAATCTGTTAGTTTTTAAGTGCCACAAGACTCCTTGCTTTTTTTGTGGAAAATTTGTACTTCTGTTCTCTTTATTTTAAAGGAGGAATGCTATTGTACTGCTTAAGCCAGGCATTAGCCTGAAATCTGATCTGTCCCCAACTAGTGTTATGCTGATCATTCTAATATACAGACTGCCATCACTGTACATCATGCTTGCTGTGGTCTTGCATCCATACTCACTGCTCAAATCTCATTTGTTTTTCAGCCCAAGGAGGAGTATCTTTACTTGTCCCGCAACCCAACATAAATGCCACCGTGACACAAAATGTTCTCCTTTCTGTTGAATATTCCTGCAAAGGCATTGCCACCATTGAGTGGAAGCACGTGTCGAGTTGGGGCACCAACAAAATCGTGGAGTGGAAATCAGGGAGTTACAGTAATGTATCCAAAAATTACAAGGACAGAGTGCACACTTATGAAAATGGCTCTATAAAGCTTCTGAATGTAGGCGTGAGAGATGCTGGCTATTACGTTGTCACCATAACAGAAGAGTTGGGAACCAACACCTACGGCACTATCGTATTAAGTGTCTATGGTATGGACTAACCAGTAGTTCTTCTATTCTATCATTGAAATGTCTATTTTCTCATGAACAACTTCATCATATTATGTTTTTCCCCCCTTAGAGATTATCTATGAAGATTTACATTTTGTAGCTGTCTTCTTTGCATTTCTCACTGCTGTGTCTGCAGTTTTAGTCTGCTTCATGTGGTTCTGTAATAAATCTGTGCATCTATTCCAGAATAAGAGACACAAGCTTAAAGGTAACTTTCTGTGCATGGACATCATCAAGTAATGAGGGTTCCATGCCTAAATTATGAACATCTATTTAGTTGTGATTTAGTCCTGGGAGGTGTTGAGAATCAATACATCCCACTGGCTTCAATGAGAGTTACTGATCCTCAGGATCAAGCCTCTGTATAGACCAATAATACTAGCTATTGTTAAAAAGTCTTATTTACAGTTAGACTGAAAAAAACATAGGGAAATATACTGCAGAGGGCAGTTCGGAATTGGTGGAAAGATCTTCAGACAACTTCATGGATGTACTGGCTACATAAAAAGCCAAGGGGTTAGAGCCCACGAAAGCTTATGCCCAAAGAAATCTGTTAGTCTTTAAGGTGCCACAGGAGTCTCATTGTTTAAGCCAAGATGATATGCCAGAGACCTATACCACAGTGAATAGGCTTCCTTCTTTACTCAGAGCCCACCCAACCCTTCACTAGTTTCATGCCTTCAAACATCTTCCTTCTCAATGCAGACCTTCCGGTGGCTATCTCCTATTGGTAGAAAACTTGTATTTTTGCCTGTCTGGCACAATTTAAACTTTTTAATTATGACCAAACAGGAAAAATACAGCTCCTTGATCACTTAGGTAAAAATAGTTTAAGTACCTGAGGCACTGTGGTTCAAATTATCTGAGGTCAATGAGGTATAGAAGAGAAGAATTTGGCCCTGTTAGTCTTTTCCATCTCCTACGTCTGTGCCTGGTAGACCCCAAAAGGTTTTCATGCATACATGACATAAATATTTCTTTGACTTCTGTTGCAGCTGGAAACACTTTCATTATGTTCATTGAATATACACTGCCCTCTTTTCCTAAAAGGAACATCTACTCAGCCATTTGTGGAAGCACCATCTTTTACAAAGTACTCCCCTCTGGATACTAATGGAGAAAATACAATACTTGACTCAACAACAAACAGAATTTGTTATATCAAATCCAGCCAATGAGCCATTGATTTCAGTATCCCAGCCAAGGAAATTATCTAAATCAGTGGTTCCCAACCTTTTTTGTGGCAGTGACCCATTCCAGTGAAACTGTTTTTCTACTCCCCCCTTCAAAAAAATTTTACATTAAGCATGAATTCTGATGCCCCCCTACCACCCTCCTAGCTTATCTCATCCTCTTGAACTTCAAAATCACCCCCCCAAGGGGGTGGCATTGCCCCCATTTGGAAACGCTGGTCTAAATAATCAGTTCTCAAACTGTGTGACCCCATTTTAATAGAGGTGCCAGGGCTGGTGTTAGACTTGTTGGGGCCCAGGGCTGAAGCTAAAGACTGAGTCCCGCTTCCGCATCTGAAGCCAAAGCCCAAGAGCTTCAGCCTTGGGTGGCAGGGCTCAGGTTACAGTCCCCCATCCTGGGGCTGAACCCCTCAGGCTTCAGCTTCAGACCCCTGCCTCCCACCTGATATGATGGGGCCAAGGTTTCAGCCCCCCGTGGGATCATGTAGTAATTTTCGTTGTCCGAAGGGAGTCATGGTGCAATGAAGTTTGAGAAGTGCTGCTCCAAATAAAACTCAGTTCTAAGAGTTCATCTATTTCCCCCATCTTCCATCAAAGCATTTGCAACTTAATGCTAATTTTGCTGTGAGTTCTGAATTCAGGAGTTTGTTCAGAGAAGGTCCCCACCTCAGAAACCAGCTAGCGCTGGATTGCCACCAGAGCCAGAGATCTGTAACCTTCAGAATTAAGTGCTACTACATGCGGCCTGGCTAAACTTTGAAATGATAGGGTATAGTCAGCCACAACAGCTATGTTCACACGTAAACTCTTATTTCAAAATAAGTTATTTCAAAATAAAATCCTTATTTTGAAATAACAAATTGAAATAAGCAAATATTAAATTGAAATAAGGGAAAACCTCAAAGCGAAATAGCAAGTCCAGGCACAGGACTTGCTATTTCGCTTCAGGAGAGGGGCAGCATGGGAGGTGTGGCAACATGGCCCCTTCGCTGGGCCATGACCCCACCCAATATTTACAAAAAGGAAGGCACCCTGAGAAGGAGAAGGGCAAAAGTATTATTTCAAAATAATTGTTATTTTGAAATAACATGTCCAAATGGCGTTGTTTCGAAACAACCGTTTCACAACAACGACCATTTTGATTTCAAGCGAGGTTTTATTGCTCCGAAATGACGGACGTTATTTCGAAATGACAGGGTCCCGTCATTTCCAAATAAAGAAATGTCGTTTGGACATCTCAACTTTTATTTTGAAACAACGGTCGTTGTTTTGAAATAAAAGCCTTGTGTGGACATAGCTAACAGATTTGGTGCCTTAATGGTCTTCTTTCTGAAAAATCCAATATTGCCTTTTTTTTTAACCATTGTGAAAGATGCTATATATGGTTAAACTATTTTTAAGCCCCTTTACTAAATTTAAAAAATCATTTACAATTCCAGAGTAATCATAGTTAAGTGAGTTTGTACTAATGTCTAAAGGTTCAAAAGGACTCTGATATTAACATGAGTTGAATTGTTAATTTTGGCATGTCAAGCTGCTAGTTGATTTTCAGATCAATAACAGTATTCTTTTCTTTGTAGCAAGAACTGCTGAAGAGATCGAACTACAAACCATTGAGTGTTAACCAAGAACTGTTTAATAACAAATAACATTTCTACCTCAAGAGAAAATAATGGTAAAGGAAAGTGGGGAGGAACCCACACAAGGTAAAGATTTTATGCAAGCTTTTTTTTTTTTTTTTTTTTTTTTTTTTTAAACATGACTGAAATAGAAACTTCCTAACTTGCAAATAAGATGAACATCAGATGGAGATGGAATCAGAGCTGTGTGTGTGGAGCCTCCTGGAAATGTGAAAATTCGACCATTTGCACTGGACAAGGTCAAAGTGAACTGAATGCTTACTTTGTTAAGACAGGGGACTATTTATGGGCTATATAATAAGGTCTGCAGCTTGTCTCTCTCTCTCTCATAAAACCCAGACAAACCAACCAGGGAACGCTGGCTACGTAATAGGGGGAAATAGAAAGAGAACATAGTCAAGACCTTAATAAACATTTCCATTTTACTAATGAGTACTCCATCTAGTGCAAGTTTCCTCTTAAAAACAGGTAGCACATTAGACCTCAACATTTTTTAACATGCTGCAATTATATATTAATGGATTAAATTATTAATTTTTTAAAATCTAAGGACAGTACATACTGCACGCTATGCTGCTATCTTCAGGCAAAAGGAATTTGCTGAAGCTTCTCAAGACTATTATAATTCCTCATGTGACAGAAGTGAATTTGAGACAAATGACCACATGGTTGAAATTCCACCACTCAGTGTCTTTATGACTGTTTACATTGCTCCATTATACTAATGCACACTTAACATTCTTACAGAAAGTTGTTAAACAGTCACCAGTGCAAACGTACCATCAATAAACAATCTGTAGAATAGTCAGAAAATGTGAAGCTGCTGCTGCAGGGTGGGGGGAGCGGGGTGACATGGAGCTTCATCCAGAGCACCATGACTTCCACAGACTCAGGCTAGGGACAGATGTTGCATGGGAGAGCTGTTTAACAGGTGGGGCTTTTTTCACCAGAATTTAATTTTTAAATGACAGAAAAGCCTGCTTTGCTTTTATTTTTGTACGCAAATGTTAAGTGTACTAATGAGTACTGGTCTATATCTTTGTGTTGCACTTAAGGTTCCCATAGGTCTTCTGAATGGAATAATGTTGACTTTTTGAAACAGGAAGTACTGAAGTGTGTTAAGTTAGTTTAAAAGCATCAAGCCCCAAATTATCTTGTTCTGCTTTTGTAAAAAGAGAAAAATACCATATTATGAAATAAATCTTGAAAATGAGACACTGGATCAGTCTGTATCTCAGGTGATATCTATAATCTTGAATACTTATATGGTCCTACTTACCATAGCATCTAAGCACCTCATACTCTTAAATTTCCAGAAGGATAACTGTGTAAGTCTATGTATACAGCAAAAACAATGAGAGTCCTGTAGTACCTTAAAGACTAACAAATTTCTTTAGGCATAAGCTTTCATGGGCTGCATTCAGTGTTTCTGATGACGTGGCTGTGTCATCCACAAAAGCTTATAACTGAAGAAATTCCTTAGTCTTTAAAGTACTACAGGACTCTTGTTGTTCTTACTCTTAAATGAATTCATCTTCACAGCACTCCTGAAAGCTTGGGAAGCGCTCTTATTTCCACTTTATGGGCTGAAATCAATGGAGGCTAGGCACTTCTGGAGATCCCGTTGACACCTACTTGCTTTGTAAAGCACCTAAATACTTTTACAAAGCTGGGCTTAAATAATTTGCCCAAGGTCACACAGAAGGGCTCTGATAGAACAGGGACTTGAACCCAGGGCTTGCAAATGCTGGGTTAGTGCCCAAATCACTAGAAAAAAAAACCTTCCTCCATGTTAGGTTTTATCATGTTAAACACCCCCCCCCCCAACACCATATTCTTTTGCTAGTTTAGGGGGAGTTGCTATGCTTTGTAGAGATGGTACCTAAAACACGTGGAAGAACTCATTCAGGAAAGTAACTGGCTAAGCAACTTTGAAAGAAACAAACATTTTGTGGTATCATGCAGTCCTGTCATCATACTGTGTTGTGATCCAAGCCCCTAAGGCCTTAAGAATAGAGAGCAAGAACAAGTCTGAATTTGGGTGTTGCTTGGAAAACTGCAAGGATTCAATTAAGGATTCAGGAAGTGGGAATTTTCCCCATTACTGTTGAATGAACAGGCCAGCATGGAGTGTGGAGGACACCTGGGCTTCTTGAGTTGCCAATTTTCAGATGAGATGTGATCTTTAAGTCTACCTAAGTGCAATCATGAAAAATCCCATAGCATTTTCTGTTAGCATGGGCAGGGGAGGAGGATAGCCTTACTGTTCTAGCCAGATTCCAATTCAGATAATTACACCTTGCCTGATCCCTGAAGTTTCAGCTGGACTTAGTATCCTCCACTCGCTGTTGAACTGCATTGCATGTCAAACCAATAAAATAATGAATAATGTGATTCCTAAGGTGTCAAACTGCTGCTGCTACTGCCAGGAAGCTTAACTCTGTAAAGCAAAATTCACAGAAGACAATCACAACTGAAGCCTTCAATATATCTTACTTTTAAGATCCATTTCACAAATATCTACTCTCCTAATTTGCTACGTGCATGTGTGATGTGAAGCGTAATGTGCACATCCACAAGGCAGGCAGCGCTACTGGGAGACTGAAGGGGAGCCTGCCCTGCTTGGAAAAGTGCAGGATCCTGCTGTGCTGGGGGGGGGCGCAGGGGGATTTAGGGGGTGGGGAGCAACCCCCGATGAGGCAGGTGGATTTGGGGAGGTCAGAAAGCAGTCCTGGACAGCGGGCAGTGACATCTGAGGGCTCAGGAGCAGCTCCGAGGGGGCAGGGTCTGAGCCTGGGGGTCAGCGTACTCGGGGCCAGGAACCAGAGGCGGGAGGGATGCGGGACAAGGTAGCGGGTCTCACAGCACAGGTGTTCCCCCCACCAGCTGCTTGCCGGGTGGGGTCCGACCACAGTCTCTGCCAAGCTGTTGTGGTCCAGGGCGCAGGTGGCACTGAGCACTGCAGCCGGCAGCTCCATGCAAGCCTATGACAGTGGTGGCGAGTCTGGGTCCAAGCAGCAGCTTCTGAGCAATTTTGCAGGCTGCACAGGGCTGGGGAAGGCTAGGCGGTTGCCATGGCAGTGGGGGTAGGAAAGTAGCAGCCTGCACAGGATGGAGATGGAGACCTGCAGCAGCTGCGTGCGCAGGGGAGGGACCCTCGGCATGGCTGGGGCCCCCAGATTCCTCCAGCCCAGCTGGGTCCCTGGGAGATGGACGCTGCAGCCGCAAATCCGATAGAGCTGCCCACAACTGTGCCCCTTTCCAAAGATGCCCCTCAGAGGCTGCTGCCCTGCCCATCACAGAGCTTCCATGGGCCCCGGCCCTGCCCCAGCAGCCGGTGGCTCTGTTCCCACCAACGCCCCTTCTCACAGGGCTCAGGGCCTCATACACAGGCTCCCCCCACCACGGCCCCCACTGCACACACAGCGGTGCCCCCTACCCCGAGAGGGGTCTCTCTCAACACAGGGCGCAGAGACCCTCTCCCCTTCGTCTGGCCTGTCCTGGAGCAGCCTGGCCAAAGGATGTTTGGACAGAAGGCGGGGGGGCTTCCTGGGATTGCCCCCACACTTGGCACATGTTGTGCTGCTCTTGCACTGGGAGCAAATTCTGAGATGGAGCAGACCAACCCAGGAATAGTTGGAAACCGGACTAGAAATTTTGGCCAACAAGGATGTAACTGAGACATAAAAGGAAAACATAGATTAGCTTTATAAAAGATTTAATTACTATATTTGGCAGGTTATATTACATGAATTTCCTTGCTGGCATTTACTGAGAATGTATCATATCCAGTGGGGCATCATGCTGATACTTTTTGTCCTTTACATCAACTGCACTACATGGATGTAGCCAATCATTTATTCCATCAGAGCTGTAACCCCCTGAAAGAGAGATGTACTTCAGAGCTTAATCCCCTGAAAAAGAGCAGTGTACCTGAAATTTGTCCTTGAAGAAAATACATAACAGATTGGGAAAACCTTTGACTAAGAGGAAAAATGCACATGGCCCAGAAAAGAACTGTTTTGGTCCATTTGTATATATCCTTCCTCACAAAACGTATGTCTACACTGGAGACTTAAGTCGACTTACGCAACTCCAGGGCCACACTTGCAGTTCAAAAAGTCAGCTTAAGCACTTGCTTAAGTTGCCTTAATAAATCTAACCCTTAAAGTCAACTTCAAGGGTTAAGTCACCTTTATTAAGTTGACTTAACAAAATGCAGCCATTAAAGTAAACTTAATAAAGCCAGCTTAAGGCAGAAGAGCCATTTATGTCAACTTCATAGAGTTGACAAGCCAGGGGACCCACGTAAAGTTGACTTTATAAAGTAGACTTAAACGACTTACCTGAGCCTTCTAGTGTAGACGCAACCAAAGTGTTTTACAGTGACCACATTTATATTACATAAAAATACAGTGTAATATCGACAATATTTCAGGACACAGAACGGTATACAGTTTTTGTTGTGCAAGTATTTTGGTTGATTTTGTGGCTTCATCTTTAAAGAGATAAGCCTTAAAGGTGATATTTGATCATGGAGGTAAGTCAAGTGCACATGGTACTGATGTTGGATATCACTGAACAAACATTAATGGGAAATGTCAGTCTCAATCAGAATGGTCCCCATTCTTTCCCAAATGGTTTTACTGCTACTCAAAGCACCCCAAAAAAGCTATTGTGTGGGCAAACATTGATGTCACCCACAGTAACTGCGATAAAGTAGACAAGAACTGCGTTAATTTGCAAGCACAATTTTAACATCACAGCATCATGTACATCAAAACAACTTGTATCTCCAGCCTCGTCTGCACTTTGCCCACAAGGGGTGTATCTACATTGGAGGCTCTGTTAGGTCGACTTAGAGAGTCCACAATGAAAACTCCTGTTGACTGGCTGCATCCACACTGGCAGGTGCTAGGTTGATGGAGGAGTGGTGCATTGTGGGTAGCTGTCCCACATTGCACCAGAGAAGTGTCCCCTGGAGGCCAATTAGGTTGACTTAAGGGCTTTCCCCGTCAACTTTGGCTTAAGTCGACCTTAAGAGGTGGTGTTATTAAGTTAGCTTAAGGAAGTGCTTAAGTCGACTTAATAAAAGCCCAGTATGGCCACAGGAGTCTGTAGGTCGACTTAACCTTCCTTAAGTCAGCCTAACACTCCAGTGTAGACGTACCCAAGGAATCCATACAAACCAATTCATTTTGGGAGAGGGATGGGGACTTTTTGTATCAGGACTCAGATGCAAACACAGCAAGACCCTTCCTTTAGCCATTTTCTGCATGCTACACAAAAACCCTTCTGGAAAATGTCAAAATAAGCAAAGTCCATCCAAATCACAGATGACGGTCTAGTCAAGGTCTGATCCATGGTTACTGGATGTAGAAAACAAAAAACAATAAACCCAGGAGTCCTGTGGCACCTTACACACTAACACATTTCTTCAGGCAAAAGCTTTTGTGGGCTGCAACCTACTTTGTCAGATGCAGATGCTGGATGTAGAAAATTTGCCAACAAACATGCATTAAAGAGTATTACTATGATATGCACTGAAATAGATACATTGCTACATATACTTACCCACACTTTCAGGGTGAACCAACTTTTCTTCCTTAAAACAATGAGAAAGGATGTTTGGTCATACCAGAATATAGGGTCCCACACATACCCCATTTTAAGGACGTCAGAAATTCACTCCATAAGAGTGATTCTGAATTATGACTCTTCTGAGGCTTTAATAATATAATATGTTATGTCCTGTCTCCTTTGCTGCCCATTTCCTTCCAACAAATCAACTAGTAGTCAGAAGTGCAAGTCACTGAAGATGCTATGAATATTAACACCGCTCACCCAAATGCTCAGTGGTAGCATAACCTATACGCTCTCTAAAGGTCCAAAATCACCACCTCACAGAAGGGCCCACAGGTCCTTCTGATGAAAGCGGTGAAGCCACACATGAACAGAGGTTTTTCCACACAGGAATGAACATGTGCTGAACTTCATTTTATAAAGGAAAACTCGGAAAGCAGTTGGATCTGAACTACTCTTAACATGTTACCAGAACACTGTATGATACTTGTAGTTAACTTAGCTCAAGTGTCTTCAGGAATTTGATCCCATGAATTATTTAGATATTCTCCTAGTAACTTTGAATAGTCAAAAGTAAAAGCAATTTTAGGACTCCGCAATAAACAGCAATCTTCAGATCTCCACCCCAATATCATAACAACACTAGAAAAGTAAGAAGTCATATTTTAAATGATGTTTTTTAAACTCTAATTCAAAGGAACCTTTTAAAAAAATCATATTTATTTCACATGGCAAGCAACATAGTTCTGACAATAGATATGCAATTGTAAAGAACTGCAAAACCAAACCCTTTGGCCCTAGGCATTCTATTTTCATGCATTATCTGAGTTACATTTCCCTTTGCTGTGCTGATCGATACCACTGCAAATTAGGGGCAATCCACTGTCCTCAGGAAGATGTCAGGCTGCTAGCACGGAGTTAGGGCAGCCATGAGGAGCTCCATTTTATACACAAAGTTACGTCCTTCCATTTTATTCCACTGAACTTCCTTGAACGGCCCACGAAGATAGTTCCATTTACTGTCTTGCAGCACATCACTTTTGGGGAGGTCTTTGCACTGATACCGAGGAAACTGAACCATAACTTTGCTGCCACTCTCAGGACCATTACGGACTGCAACAAACAGAAAATACATACATACAAACTCTTCACAGATTTTTTTAAATTCATTATATAGAATCACAAAAACTGGAAGGGACCATGAAAGGTCAAGTCCAGTCCCCTGCACTCATGGCAGGACCAAGTACCATCTTAAACTGTCCCTGACAGGTGCTTGTCTAACCTGCTCTTAAAAACTTCCAATGAGAGAGATTTGACAACCTGCCTAGGCAACTTATTCCAGTGGTTAATCACTCTGACAGCTAGGAATTTTCTTCCTAATGTCCAACCTAAACCTCCCTTGCCATAATTTAAGCCAATTGCTTCTTGTCCTATCATTTGCAGTTAAGAAAAAGAATTCTTCTCTCTCCTCCCCCTGACAACCTTTTATATTAAACATCCTTCCAGGTTTGTCCAAACTGAAGCCCATGGGGCAGAATTCAGCCCACCAAGGGCTCTTATCTGGACCACAGAGCCACCACATACACTTGTATGGGCTGTGAGGGGCTAAGAACCTAAAAAAATTTGCCCACCAGGCCCCAAGTGAGAAGAGAATTGCAATGTGGCCCCTCATCCAAAAAGGTTGCACACCCCTCTTGAAATAACCATACATTTCCCTTTAATTATATTTCCATACTGTAACTAAACAAGAAAAATAATTAAAACACTGTTACTGCTAAACAAAGTCATCTTCTGGCTTGCTCTCAAGGTTTCCCATTTTCCCTGCTTGTTTGCATTGCTCTTCTGCACAACATTTTCCTGATCAGAGAAAACCACCAGTTCTCTGCCATATCCAGGAAAATTAAATGAGGATTGGAATACTAGCATTTTACCACCAACTCCTACTGAGTTTTATCCCAAGCCTGACTCTTTGGGTTCCCTTTATGTGCATTCTCAAGAAGATTATATAAATTCTTTTTCAGTGCGCTCATCTGACGGAATCTTTTAAAGAGACAATTATGAAGTCTTCCCACATTTTTGTTGCATCTACTAGCAGAAAGATCTTTATGAGGTGTGGGGTTTTTTTTTTTTGTTTTTTTTTTTTTTTGAAGTACTGTGGGAGTCCAGCTCCCTCTAACATAGCATAAGCAAACTGATTTACTGAGGGGATCAAAGGTTTTCAGTGTACATGGAAGTATGGGGCTAGTGGTCAGAGCACAAGACCAGAAATGATGAATTTTAGTGGCTTTACACTATGTGTACTGCCAAGTTATTTATTTACTTTTCTGACACATAGTAAAACACATGCAATAATCTGTATTTCCTGTATTTATTAGACCTGAAAACAATCTTGTTTAAAAACACTAAGTCAGTTACCCCATGTACTAAATAGCAACGAGTAGCAGACTTGATTGAGTCACTGCATTACATAAATATCAATCTACACAAGGAAAAAAAGCTTGCTATATTGCAAAATACACTGTAAACATAACCATAAACTCTCAGGATTGATTCTATAACTAAACTGCTAGGAAGTCAATACATTTTTATTACAATCACCCTAAGAAATTCTACCTGAAATAGCGTAGTCTCCGCTCGGTGATGCTACAGTTATTGCTGATGCGTTCCCAATACTCTCTACTGGTCCCAGACCCACGTGATTACTGAAGCTTAACACATGCCATCCCATAACTTTAGCTAGCTGCTGCACTGCATGGACTTGATGCTGTGACATCTGAAAGAAGACAGAAGATTAGATTCTTTTTATCTTTGCATCTTATAGGTTTTCTTGTACCTGATCGTTATTTTTTTCCCCTGGCCTGTATTAATCATTTACAAAAAAGTGATTTCCGCCTCATCTGCATTCCCCAGTTTCAGAAGAAATACTTTAATACATACAATAGCAAGTAGAAATTTGCCTTCATACATGCTTGTTACTAGTTCATTCATGGGTGGAGAAGATAGAGGTATTCAGTATACACCAACTACACAGGTGGAAAGATCTTTAAAATGTAGTTTCTGTGAGGTTCTCTTACAAATTCTGCATTTTAAACTAACTCAACACAAGTGTCTAAAACTACTCAGTAAGCTTGTATTTGGTTAAAAGCTTCAGAAGTATCCCTCCTCTAGTCCTTATCCAATCAAAAGACAACAACTAGCCCCTTCTGTAAAGCATTTACAGGATATGATGCGGATAAAGCAGTAATGAACCACTCCTATATGGCAAATTTGAGGAAGATTAGAATTGGGATTATCAAACTCACTTGATCCATAGGGACCCCTTACACCCCCTTCCCTTTACAACTGTGTACCATTCTAGTGGAAACTATAGAAATTGCTTATACACAAAAGCATTTTAGCTTGCTTGTAATGTTATTCAGTAGTTGAAAACAAGGAAGAGAGAGTGCTAAGAGACCAGTCAACTTTCCACAGAGCAGTGTGAAAACCACTTTATTAGAGAAAAATGATACCTTCCTCAACATAACCTGTTTCAAAGCAAGTTCTTTGAGAGTTCAACATTATAGATTGTAAGAAGGCAAACTAGCTGTATGGAAATGAAATGCCTGCATCTTTCCTGCAGAATATATGTTGGAAAGACTGTCACATCAGAACAAAACCAACAAGACTCATTGTAAACAGTTAAGAGAACACAGAACATTAAAATGTCAGCTGATTTAGTAGTGTCTGGCTGGGAACACTGACACAATGTAGAAAGTGATGTTAATTAAGGGCATATTAGCTGTTAAGAGCACCACTCCTGATGGAGTTTGGCTAAAACATGTTTGTTTTACACATGAATATTTTAATGTCTCACCTGGTTCCCACCAAATATGTAGAATCTTAAGATTAAGAGAAGCAACATGTTTGTTAGTTCAGTACTGTGTTCTGAAGACTCATGTGGGAAGTAACACAAACTTTACAATTCAAATTAACTTTTTTTTTTGTTAGTATTTCTGGAGTCATCCACCTGGATAAAACGTAATGTCATTTTGTACACCAGTTCCCAGTTGATACATAAACATTTCTTTATACTGCAAATTTATTTTAAAATTCTTGTCTGCACATGTGGAATTTCTACCTAGTTTCTATCTTTCTGACTTCATTAAATGATGCTTTTGTTTCAAGTAGTCATGGTTCTTATTACTGTTCTTCCCAATCACAGACACAAGACAAATACATGCAAATAAAAAAATCCCAGGAAAACCAAACCTGAACACAAGTTTACCTGAGATAGAAGAAAATCCAGTAATTCTTGCTCTTGATGGGACAGTGTGATAACTCTTCCATCTCTGTGCACTACTCTGATCTGTTCAATTCCGATGTTCAGCTGCAGCTGAATGGATCTTTGTAAACAAAAAGACACAACCCGTATATTGAAATATCACCTACAAGTTGGCAGTTTACAACTACATTAATAGAAGTTTTTAACTATAAAGAAAAGTCCACTTTAAAAAGTATCTTACACATGCTAAAGAATAATCCAATAAGAAGGTACCATGTGAATACCTCTATGTTCTTGACTAGGACACATAGGGGAAACAACTTCTACTTAACTAACAAAATGGGGACCTTTGATTTTAAAATATTTTGGTAAACTTAGAACAGTGGATGTTGGCTTATCATCAGAGATCAGATGACATAACACAACACGTATCTACTCTCCCAAAGACAGCTCTATTCTTGTCAACATCAGTCCCACTTCAGCTCACAAGATTCCTGTTGTCAAGAGCACAGAATCTCAAACTGCAATTCCCTGCCAACTTAAAAGAACTGAGTCAGCAGAGGGTGAAGACCCAGTACAAAGAACATGGTGCTAATCTATGAACTCAAAATATTCAGGATAACGCAATGCAGCGCAGAACAGAGGGCTAACTGGCATGGAAATTGGAACCAAAGTAAATATACCAGCTGTAATTCACGTCTTATTATTTCAGTGCAAGTCTGTGTGTGGATACAAATCTGAAACAAATGTGTTTCAGTGCACACCTGTATTATAGAACTGAATGTGTATGTGTACACACACACAGACATAACTAAACGCATGAATTACAAGGATTATCCAAGTTCCAGTTTCTGTACAGACAAAGCCATGGCTTTTAACAAGGTTGCAGCTCTTGGTTCATAGAGTTAACAGTTTTCCAAGCCCACTAACACGGAAGTTCTGGCTGGGCACACTTGGGAAAGGGGAGGGGCAGAGTCACCTTGATGGAGCAAGGCACACAGTGCTTGGAGCTGGAAGTAGCACAGTTCCAGCAAGGGTGCCCAAGTGCAGCTCAAACTTTACATAGCTGCCATCACTGAACCATTGTCCTAAAGCAATACTGTCAAACTTAATTGCCTGAAGAAATAGGTAATACCTATGTATTAAATCCCTCCATTAATGAACATTTTTTCTATCAAAAGTAGATACCTTTTAAAAACTTTAGGGTTCTCTACTGAAAGCTATTTTTACCAGATGTGAATGTTGCGTTTAAGTCAAGCTTCTCTCGATCAATGTCATGTTTAAATTGTTATTTTCTCTCACTTTTTGCAATCACATTAATATTCTGTACCTTACCTCTAGCAAATACAAATAGTGGGCTCACTTCAGTCTACCTGAAGTTGGTTTGGACCTCACAGGAGCAACACAAATGTTACATGTGCTCAGTCACCATAGCTAAGAGAGAACTCTTCTACCTTTTTCAGTAAAGAATATTTCAGTTTCACACTTACTTGCATATTTGTTCGTAACCTTGAGAAGTTATTAGAATTTTCACACTGGATTCATAAACATCATTTATGTTTGACCAATGCGCCTGAATCTGTGGATCCTCAAAACGACTGGCAAGGCTGTCGATGGTTCGAGCAGTTCTTTTAAAACAAACAAACAAACAAACAAAAAAAATCACACCCACAGTAAACTACAAATGTTCCATTTCTTTTCCCCCCAAGCGAAAACAGGGAAGTAAGTAGATATCAGTCTGATCTGTGAGATACACAAGTTTTACAAAAAAAGCAAGGAGTCTTGTGGCACTTGAAAACTAACAGATTTATTTATGCGATAAGTAAATCTGTTAGTCTTTAAGTGCTACAAGACTCCTTGCCTTTTTTTTTTTTTTTTTTTGCTTCACTAGACTAACACGGCTGCCCCTTTGAAACGAGTTTTACAAGTACACTTTATTTTATAAAGTAAACATTACGACACCTAAAGCTACATTTATTTGCATAATAAGGTGAGCAATTTGGGCACTCACCAAAACTGTTTTGGTCCCTGACCTGCAAAGAAAGCACTTCTATTTATACTGCACACTTTACATGCACCCTCAAAGAGTGTCTTAAAGATATGTCAGTATTAGGTTAAGCTAAGTTTTTTTTCCCCACAGGGTACAGTGGAAAATACCGAAAAGGACTGATGTAGTGCTTTTGTTAAAGCAGAGACAACTATTGATACATTATAAGAATCCTGTAGAGCAGTGGTTTTCAACCAGTGTGCCATGAGAATGGTCCAAGTGTCCCATGAAATTTTGTACAAAGGTAATGAAAGTCAATGTAAAAACAAACATTGTTTTATTGTAAACACTATTCTATCCAACCAAAATTACAACTCATAAAACTCATGAAAATTAATCATCAAAATTAAAAGCAAGGTATTGGTCTTTCAATTCTAAAATGTGAATATTCTAAAAACAGGCGGCCAAAGGGCAAAACTGAGGTGACGTGTATATTTTTTTCCAGCGGGTATGAAACATCAATGCATTTGATCCCACTTTAGCTTGCTGTACATACTATGTTGCAAACCACGCTAGTAAGACTGTAACCACAGTGAATGTAAGTAAATGTGACATGAGCAATCAATTCAGCTGAAAAAAGTAGGTTTGCCATGGAATTGTTTCTCTCACTGAACAACTGAAAAGGTCAGGAACCACTGCTGCAGAGGAGCACCTTACAAAAGATCTTGAACTTTCTGTGATTGAGAACAGTGACACCTATGGAAGACACACACATGAATATGGGATTTTTAATTTTAAATATCAGGCGCCAGTGAAACTTAGAAAACAATTCTGGCATAACAACAGTCCTAAGTTTTGGGAACATTTCCAGAAACTAATTCACAGCCTACGTGGAACACAGAATGTGTTAGTTCTGCTAGGGCTTTAATCAAGAATAGCTTGTGCACATACCTGCGCCTCAGAAAGATATGTTTTGCCTGTTTAATTATCTTTTCAAGAAGCCCTTCGCTTGACTGTAAGGAGCTGATTTCATTTTTATCAAAAGCCTGAGGTCCTGCCATTCTCATTCTCTTATGACCAAATGGCGCACTAGCTGGATGTGGCATCATGGTAGAGCTCAAGGTTTGCTTGTGGAACTGCAACAAACAAGAGCAGTCAGAGGGGATGACTGTAGGGAAATCAACAAATTTCAAACATCTGCTCTTCTAGCACATACAGATAATATGTATTATTAGAATACACTGCTTCATGTTTTAAAAGAACAATTTTAAGAAGTCAAACTTCTGCAAAAAAACGTTGTCTACTATTTTAACTCCTACAGTCACACTAATAAAATCTAAAAAGTTTTTTTTGTTTTTCCAGTTTCACTTTATGCATTTGACAGCACTTTATGCACAGTCAGTGTCCTACTTCTCTGTATAGTTTATTACCTTATTAACGTAGCTCTTCTGTGCAACAGGGAAGGGCAAATTAAAAGAGGTGTTACATTGTGCATTGAGGATACATACACTCACTCGGAAGTCCAGAAAGTAATAAGGGACAAGTTGAAAGTCTATGGGTAAAGATAAAGAGGGAGAACTATTGTGCAATCACCCCAATTTAAGTCTGCTATAGACCAACAAATCAGGAAGAGGAAGTGAATAAGGCAATTCTAGAACGTACAACAGAAACTGTGTCCAGTTTTGTCCCCCCGCCGCCTACAGAAAAGATGTGGACAAATCGGAAAGTCCAGCAGAGGGCAACAAATATTATTAGGGGAGCCATGGACCACACGACTTACGAGAAGAGGCTGAGGGAAACATGCTTGTTCAGTCAGCAGAAGAGAAGAATCAGAGGGAATTTGATAGCAGCCTTTAACTAACTGAAAGAGGGTTCCAGGGAGGATGGTGCTAGGCTGTTCTCAGTGGTAGCAGACAATAGAGCTGTGAGCAATGGTCTCAAGTTGTGGCGGGGGAGGCCTACATTGGCTATTAGAAATAACATTTTCATTAGGAGGGTGGTGACACACCAAAATGGGTTACCCGAGAGACATAGTTCTCAAAGGGGGGAGCACAAGATGGATTGGGGGTGGAGGGTGCCACAGGCCCAGTCCCCAGCCCAAGATAACTGTTGCTGCTCTGGCATCTCCCAGCAGCTGCCCCCCACTGCTACCAGACATGTTCTTCAGGTGACTGCCACTGATACCAAGCACCCCCATTACCAGGCACCCTTTAACCTGTGGGCAGGACTCTGCCTTGGCTGCTGTTTCAGCTGCTGAGTTGGAATAACATCTGTGACCCACCCTGCGCTAAGCCTGGTCAGTCTACCCTGGGGCCAGAGTGCCTCAGGCCCCACCCAGTGCTCCCAGTTCCTGGTGCTGGTCTGCCTTGCCCCCAGGCTGGTCAGTGTGCCTGTCCCAGGCCAGCAGCACTCCCAGTCCCTGGCCTGGAACACCACTGCACCAGCCCGCGCAGCGGTGTCTCCCCACAGCACGGCACGTCAGCCCCAGACCACCCTCAGGCTGACCATTGGCGATCCACAGCCTGCCCACTGCTGGAGATCAGCCTGCCCCAAAGGCGCATGCAGGAACACCGAACCACTCTGGCAGCCAGCCCACCACCTCGACTGCTGAGGGGCTACTGGCTTAGCTTGCCCTAATGGTGTTAGCCCAAGGCAAGCACTAAGCAGCCTACAGTACCCTCACCCTGCAGCAGAGAGGCTGGTAAGACTGGCTGCTCTCCATGCCAATGCTGATCACACACATATACTGGAGCCTGGTGCTGCTGCACCCAGAAGCTGTCTCCTGCCACTACCAGGCAGCAAGTAATACTGCTGCCGGCAGCCACTGCCACTGTGAGTATATACAGCGATTTTATCTGTAGCTTTGTGGATCTGTTCATAACTTTATTGGGTCCATTCATAACATCTTTGGCTTCATTCCTAACTTTATTGTGTTTGCTGGTTCATGGTGCTAATCCACTCTTGTAGATTTGTAATTTCACCCTCAGCCTTGTGTTTATCTCCATAAGCCTTAACTGATTGTTTCTTTTTCCTGTCAATCTTCATATGGCCTTAATTAATTATCTCCAACCAGTAACACTGTTTCTTATTGGTAATATTTCTATCAATCTTTATTTAGTTTTAATTAATTACCTCCCATCAGTAATGTTATTCCAATATTTGCAACAGTTACGTTATTTCTGCCAATCTTTTAGTCTTAATTACTTCCCATTAATAATGTTATATCAATATTTGAAACACTGTTACATTATTTCTACCAATTTCTATTTAGTTTTAGTGAATTACTTCCCACTGGGGATGTTACTTACACCTGCAATAAGTATAACCCTCTGTGCCAGTTGTGGAGTGCTGGACTCAAACCACTGCCTTTGGTTTTTGCTTGACCATGGAAAAGGCATCTCTTTCCTCTGAGACACTCAGTCCTGGCTTGTAGCACTATATAAATTTGTACCTATCTACCCTTAGACTATAACACCACCTTTTTCCCAGTTTCTATAGCATAACATTTATATTACCATATCCCTCCCCTCACCATACTGCATATTGCAAATGTAACACTCCATTTTCAACCAATCCACCCCATCTTGTGTAAGACTCTTTCTGGACTTGTAGACTGAATAGGCAATAAGGTGTGGATGGCTGGTGGCTGTATGTGTGAACCAGCCCCAAGCTGCCAGCCTGTCCTGAGGAAGTGGGAAGCCCATCTTAACCGCTGAAGAATATGAACACGTCCCTCAAAGCAAAGGAATGAAGGATCCACCCCAAAAGCAGAAAAATAAAATTAATCAAGACACAAAGAAAACAAGTTGGAAGTCACTTCCACAACTGCCTGGTGACTAATGGTCACACACAGCATCTGGAGTGATGTGACAAAGCTATAGACTGGGTGAGATCCCAAAGCTTTTGGGGAAACTGTTCTGCACACCATCTGGGAGAAAGGAGCATCGGTGTGCACCTGACAAAGACCCTGCTTCTCCTTGTGTTCAGCTTCCCTGGCCAGGTAGCTGCCACAAGCAATGAACCCCAGCAATGGACACTAGCACAGACTCCAGCAGCAGCACGATCAGGACTGGTAATAAGACTGCAGAACATCTTCTGGTATGCTTGGGCGCGTGGATGAATGCGTGTGATAATGTGCATAGGTATAAGTTAACCAGTACTTTTGTTTTCCATTGTAATAAATGCGGCACGCTGCCTTTTCCCTTGAAAAGGTCTCGGGTACTCTTTTTGGTATAACACCACTGCTCACCTCCCATAGCAGCCCCCCTGCTGCTGCCACGCATGCTTCCCACACTGCTCCCCCTGCTGTCACTCAGGAGGGGGCCCAAATATTACACAAAAATCCAGGAAGTCCACTCAAACACAAGACCTGGAAGTTAACTGTCCCCTCTACTCAGCATTGGTGAGGCCTCAGCAGGAGTACTAAATCCAGTTTAAGCTTCTGGAGAGTCCAAAGGAGAAAGATGAAAATGCTAAAAGGTTTCCAAAGTGTGACCTACGAAAGGGTAAAAAACTAAGCACGTGCAAGCTTGAGATGGCTGAGGAGAGACCTGATAGAAGTCTTCAAAATACATTAAGGGACTGCTATAAAAAAAGACAGTGATCAACTGGTTCTCCATGGATATGTCCACTTAAAATATACAAGAAATAACGGACGGTCTGCAGCAAGGGAGATCTAGGTTAGATCTTAAGGAACATTTTTTAACTAAGAGCATAGTTAAAGCTCTGGAATAGGCTTCCAACAGAGGCTGTAGAATCCCCAACATGAGAGGTTTTTAGAAAGAGGCTGGACAGACAAACAACCGTCAGGGATGTCTAGGTTCACACAGTCCTGCCTCAGTGCAAGAGGCTGGACTAAATGATCTCTCAAGGTCCCTGCCTGCCCTTTGTTTCTATGATTCTATAATCCTAGAAACAGAAAAATATCAATACGAGCGCACAGAGCTGGGCAAGAGGATTTATGGTCAGGCACTGCAGTTGGAACTACTTTTGACTCTTCTTAAAGAAGATGATCTGACCATTTCATTTTATTATTTCTATGGCAGGAGCAATCAGTTCCACAGCTTCACTGTTCTAGATGCTCTACAAACAGAGTAACTGACCAACCCTCCCCTGAAGAGCTCACAATCATTTCAAAGATAAGGAACCTCAGAAATTCAGTGACTTGCATGAAGTCACACAGGAAATCTGCACCACAGCTAGAACTGAACCAAGACTTCATGAATCCCAGTGCCATCTTCCATGTCCACAGCAACTCTGCTTCTTCATGATTGCCTGCATGAAACCATGCTGTAGCATGTTCTGGGTATACAAGCCCAGGACTTTCTAGGCACTGTTCTTTAAGTCTGTGCAGGTCCTTCTGATCTCCCATACCCCAAAGAGAGGTAAGGGGGCACAGCCTCAGCCATGTCACAGTTCCTTTTAATAAATCAAGAATTTATAGTAAGACAAGCAGAGTGCAAAAGAGGAATGGAGAGAATGATCTCAAAGAACCACAATTATGCTAAATAACTGTTCTTTAACATGGACCGTTCTCCTGAAGTATCCAGCCTGGAGGCAACATCCAGGAAACCTTATTGCATGAAGGTACAAGTGGAACTCCTGGTAAAACTTTTGCATCTGTACACAATGGAGACATCTCAGACATGCAACATAAACTGCTTTACAAGGGCGGATAGAGAATGACTGGCCTCTTATGGTATTATAGTAATATGACAAGCTCAGAGACTATAAATGGGAAATAAGAGAACTTCAGTGCTCAGTTAAAAATGTATTACCTCTCTGATCAACTGATGCAAATTGTGTTCCAGAACATAGAGGTGATCCTCTGGACTTTGTTTTTCAGAAGCAGCTTTTTGGGATTTCTTATCATTAGAAGAGTGGCACAAGGAAATAGACAACTGCAAACCTGTATAAAGCAAAAAGAGTCAACTTCATTCTAACAAGTAGAAAAAAGCCAGGAAACTTTATTCTTCCCTTCCCTTTATGCCCTTTCAGAATCATTAGCTTTGCAATCGATGTGAACTGTTTCAGAGAAATTCAAATGATCTGACAAAGTGGGATTTTCTCCCACGAAAACTCATGCGATAAATAAATTTGCTAGTCTTTAAAAGTGCCACAGGGCTCCTTGGTTTTTTTTTTTGCTGAACTAGACTAACATGGCTAGCCCTTTGGAACTTGTCAAATGACTGTCACACTGCGCAAAGCTGGAAAGAGAATCTGATTATTTTGCCTATTTGTAATTCAAGATACAAAGTGCCCAAGGATCAACTAGTGACTTAACAGATTTTTTCCATTTACAATTTCTATGATTCTATCAAGTGAAGAAAAAGAAAGTCTGCTAAGATTGAGACTCTGCAGCATACTTGAAAACATATGAACAGCCATAAGTGGTCTGACCATGGTCTTTCTAGCTCAGCATCCTATGTCCCAAAAGTGACCAATGCCACGTGCTTCAGAGGGAATGAACAGAACAAGTAATTGTCAAGTGATCCATCTAGTCATCTGTTCTCCGCTTCTCGCAAACAGAGGCCAGGGACACTTCAGAGCTGGTTTTCATCCCTACCTGTGCTGGTTCTGTCTCTCCATAAACTTACCTAATTCTTTTTTGAACACTGCTCTGGACTTACAAAACTACTTAAGATAGTTATCATCTGCAAATTTTACCACCACAATGTTTACCCTTTTTTCCAGATCATTTATGAATATGTTGAACGGTATGTGTCTGAGGACAGACCTTGGGGAGTCATTGTTTACCTCTTTCCATTTTGAAAACTGACCATTTATTCCTATCCTTTGTTTCCTATCTTTTAACCAGTTACTGAATCAGATTGAGGATGTTCCCTCTTATCCCATGCTAGCTTATGTTGCTTAAGAGTCATTGGTGAGGGCTCTTCTCAAAAGCTCTCTGAAAATCTAAGCGCACTATATATCCGCCAGATCACCCTTGTCCACATGCTTGTTGATCCTCATTAAAAATTCTGTAAGATCAGTGAGTCACGGTTTCCCTTTACAAAAAACCATGTTGATTCTTCTCCAACAAATCATGTTCATGTAGGTGTGTGATAATTTTGCTCTTTACTATAGTTTCAATCAATTTGCCTGGTACAGAAGTTAGGCTTACTGGCTTCTAATTAATCACCTCTGAAACCTTTTTTAACAATTTATGTCACTTAGCTATCCTCTAGTCATCAGGTATAGAAGATGATTTAAATTATAGGTTACATCCCAAAGTTAGTAATTCTGCTATTTCACATCTAAGTTAATACCATCTGGTCTTAATGACTTATTATTTAATTGATCAATTTTCACCAACTTCTAATGACACCTCAATCTGTGACAGTTCCTCTGATCTGTTACCTAAGAATAGCTCTGGTTTGGGAATGTCCCTCATACCCTCAACAATGAATATCGGTGCAAAGAATAATGTTTCTCTGCAATAGCCTTATCTTTTGGGAGCATTTCTTCAGCATCTTGATAGCCTACTCTAGGGGCCCCACTGGTTGTTTACCAGCTTTCCTGCTTCTGAGGTACCTAACTTTTCTTTTGCCATTACATTTTGAGTCTTCGGCTAGCTGTTCTTCAAACTCTTCTTTGGCTTTCCTGACATACTTCTACACTTAAACTTTGGCAAGTGATGCTCCTTTATATTTTAGCAACCAGAATTTAACTTCTACTTTTTAAAAGATGCCTTTCTGCCTCTAACTGCTTCTTTTACTTTATTGTTTAACCACAGAGGCAGTTTCCCGGTCCCCCTCCTATGTTTTTTAATTTGGCATATATCTTTAAATTAAGCCTAGCCTTTATTATGGCGTTTTTAAAACATTTCCATTCAGCTTGCAGGGATTTCATTTTTGGCATTATACCTCTAACTCTGGTTAAATTAACTTCCTCATTTTTGGGCTGTTCCCCTTTCTGAAATTAAATGCTACTACGGGGGCTGGGGGGGGGTGCTTTGGTATCTCCCCTGCCACCCAACAGAGACGTTAAATTATTGTGTTATGGTCACCATTACCAAACAGTTCATCTATATTCACCTCTTGGACTAAATCCCTTAAGACTAAATCAAGAACTGCCTTTCCTTTTGTAGGTTTCAGGACTAGCTCAAGAAGCAGTCATTTAAGATGTCAAGAAACTTTACCTCCACATTCTGTCCTGAGATGACATGTGTCCAGTCAATACATGGATAGCTGAAATCCCCTGGGACTGAGTTTTTTATTTTTACAGTCTCTCTAGTTTTCCTGTGCACATCAACGTCACCATCACTGTCCTGGTCTGTGGTATATCCCTTCGGCTACATTGCTGCTTTTCAAGCATGAAATTACTATCCATGGAGATTCTACAGCACAGTTTGGTTTAATTAAGATAGTTTTTTCATTTGGCTCTGTATGTTTTTTTCACACACATTGCCACTCCCACACCAGTACGACCTATTCTGTGCTTTCAATGTACTTCTGTACCCTCATATTACTGTGTGCCATTAACAATCCTCATTCCACCAAATTTCTGTGATGTCTATTATATTAATACCTACATTTAACATGAGGCACTCAAGTTCGTCCATCTTAGCATTCATATACAACAAGGGTGGCCACTTAGTGACACTCTCCTTCCCTCAAGATCTCCCTCCCTATTGGGCAAAATCCTCTAGCCCCACCACCCGTTCACAGGGTAGAAGCTCTGTTCCCCCACCTCCCAGTCTGGGAGGTGAGGTTGGGGGGATAGGGGTGGGTGTGGGGACAGCACAGGGGGCTCCATGAGCTGTATTTTAACTCTGAAAGAGCCATAGTTTGGCCTCCCTTGGTATATAAACACTTAAAAAAAAAAAAAAAAACTATCACTTTTTAACTGTCTGCCATTATGGGATAAACTTGAATGGGACTCTCATTTGACAGTTTCTCATCTGATCCTATCTGTATTTTATCATTTTCCATCTCTCGAGTAAGATACAGAAAATCTCAATTAATAATAGATCCTCCCCGATGCGTCTGTCTGAACCAGATGATCCTTTGCACCTGGCAGCTTTACCTCAGTCCTTAGTTTAAAAGCTGCTCTTTCAACTTTTTAATTTTACTTGCCTGCAATCCCATTCCATTTTGGTTCGGGTGGAGTCCATCCTTCCTGTATACATACCCCTGTCCCAAAAGGTTCCCCAGTTCTGAATATATCTAAAACTAGGTCTTGACAAATACATGTTTCTGGTCACCATGGCAACCCGTTTCAGCAACCCATCACCTATCTCCACTGCAGAAATGTAATGGAGGAGTGCCCTCTGGTGACCAAAAGTAAAACTGCTGGCACGTAACCATGAGCCAATTTTGCCTACCCCGATCTAACCCCTCCTCCTCTAATACCAGCCACATATTAACCCTGCAGATCTGTCTGTCTGTCTAGCTCCACACATGGAACTGGAAGCATTTCAGAGACTGTTACTATAGAGATTGTGGACTTCAATCTTTTGCCTACCACACTACATTTGACCTCCAGGACCTCTCCCTCTTCTATCCTTCCTTACATCATTGGTATCTATATGTACCACAACCACCAGCTCATTCCCAACACTACACAAGTGACTTTAGGTATCTACAGAGCTCCAGAAACTTTATACCCAGGGAAAAAATAATTCTCAGATCACTCAATTCCCCAACCATTTATTTTTCTGGATTCCTTCAAAATAATATATCTTTAAAAATAAAATTTATGGTCTTTAGGCAACTCAGAGTCCCCATATTGGTAGACCAGCGTGACTGAAGGTTGTTAGACTGTTTTGAGGTCCCATTAATATAAATCATCAGAAATCTTGTAGTCTCCTACAGTCCTAAGTCTAAAAAGAACAACAGTGCTACAAGGGCAGCATTAAAGTTATTTTAAAAAAAAGAAAACTACAAACAAAAACTCCCACCTTTTCTAACTAAAGAGCAGATACAGAAAACGGTTTTCAGGGAAGTCTTAATTTTTTAATATTTTCCAGGAAAGTCTTTTAATTCAAGTCTTCATTTGGTATAAGTAAAGAACATTAAGGGCAACTGATTTCCCTAGAAGTCATACAAATCAAAGTTTACGTCGGAATTAAAACAGACAATTTTCTGGAGTCCACATTCCACGACAATTGTCTCTAAAGGTTTCTTACCTGGAAAAGGCTGGGAGATTATCTGGTTCTTCACAACAATGTGAGGAATTTGTGATTTAATTTGAACAGCCTCTCGAGAAAGCTGAGCAAATATTTCTTTACATAAAAGAACATTCTGTGCAGCCTCCAGTTTTGTCTGCCAGTGTGGAGCACCTGAAAAACAACCCATTTTATTAATTCATATATCAGCCATTAGAGAATGATTCAGGCACCAGGTGATCAGTATGGCTGAAAAATCTGGCTTTTCATTCCCACCCGAGCTGAGCTGTGTTAGAATATCATCTCAATCATGCAAGTGAACACAAAACAAAAACACTGGTGCATTTTAACCAACCCCCCCCCACACCCCTGCATTGTACTAGCACCTAGAAGGGCCTATGATTGTGCTGACCACTGCATGTGGAGTCAGCAGCCCCTGCCTCAAAGAGACTGAAAACTGCCTATTTTCAAAACAGTATGTTTTGCCTTGTAACATTAATCCATGCATACAAAAACACAGCATTTTTGAAAATCAGGCTGGTGCTTCAATGTGGACTTAGAAGACTAAAGTTAGGCTCTAATTTTTTAAAATTTTGGCCTGAAAAAATAGACGGGCCTTATGCCTTGGTGCAAAGAATGCTGTGAGATCAGACCAGTTCTCCACCTAGTACATATTCTACCCATAAGTGGCTAGCACCAAGTACTTCAGAAGAGGGTGAAGAATCTCTGTAATGGACAGTTATGGAATAACCCATCCAGAGATGCCCAACACTTAGTGACTGGCTTCTGAAAAATGAAGTCGTAAGTCTTCGTTTGAAATTGTGACAGTCATTCTTCACAAGAACATCTAGTCTTTCTTTAATCCTGCTAAGCTTCTAGGTTTACTAAGGTCTTATGGCAAAAAAATTCCAGATTCTGCAAGTGTTATGGAAAAACACTTCCTTTTATCAGTTTTTAATGTGTTTTTCATTCTGATTGGCTGTCCTCCTATGCATGAATTATAAGAAAAGGCAACAGGAGCACTGGATTCACCTGCTCTATATCTTTATCACGTCCTTTTTTAGATGTTTCCTTACCAGATGGAAAACATTTGGAGTTCACTCTCCACCTGGTCCTTACTGATCTTTAAAACTCTACTAAATCACACTTGAGATGTACTGCCCAGAACTGACTCTCTTGCTCTCACAAACTTGCTCTTAACCGATTTGTAAATGGCTCAAGATGACATCACATGTCTAGATTTAAATTCTGGCCTGACACAGAATATTAAACAAATTGAGTTACCCTTAAAAGTTCCCTTTTCAGGAAAAATCTAGCTACTCAGCTCCATGAACTACAGAAGCTACTTGATGTGCTCTTCTCCCTGCTGTTCCTCCACCAGAGTAGTAGACCTTGATTCATCCTCCTTTATACTTGTAACATATATATATATATGGTAGAATAATTTTAGAAAAAGGTTTAAACTGAACCCAGATTATTTAAGTAATTTTCAATTAACATCAAGATTGACTCTTCTCCTAAACAAGTCTGTAGTTCGCAGTTTTATTTCAGAAGACAAGAAGAGGCATTAGAGTCACCAAAGGCATTTTAAACATCTTCAGCAGCATATCCATATGAACATTTTGAAAGAAGCACATTGGCAAAAGCTCATTTTGCATCTACGTGTAGAATTTCAGTTAAAACAAGAACAAGAAAAATTATTTTCCATTTTGTTCTTTCCAGGAACTATCCAAATATTTCTCCACAACATATGATACCCTAATTTAACATCTAATGCAAACTGAATTTTTAAGACTGGAATGTAAAGAATGGAGCACAGTTGTACCTGGTTTCGATTTTGGTGGAGGCGTTTTAAAGAGGTTCACTGTGCCAAGGTCACCTATATCTGGAGCTTGCTTTTGAATAGAAACCTATATAAGAAAATGAAAACAAAGTTACATGTTCTGTATTCCAAGTCCAACTACATGAACAGTGCAGAAACTATACAATGTGTTTTTGGCAAACCTTTATATAGGCTGATCCTTCTAAATCACTTGGAATCTGAACATCCAAAGGACAGTAATCCTCAGGTATCTTCTTATCCAGATCAATATCTGTGTTTTTTATCACTTCAAATGTGCCATGATGAGGGAATAGGGATCCTAAAAAGGGAAGTGGACCATAGAAAGCATCATGAAAGTATCTAAAAATCTTTCATAAGAAAATTTTTTCATGAATCAGAAGTCTCCTCACCTTTGCATCATGCAAGCAACACTGTTTACACTTGAATGACATTGTTCCTTGTGGACAAAAAGTGTAGTTTAGTAAAATGTCTCATCTCAGCTGCATAATTGTCAGTTTCAGAGCCTCTACATGTGAACGCTAAAACCCTGTCTGCATTACAGGTTACTCTGGTATAACTTCCATCAATGAGCGACATAAATATGCCAGCCTAAGTGCCGACAGAAGCTGGAGAACTTTTCACCGACATAGCTACCACCTCTCACGCAGGGAGGAATTATTAAGCTGATTGGACAGCTCTCTTCTGTCATCTTAGAGAGCCTCCATTACAGTTGCACCACTGTAAGTTCTGTAGCATAGATGTAGCTTCAGAAGTACAGTAGAACAACATGATGTCAGAAGTGAGGCATGAGGTTCCTTCTGAAGGAGGGGGGGTAGGAGAGAATGAGAGAGGTGTCATTGGTTTACATGTAATAGTTTTTGCCAGCAAGGCACATTGCACCTCAACATTTTACTCCCAGATGAAAATGGTCATAAAATGTTTCCAAATAATATTTAAAACTCTTTGGATTTATTTTTTTATCTAGATTAGTGAACAGATTTTTAGATGTCAAAATAAAGTGAATCTTTTATACAGTCATGGGGATAATCAATTCTCCTTTAGACAACACACACTTACACGAGGGCTTAACTTTAAGCATATGTATTCCCTCATTGAATTCAAATAGGACTATGGATGTGTGTAGCTCGGTATTCGATCTAGCAAATGATTAAGCAAGACACTAGGATAATACCAATCTTGTAAAAACAACCACACAACCAACCACTTTTTGTATATTGTACTACAATTCTTTCCTGGGTTATAGCGCCCACTATGGTTCATTCAATAACATTTATAATTATTCATTTAATACTTCATAATGCACACTTCACTACTGGAAAGTCTGGAACATGAGGATTATATGTTATTTCAGAGAACAATAAAAGTGAACAATATATCTTTTTAAAAAATTTACTCACCAAACCTAGGCAACAGAGATCAAAGATGAGAAAACAACAAAAATCCTGTGGCACCATAAAGACTAACAAATTTTTTCCGGTATAAGGTTTCAGGAACCGCAACCCACTTCGTCAGATGTATCTGATGAAGCGGGTGGCAGCCACAAAAGCTTATATCCAAAGAAATTTGTTAGTCTTTAAACTGACACAGGATTTCCGTTGTTTTTGCTGTACACAGACTAACACAGCTACCCCACTCAAAGATGGAAAATAAGCTACTATTCATCTAACCCACCACAGGATTGTTCTTTAAAGTACCTTTTTTAGTGGTCCAATCTACCATTAATGTGCCAAAAATGATGCAGCTTTATCACTTTTTGTTATCTGAACCTCAGGATATTTCTCCTGGTATTAAATGTTGGTTCTCCTTTTCTTAGTTCCTTCACATAACTCTTTCTTATAACATTTCACCATTTCAGTAATTCCTAAATTTGGTGTTTACAACTAATCATCAAAAATTGTTTAATGAAAACAAGATTTAAGATTGATTCTCAGTCATTGGTGACTCATCATACCTGCACTTCTATAGCTCAGGTCCCCAAGGATTTTGTCTCCCACTTTCCTCAACTTCCAGTGCTGTCTTAATCGCAAAAGCTCAGAGTTGAAATCTCGTTGTCTTTTATTTTCTTGGTTTTCTGCAACTGATTTGGATAACCTTTCTGCTCCTTTCAGCAGGATCTGGGCTGCTCCAGCTAGTGACTTCTTCTTTGAAATTAACTGTAAAGTCTGAGGATTCTGGAAACAGGAATTACATTCCAATTTTGAACTGCTGTAAATAGTTTTAATTTTTAAACAAATCTTCATAGTTCTAATTACTGAAAACTGGTAGCAACCAAAAATTATCACCTGTTGGGTTATTTGGTAACTTATTTTAAAATTAGTTTCAGGTAGGTATCACACTACCCTAACTTGTATGCTTAGGCTATGGCCACACACACACGCTTATTTCGATTTAAATTAAATTGAAATAAGCTAAGTAGAAATAAAATCCTTGATCTGATTTAACTTAAATTGAATTAAGGGAAAACACCAAATCGAAACAGCAAGTCAGGACACAGGACTCGCTAGTTCGATTTGGGAGAGGAGCAGCATGGGAGGTGTGGCAGCAGGGCCATGTTGCCACCCAATCCGCTGCCTGGCTCTCACCTGGAGAGCTAGACAGGGGAAAATAGCCCCCAGAGCAGGGATCCCCCTGCACCCTGCATCCCACACTGCTTGCTGGGCAGCAGGGGCAGGGAAGCCGGTGCGCCAGGCTCCCCCCCGACACACAGCTCCCCACAGCTAGCAGGGCAGTGATGCGGGAGCTGGTTGTCCCCCCTTGTAGGGGGTGCCAGCAGCCACCTGGGTGGTGGATGGGGGCATCGCCAGCACCTGCGACAAGGGGGGCAGCTGGGTCCCTGACCCGCTGCCCCCTAAACGCCCCAGCATCTCCCCTCACTCCTTGGCCAGGGTGCTGATCGGCTCCCTGGCCAGGGTGCTGGGGGGGCTTCCTCCTAGGGTGCCATGCACCCTGGGAGGAAGGTCAAAGCCCTTGATTTGGAACAATGTTGTTTTGAAACAAGGCATCTGAACAGCCCTTTCTAAACAAGGCATCTGAACCATTCCCCTTCAACAGCTGTTTCAAATTAAACTAGGTTTAAGCTATTTTGATTCAATGTCTCTTGAACTGAAATGATGAAGCTCGTCATTTCGATTCAAAAGAACGTTGCGTGGACTAAATATTTTTTTAAATCAAAATAACCAGTTATTTTGATTTAAAACGGATGCGTGGACACACCCTTAGCGGCTATCACAACAGATACAATCACTGAAACTGAATTACCCTCCCTCCCCTTGAAGAGGTCCCTTTAGTTGAAAGATGAGGTACTGTGGTAGGACAGCACTGGGAGCCTTGCACTAGGGCCAGTGGCACTCAAGCTTTTTGGGGCCACACTCAGGCTTGCTCCTGACTCCTACCAGAGGCTCCCTATTGCCCTGGTCTCCCAGGACACCCCCTATTGCCCCTGGCCCTTATGAACACCCCACACCCTGACCTCTGCACTGTGCTGTGTTTGCTGGTAACCCCAGCACTCACCCTCTCTGCCCAATGGGGCAAACAACCTGCAAGCACAGAGTGGCTAGTATTGATGCTCACTCCCCTCCACCAACACTGCTCCTCTGTGCATCGCTAGGGCAGAAGTCTTCAAACTTAGAGTCGGGACCCAGTAAAGGGTTGCAGAACCTCAGGCACTGGGTCGTGGCACCCCCTGCTGCTGTCACCAAAAGACTGGAATGCATTGCTCAAAATGTAGTTGTTGGGTTGCAGGCATAAAGGATTTTTTTTTCAGCAGCCACTGCCCTAGGGGGAGTGAGGAGCAACAGCATGGCCACCTGCATCCATGACATTTTCCACACCTGGGCTGTGTAAGGGGAGAACAGAGAGCACGTGCTTCTGATGCTTGCCTCAGCACAGCCCAGGAGGGGAAGTGACCTACATGCAGGGAACCCTGACGTTGCTTCCACCATGTTCATCTGCCGGGAAGAAGCAGGGAGACTCACAGCCCTGCACCTTGCCAGAGTCAGGGTCCACAGCTCTGTGGTTAGCACTGCTCTGAGCTCACAGCCTTTGTATGGCCAGGCCTGGGGCTCCCAGCTCTCTCGCTGAAGATGCTCTGAGCTCACAGCCCTGTGTCTGTCTGGGAATCAGGCTCACAGCTTGTAACCCCATATAACTACAAAGGTCAAGAGCCCCAGTTTGAGAACCAATGTACTGGACTATATCTGTTTTGTGGTTATGTAAGAAGTCACAGGTAAATGGGCTCTTCACTATTAATTTATCAGGATGCATTAAGCAATAAGGTTTGTACCTGCTTTGGAGGAAGCGGATCCTGTACAACTGGATCCAGAGTCATGAACTTTTTATCCTTGACGATGCTGAGAACGTCATAAAGCACACACATCTCAGTCAAGGCACTTCTTAAGTTGTTTCTTACTGAATCCCAAGGCCAAAGGGATGGTTGAAACTTTACCAACCCTACAGCACAAAAACAAAACAAACATTTATATTCCAGGAAGAAACAAACTGGCTCTTAATGTGAATGCAGAACATAAACAGCCTGCAACTCGGGGGGGGGGGGGGAGTGCATTTTAAAATACATCTTTCATTTATGTAAGTTTGAGGGTGTTAAACATCCTCCTCTGTGCTTAATCTGGAGAGAATAAGAGTTTTATAGCCCCAGCTAGAGAGCCTTCACTCTTCAGCTCAAGCTTTTTACTCTAGAGACCCCAGCGTGTTGGCCAAGTCACGTAATTTAGAGTTTGTTCAGTCTGTCAACTGCTTTGGCCCTGAGATACATAGATTGTCAGGTCACTTTAACACAAAAAGTGACAAAACTGGCCCCCAGCTAGGCGCCAGCAGTTTTATTTCTGGTTGCCAAAGGGTTCTCCTCCCTGCATTTCCACAGCAGTGCTCCAAGCCAGGCTACAAACCCTGGTTGTCATGGCAACTTGGCACCCAGGTTTTGTCGAGCCATGCTTTAAGAACAGACTAACACAAGCTATTAGAGTAACAGATGCCCACGCTTTGGTTTTGACCAGTATACCTCCTTTATGAGAATGGTTTACTGAGCTCCTGAGGGAAAAACATACTTTATCCAACATTCAGCACAGACCCACCGTCCCCTCATAACGCTGGGCCACCGACAACTGTAGTCAAAACACACAAGCTCAGGCAGGGCCAGGTGTGTCGCTGGTGCCTGGCACACGGGGCACACCCCCCCGAGTCCTGGCACCACTGCCCGAGCGGCCCCTTCGCTCCTGACCCCAGCGCTGAGCCACCCACAGAGGCGCCTGCCTCTCCCAGCCAGGGACAGACACTGTGACACCCCCCTCTCCCATCCCCGTCCCGGCATCTGGGGCCAGGCTGCTGGCGGCAGGAGCCCGGGCGCCGGATCGTGGCCTGAACCCACGCCGAGGGTCTTCCGCTGGTGCGGCGACGTTCCTGGGCAGCACAGCAACACCCGCCCCCTGGCCCCCACATTTCACTGCTGGCCTCCAGCTCAGTCCCAGGGGCCCGCCTGTGATTTGCCTTCAGGCTTCCCATGGTTTGAACCGAACAGCTGCTCTGATCTGCTGTTATTGTCCTATGTTTTACACCCCCTTGCATTTAGTTTCATTCCATTCTGTAAGTTCACCCATCTTCCAAGCATCTGACGAAGCGGGATTTGCTCATGTGAGAAATAAATCTGTTAGTCTCGAAGCGCCACACGGGTCCTTGGGGGTTTTGTGACAGCTGAGCGCCCGGGCACCAGCCCCACCCACTGGGCAGGAGCGGCCCAAAACCCACAGAGCGGAGGGGGGGGGCGTCAGCGGGGTTTAATTCCAACTCCCGGCGCTGCGAGGAGCGAGTGGCTGGAACCCCCCCGCGCCGCGTGGTACGTGCCGCCTCCCCTCACCCTCCTCGTCCTCGGCGTCCCCGGGCGCGGCCCAGTCGCGGGGCTGGGCGCCGGCCGGCTCGTCCTCCTCGGAGCCGGAGCCCTGGCTGAAGTCGATGCGCTGCGCCAGGCGCGCCAGGTTCTGGGACATGGAGAGCGGCTGCAGGTAGGTCTCGCTGCCGTCCAGCCCCACCTCCTGCACCTGCTTCTCGCTCGCCGACTCGATGCTGATCCGCACCGCCGGCGCCCCCGACATCTTCCCGGCCCCGCCGCCCGCGCCTGCGCACAACGCGCTACGGGCGCCGGCTCGGGACAAATGGCGCCGAGGCGCGGCCGCGGGGGTTCGGCTCTTTCCGGCACAGCCTCGGGGACGTTCGGCACCGCGGGTCCCGGGGAGGCGGCAGGGGGCGCTGTGGAGCTAGCTCCAGCTGCTGCTGGGGGGGGGGGGGGGACCAGATGTAGGGCTGCCAGAGCCAAAGCGTGGAAAGGAGGAAAATCAAATCAAATCAATTCAAATCAAATCATAGGGCTGGAAGGGACCTCGTGAGATCATCGAGTCCAACCCCCTGGGAATTGAACCCAGGACCTTATGCATGTTAAGCACCTGGAGAAAATAGAGCATGAATGTCATATTCTTCTGGTTTTAGGGGCCTGGAGTGCTTCCCCCTAGGCTGTAGGGTGTTCTGGGGGTTCCAGTAAGTAAAAAGCCAGGGAAAATCATGTATTTTTAAAACGCCTGCCAGATGGAGGACATGAAGGTAAAAAGGAGGACATGTCCTCTTTTGCCTGACATTTGGTAACCCTATGCTTGGGTCTTTTTTGCCCACAGCTGTCCAGTTGCCAGACACGTGCGGGAGGCAAAGACAACCCAAAGCGAGGCTGTCCTGGTCAGGCACCGCTTGGGTGCAAGGCAGTGTGCAGTGCATTGGGCAGCTGGGGCGTCCTGTGGGGCTAGGCTCGGGCACCAGCCCCTGCAGTGCAAGACCTGACAGCTCGCTGGCTGGCTGCGAGGAGGGGGTGCTGGCCATGACGGGAAGCTCAGTCCCCACCCCTGTCTCCCTGAAAGCCTCAGCTGGGCTCTTACCTACCAAAGGTTTTTTTGTTTGTTTGTTTGCTTGCTTTCTGCATGAAGGGGAAGATCTAACTTTCAATACACCTGGCTTAGTCTCCACTCCAGAATTAAGTTGGCAAGTTCCTGTTACATGGACCTTATTACATCAGTGTCTACAGGACAGCTTTGCTTCCACTGCTGTTTACTGCTGTTAGAGCATCCTATTAAGTTCCCCATCATCAAAGCATCCGACAAAGGGGGATTTTCTCCCAGGGAAGTGTGTGTGGTAAATAAATCTGTTAGTCTTGAACAATGCCACAGGACTCCTTGTCTGTTATTAACTCCATTTCTGCAAGAGACATAGAATATAAGTGGGTGTAGAGCAAAACTGTGTGCACGTGGACGTGGCAGGTTACTTACAAATGCTGTTTGCTGGCATTCTTGACAGTCTGGGCAGGTCCGGGGCTCCCGCTGCCTGGGCTCCATGGTCCTCTGGGAGAGTCTGGCAGCTCCGGTCATGTACTTCCCCACTGGGAAGCTGAAACCTGGGGTGAACAGCTGGGGGTACTGCATGTGGCACTGAGAACCTGGGCTTTCAATCATTACACTGCTCCTTTTAGGTCAGCAGAAGTGCTCCTAGTGAGGACATGCGCACCATTGACAGGAGGAGAGTGTGGACACAAACCACTGCATTAATTACTGCGAAGTTCTCAAGGCGCAGCTCTGTTAGTCTAGTTCAGTAAAACGAACAAGGAGTCCTGGTGGCGCTTAGGCTATTGTCACACACAAACTGCTTGTTTCAAAACAAGCCGTTTCAAAATAATGTTTTATTTCGAAACACCTTATTTTGAAAGACAAAAAAGTGCCTTCGAAATAAGGGAAATGAAATAGCATGTCCACAGTGTGGACATGCTATTTCGCTTCGGGGGGGCTGCAGACCCCGGCAGGGTGAGTGCAGCCTGGAGTCTCACTCTGCCAGGGTCTGCACACCCCCGTGGGGGGAAGTGGAGCCGGGCACCTCACCCCGCTGGCTTTGGGGACTGCAGACCCCGGCAGAGTGAAGCGCCTGGCTGCACTCACCCCGCCGGGGTCTTCAGCCCTCTGCAGACCCCTGTAGGGTGAAGCGCCTGGCTCCGCTTCACCCTGCTGGGGTCTGCAGTCCCCCTCTGCTGGCCAGGGGACACCCCTCAGCACCCTGGCCAGGGTGCTGAGGGGGTGGCCCTTCCTCCCAGGTTGCTAAGCACCCTGGGAGGAAGGTCAAATGTTGTTTCGGAACAGTTTGTTCCGAAACAACATGTCCCCACGGGGTTGTTTCAAAACAACCTTGTTTCGAAACGGAAGTAGGTTTAAGCCATTTTGAAACATGGCTCCCATTTCAAAACAAGGGAACTCCGTGTTTCGAAATGGGAGTATGTCGTGTGGACATGCTGTTTCTTATTTCGAAACAACCTCTGTTGTTTCGAAATAAGAAGCCTGTGTGAACACACCCTTAAAGACCAAGAAACTGATTTATTGCATGAGCTTTTGTAGGAGAAAATCCCACTTTGTCAGATGCTTTGAAGGTGGGGAACCTTACAGAATGGGAGGAAATAAATGCAGGTGTAGGCACCCTGTAGTTTAGGGGCCTCCGAAATCAAGTAGGAGGTTAACATTTAAGCAGTTCCAAGGTGTTGCAAGTTTTCCACTGAGGGACTACAATTCCCATGATCCCTTTGGAAAAAGAGAGGCACCCTGCCTGCCCCTCCAGGAACCAGAGGGGGAACAAAAGGGGTCTCTGCTCAGAGAGGGAGAGAGACATTTCTGAATCTGGAAGCTGCTGTGAGTGCTCCTGGGGTTCCTGAGACTGCTGGAGGATCATTCAGGCAGGGAGCTTCAGAGGTTGGTGGCTTACTCAGCCCAAAGCAGGGTCTGAGCCTAGAGCTGACTGAGCTTGATCTGCGGTGAGGGTGTGAATGTCTGTCTCCCTCCTCCAATTTAGAGCAGGGCTTGTAAAGCCAGGGAGTCTGCTGAGAGACTGACTGGCCTGAGGGCAGGCAGTGTGGCAGTCAGTCCCTTTGAACCAGGGCCAGGACTACAGACCATTGGTTGGGCTCACTCCAGACCTGCAATGTGGTTCTGAGTAGATATGCTGGACCAGCAGAGAGCTGCCTTGTCTCCTTCCCTGAGCCTCCAAGCGCACCCATGCAAGCAAGGGGTTGGGGTTTGGAACTCTGGGAAGTCTGCCCTCAGAGTAGGAAAAAGGGCTGTGACCATGCTAGTTAGATAAGTTCCCTTTAAACTGTATTCTTTGTCTGCTCACTGATTTATTTACTTGCCCCTGTGTATTTAAATTAGTAGTAATATTCAATTCCATCCTGTTATAAGTTTCTTTGTTAAGTAAAGGGTTGTTACATGCAATTAAGCACCATGAATGTATTATATCATTAGTAAGTTTGGATTAGACCCATCCCACAGGTTATTCTTAGCCGCTTGGCTTTAGTCCTGGAGGCTCCCAAGGCACGTCACTGAACATGTACTGGACCAAGCCAGTTGTAGGGACCACCAAGTTTAATTTCCTGTAAAGCAAAGGGACTGCAGCAGAAGAGTGGATAGAGGATTGCCACAATCCCAACATCACCACTGGGAAACTCAGGATCTCTTTGTCATCAAACTTAGGTGCCTGTGCACACGTGAGTGTTGCCTGCTCCCACGTAATCCAGGGAGAAAAGGGAGAGAGTTACGCAGGGAATTGTAAGTCATGGATCAGGTCACACTGGAACAGCAAATCAAAGCAGTTAAGACTTAAACACTGGGGAACAGCGTATAGAGGAAGATGAGGTCAAATCACCCAGTGAGAGAAAAATCTGAAGTCCGTATTAAGCCCTGAAGCACTGCAGTCAATTTTGCAAATAAATTTGAGCTCTGCAGCTTCTCTTTGAAGCCTTGGTCTGGTATCATGGTGAATTCCAGATCAAGTCTTTAAAGAGAAGCTGCAGAACTTGTATTTATTTGCAAATATGCCTGCACTGTTCCAGGGTTTCTTATGGACTTTGGATTTTTTTCTCATTACACCAGGTGGTTTGACCTCATCTTCCTCTACATGCTGTTCCCCAGTGTTTGAATCTCTACAACTGCTTTGATTTGGTGTGAGTGTGACCTGCTCCCATGACTTACACTTCCCTGCATTTATTTCCTCCCATTCTGTAAGATTCCCCACCTTCAAAGCATCTGACAAAGTGGGATTTTCTCTCATGAAAGCTCATGCAATAAATCAATTTATTAGTCTTTAAGTACCACAGGACTCCTTGTTTGTATTAATTTCTTCAGAGGCTGTAAGTTGACCTAACATAAGTTGACTTAAGTTGGTACGGTAGACATTCCCTGAATTGCTGATGCATAAGCTGCTGGGGGAAGGGAAGCAAGCAATTTTGCTGAGGGTTCTGGTGATGTTTCTTGACACCTTCAGCCCATCCCAGCTCTGTAGGCACATCCTGCCATGGACACAAGCATAGCCCAGAGCAGTTTGAAATGGACGCCCTTATATTTCATGAACACCCATGGTAGCAGCAGCGAAGCCATGTCAATAGCTTTGCTTGGTTGTCTGTCCTTCAGAGGGGCAAGTGGGTTACGGACCAGAACTTAATGCTATACAATGCAAGTTTCAGCAGAGACTGCTGCAGGTTTCCTAGATAATTGTTCATAACTGCTGCTTGACAGCTTCACCAACTCTCTTTTCAGCACTCTGTACTATCTCAAGGCCTAGAACATATGATCAGTATTTTTTTTATTTCAATTAACACAGCAGGTATGTGTTGCCATACTACATAGATTGTTGTCCACATATGTAGCAGGCTAGGGAATATTTAGCTTAAGTCATATGTATGTTAGTGATTTATATATATGTCCTAAGTTTAGCACCTAGCAGGTAGGATCTTTAAAAATATTAAATACACTGCACATCTACATTTTTGTATTTTTGCTACAAAATACAAAGAAAAATATAACAATTCAGAAAAGTTTAAGTCTCTACTTCCTAACCAGAATACAGTCACAGCCTAATATTTCCCCACTTTACAGCAAATAAGACAGTTTCAACTCAATTCAGTAAAACTTTATTGGCAGGACAAGTGATACAAACATTGTCTGTATAAAATAAAAAAAGAATGTTGACAAAATGCTTGTTTTTCAGCCTTGTTCAAAACTAGAAGCAAACAGGGCCTGACCCTCCAATCAGTCCAACGTAACTCCCCTCACTTTATTAAAGTTAGTTCTGATTTACACTGGTATGAGAAAAGAATGAAGCACAAAACAATATGATAGTATTGTGAAAACATTTAAAAACCTAAAAATGGTCCATAACTTGGTAAGTTGCTAGCTAGGTTGTAAGCGCCAGCAGCAATGAGCAAAGTCCCTCTTCAACAGGTTTGCATCTCCACAGTTGCAGGTCTTCCCATGCTGACAGTGAAATCAATGGAAGCATTGCCACCAACTCCTGAAGATGTAGGCTTGCACCCTGAAGTTCTGTTGAGCCAGAAGTTACATTACTGGAGCTACAGAAGTTATTCTTCCTCTTATTTCAAACAAGTCCCTTGTAATCACTGATTAAAATAAGCGGTCGATCCCATTAGTCACATATAACCATGATGGTACACATGGCTAGAATGGCACAGAGCCATGTCAGTATCAGAGCAGGTGTGTCTACACTTACAATTTAATTTGAATTAATGAGGATTAATTCAAATTAAATTAATGCATGGCTACAGTGGCTTTCATTAATTTGAACTAAGGAATTCCTTAGTTTGAATTAATGAAAGCTTACTTTGAAGTTATAAAACCTCACTTAACTTCAAAGTCAGGGTTAATTTGAACTTATTACTGTATATACTCGTGTATAATCAGATTTTTGTGCCTGAAAATTGTCCTTGAAACAGGTACTCAGTTTATATGCTGGTCAATACAGTAGACAGCCCCAGCCCAGGAGTTTCACAGTAAGTCTCCAGCCCTTAGGGTGCACTGAGCATGCTCTGGGCTGAAGCCCCAGCATGTGGCTGGAGCAGCCATGTTGGGCAGTCAGACCCGGGGCTGGGGTTAGAGAAGGAGGGGACCCTGGCATCTGGAGCTGCCAGGTAGCAGGGTTGGCCTGGGGGAGCCAGTGGCAGGGCCTGGGGGTTAGGGGGTGTCCAGGAGGCCAGGGAAAGTGGCAGCAGGAGTTTCGGGGGAAGGGGAAGCAGCAGCAGTGGTGTCGGGGGAATCAGTAACGGGTGTTGGAGGAAGCGGCAGCAGGAGTGTCGGGGGGCAGGGCAGCAGGGGAAAAGTGGGAAAAGCAACAGCAGGGATTTGGGGGATAGGGAAGATGTCAGGGTATCCGGGGGAAGCCAGTGATGCGGGGATGTGGGTTAGCATCCAAAGCCACAGGTAGATCTCAGCTTATATGCGTGTCACCCATTTTTTACTATTTTGGGGGCTCAGAAGGGAGGGTTGGCTTATGTGCGGATCAACTTATCTGTGAGTATATACAGTAGTTCAAATTAATGCAGTGTAGCCGTGTTATTTGAATTAACCATTAATTCGAATTAACACTTTTTGACCTTCTTCCTCCCAGCGTGTCTTCCTCTTTCTATATATTGGGTGGGGGCATGGCCCTTCTTGGGGGCCATCTTGCCACACCTCCCATGGTGCACTTCTCCTAATTTGAATGAGCAAGTCCTGTCCATGGACATGCTAGTTGGAATTGGTTTTCCTAGTATGGCCATGTTAATTTGAATTAACTTAATTCACACTAATCATTATTAGTTCAAGTTAAGTTAATTCGAACTAACCTATGTGTAGACATAGCCAGCCTGAATTGTAGTGTAGTTACAACATGGTTCTTGACTGACATCTATTTGCCTCTTCCATTTAGAATGTGGAGCTCTCATGTCAATGATGGCTTTCTACAGCCAGAGATGATAATCTAGTAACACCTGCCTGAAAAAATCAAAATGGAACAAAACAAATCACCAATACAAAATATTTGGCTTCCAATGTTATGATCAAATTAATTTGTGATTGTCTGAACTCAGATAACTATTTCAATCTAATCTTTGAACACATCCCTTCTTTCAAAGGCTAAGACAGCAATGAAATGGAAGCCTTTTTATGTTTGTTCTCGAAGTCATTTAAAAGAATAAAATAATCAAATCCAATATTTCATTTTAAAAAAATTATTGCTACCCTTACACTCCAACTAAATGTGCATCCATTTAATCTCTCCCAACCATATGAGACTCCTTGGGCCTATCAATACGGAAGAGAAGCTCTGCAGGCAAAAAATAACCCAGATACTGCACACACTCTGGTGTAGTGTCATTATGGTAGTGTCCTCCTTCACCATGGTGACTGAAACAATGGGTGTGCTCCACTCGCAGATCAAACCCCTAAGACGGAAAATTGTGTGTTACATGAGCACATCATTTTCTTTTAAAGAAAGTATTTAAATAATGTTTTAGTATTTTGCAGTTAATACTATACTTTTCTTACACATCTCAAAGAGTTTTACAAACATTAATTATTTAAGACTTGCCATGTGAAGTAGCCGAGTACGGCATTCTCTCTATAAACTGAGGCAGAGAGAGTGGCTTGCCTGAGGCACGCTGAGTCAGTGATAGAACTGTAATAGAATCTGGA
The DNA here is from genome assembly GCA_007922195.1 of Podocnemis expansa. Taxonomy (NCBI): domain Eukaryota; kingdom Metazoa; phylum Chordata; order Testudines; family Podocnemididae; genus Podocnemis; species Podocnemis expansa. The sequence continues at coordinate 45,570,406 of ML681992.1, forward strand.
AGTCCTGACTTCCAGTCCTCTACAACATGCAACAATTATCCATGAGATCAAGTTGTCCTAAGCCAGACTCCAGTATTTGTGTTGAGATAGTATCAATGGGTCCCCAGTCAAAGACCAGGGCCCCATTGCGTCATGCACTGTACAAACACACAACAAAAAAACACTCCCAGGACCAATTTTGAGAGGTAACAGGAGGAAGCATAGATAACAATAATACGATAATGACCCACAGGATAAACATTGGGTTCTGTACACTACTGCCTAAATAAAGAGATTCCCATTGGAGCAATGCTATTTGCCTTCCAGAGATCTAATACATTATTATATTGTGAAAGTATTAGAGCAATGAGGCCTAACAGTTAAGTTGGTGGCAAGCTGAGAGTACTAGCTATTAGGCAAAATGTGCCCATTTTATTCTTAATTACTTGTATTACTGTAGTACCCTGGAGTCCTCATCATGGACCAGGACCCCACTCTTCTAGGCACCGTACAAACACATTTTACAGTTACCAAGTTCCAAAGTGGTAGCCATGTTAGTCTAGTTCAGCAAAACAAACAAGGAGTCCTGTGGCACTTAAAGACTAGCAAATATGTTTATTGCATGAGGTTTCATGGGAGAAAATCCCACTTTAATCAAGCATCTGACTAAGTGGGATTTTCTCCCATGAAAGCTCACGCACTGAACAAGTTTAAAGTGCCACAGAACTCCTCGTTTATTTTACCGTGACTTCATCTTCCCACTCCATCCTTATCTCTGTTTTTTCTTACTGTTGCATCTTATCGCTCTCTGTGATGGAGAAAGTCTTTGTACAAAGAAATAGTCCTTAGCACAACAGACTCTCATTCTTGACAGATTTTCCTGGTCACTAATGTAGTACAAATAATAAATAATAACTAGTAAAACTTTACTTAACTTGCAATATAGTAGAAATTGTGGTTTCCACAATATTAGGCTTCTTCCACAATTGACCGTGGGAGCCCTGATGTCATTGACAGTGGAAAGATCACCGAAAAATAATGACATACTATCTCAAATTATAAGGTCCATTATTACTTTTCCACAGTTTTCCAGGGCTTTTCAGCAATTCAGCTGAAGTTTTTTGAAAATCATCCCGCAGTTTCAATAGCGCATCAAATGGTACATACATGTCAGATGCTTTCATTCAGAATCAACTCTCCTAATTTGCTATGTGCGTGTGTGCATGATGTGAAATGTACCATGTGACAGGCAATTGTGATGTCAGAGGTGACTCAACCAATTGCTCCCAAGGAAGCTCCTTGGGAGCAATTGGTTGAGTCACCTCTGACATCACAATGGCCTAGGAGTCTTGGCATGGCACAGATATATACCATATTGTAGCTGCATACCTCATTGCATTTCATTAAGGTGAAACGGCTGAGGATTTAAACATTGGACAGTAACAGACAGTGAAACCCAGGGATGGTTCACTCTGGTGACATGGCTGCCCCTTTGGAACTTGTCAAAATTATAAAGTTCTCAACTATGCTTTCAGCTGTTTCAGACAATTGTATGTGGCACTCACTCAGGAAGAAACCATGGAAATCTGAAAGGTTGTGTGAAGGATATGAACTACCAAGGAAAGAACTTTTGCAAAAATGCTGTAATTAAAGAGCTATTAATCAATTAAAATGCGTAAGTATTTTGTAAATTCCCCTTTGATTTCCCCCCCGGCATTTTTCACTGGTTACTGCCAGTAATATTATATTTACTGCCGTTGACATCTATCCATTTCTACAGTACTCATCATTAGCTTTTGGAAAGCTATGTGCAATTTAGCATTGGCCCAAAAGCTGCGAAATAGAGACCTAATGGAGTAAAGCACTTGAGCATGTGCCAACTTAACAGCACATCCCACTGAATTGCCATAACACATAAGCATTAAACTGTTTTGCATTTTTTAAAAAGATGTACAAAATAAATATGGTTGTTCTTTTCCCTCCCAAGGCTCTTGGTTAATGTTTAAAGTAAATGTAACAATCCTCATAACCTGGATTTTCTCATACCATTAAACTTTCCTATTGAATTTAGTGCTTGTGAACTATGGCCAATCCATGTTTTGATATCCAAGACTATCAGGCTTTGATTTACTCACATTATCAACACAGTACAGTGCTAATACAAACTTCCTCACAGTTCTGCCAAAATGTCCCACCCCATTTCTGAATGGGTTAAACAAAAAAGTAAGGATAATATAGTCTCCATGCCCATTTCTTTCCTTGGTCTCTCTTCTGCGCTTGCTAACTAGATGTCCAATTAATGCAAGTTGGGCAGCTGGTTTTGGGATGGTGATACCTACACTCTAGACTGGGATCAAACATTTCACTCGCAACACTGAACCCAGTCACTACTGATCTGGGTTTAACTCAACCAATGAAGTGAAAACCTCAGTTATATTCTATTAGCAATCCCTGAGCCATCCCTTCCAACACCATTCAGACTTCAATATAATCCATATACAATTCCCGTTCTTGAACAGAAAAAAAAAAATCCAAAAGAATCATTACAAGCCAAGTGAATAACTCATAGACAAACAAAACAGACTTACTGGATCTCTGGAAATTAGTACTGGCTGACAAATCAAGGGAGCCTGCATTTCAAAAAATTTGAGCCAGTTATTCACATCTTCATCAGTGTTTAAAGGACAGGCAGAAAATTCCGGGGGCTATAAGAAAAACATTATCAGCTGAATAAAGACAGTAGGACCAAAACTTTTCTCTCTAAACTACTTTCCTTCACTAGTCCAATTCTTTTCTGCTCTCCATTTTTTCTTAACCAGCAAAATCAGTATCCACACCTGTTTCTCTATGCAGAAACATACATGATTACCCCATGGCTACCTCCACTGCCATTACTCAAGTATCAAATGAGGAATTCTTAGAATCAGGTAACTTGTATCCATATGTTACATTTGTCCTATTGTGCTGAGGAAATGCAACTTCCATACTAGATCAGAATTTTGTCAGTTACATCTGTGTTCGAATACAGCTGAAATTAACAGGATGCTGGCACATTTTCTTCAACCCATGCTGGTAGATTTTTTTTTTTTTTCCCCTGAGAACAACAGTAGCCAAACTGTGATTATAATTGTGAGGAATAGAAATCTAGGCCATGGTTTTATCATCTCTAGCTATTTTAGTCAAGGAAATCATAAGAGAACCTTGATAGTTACAAGTGTTTTGAAACTGTTCCCAAGGCCTACAAATTCAAGAGACACACCTGTTTCAGAAATATTACTGACCCTGAGAAATCCAGAATGGTGCTTTTCTCCAAAGGGGACACCAGTACGTCATGTTTAGACCCATTCCTTAACATAAATATTCTTCAGAGACTCCTAGATTTTTTTATTATATTATTATTACCACCACCCTTTGCATTTTAGGTACATGAAGGTATGACAAGATGATAGAAATTTCATCTTTGACATTTTGATAGTTTTGTTAGAAACAAGAATCACTGGAGACTTGTAAAAGTTTTAACATTTCAGAAAGTTCTACTTTTCAAATGGAAACTGAATTCTGGTAACCATGCAAGTAAATACAATCAATAAAAACTGTATAGCTATTGCATAAATACATAAAATACATCTGGTTTCTTATAAGCTGAACTATATCTCAGAGTTTTTTAATGGACTTTTTAATTTTTTTAGTAGTTTTTCACACTACATATCCTACTGCCTATGTGTTTCATGATACCTATTTGTTTCTTCAGCTTCTCTGTCCCAAGAAAAGATGGGAAGATTATGGACAAGTGATATTTAGTTTTATTGTTTTTTCAGTTTATCACTTTTCAGGAAGTGCACTATGTCTTTATACTTGAACCATCCAGCATGTTTCTTAGAAAGATAAAAAGCCTGTATGAACAGTCACTTACCATGATATGAATCTTTGCTTTTCCCTTTTGGATAACAAATGTACCTCCTAACCCAACAGGCTTATCTCCATAGCATTTTTCTAGAATTTGTCTTATACAAGTCACAAAATTATGCTGCCCAGTTCTTCCACCAGCTTTCACTTCAATGACCTGGAGAACAGACATACATTCATCATGCTTATCATGTACCATAATATTCAGTGAATTTTGACTGCGTACTTCATGTGTTCTGAAACTGTTATGAAACACTCACAAGCATGTATCCAATACTCTTTGATAAAGTAAGATCTCACAAGCGCTGCTTCCTTTGCATCCTTAAAATACTCAAAAGGTTTTGTTCTGTGTATGTGAAAACTTATTTCTTTTTAAAAGTCCTTTATTTAGTTATACAACAGGCACAACCCATGAAACAGAGTTATAAGCTTCTCTCTGGCTAGTACCTCTGCTTAATATGCAGACAATCCTGGGTTCAAGCCCCAGGGGGTTAGACTTGATGATCTCACGAGGTCCCTTCCAACCCTATGATTCTATTCTATTCTCTCCCATCCAACCAATGGGCCTCAATCCTGTCATGAAGGAACATGCTCTCTAGGGATAAAGATGATGTCCACTTTCCAGACACCACTCATTTTTGCTTCTCTGCTGAGGTCACTTGCACCAATTGTGTCAAGGGAGACACTTAGCCAGAAAGAATTGAACTAAAACCACAAACCTCAGTTTACACAGATAAATCAAGCATCAGGTGACAGCTTTCCTAACTACCAATCTGTGCTGAATTACAGTGGGTGATTTAAGATGGTCTACACTGAGTGAGTATTTAGGCAGCAATCAAAGGGAGATACTCAAAGTACTTAAAATACCTTGTGTAACTCCCTTCGACTGCCTAACGCCTACTCACTGCAGGGTCCCCACAGAACTGATTCGATGGGAAATACCCACCCATCAAATCAGTGCTCTGCTACTTGCTGACTAGGTCTTAACAAATTGCCCTCTGGCTAACTCTGAGTTTGACTGAACATGTCTTTACAAATGCTCAATCAAACCTGCACAACTGATGCTGCCAACAGTGTAGCCTAGCCCCCAGTAACAGTCCTTTGGGGAATCCACTCCATCACATCAACTTTATTTCTTCTGTCAAACATTAATTGTGTTATGTTATTTTGGTATTAATATTAATATCAGCACCATCCGAAAGAAAGGGCAGACCTGAAACAAAGAAGGCTAGCTTTAGCTATCACCTCCTTATGAAGTGACATTTTATCCAAATATGCACCTTGCCAGGTTGGCCCTGACTGGCATACAGGTTGGCCAGCAGTCCAAACTCACAGTCACTGTATTTGTCATAGTACTTCTCCAGCAGGCACCCTCCATCTGCGGGATTAATCTGAGCAGTGTAGCTCATATTTACAGCAGGTTTTTGTTCACTCTCAGCTTGAACAACTGGGATGAACTGAAAAGAAGAGCATGAAAAGTAGCTGGGTTTTAGTCCACTGGTTCAAAACCTTTCCAGACCACTGTATCCCTTTCAGAAGTCTGATGTCTTGTGTACCCCAAATTTCCCCTAACTTAAAAATTACATGCTTAGTATGCTTACAAAAATCAGAAATAAAAATAGACATTCCTCAGCCCACTATAACCAAAGAATTGCTTATATTCTTATTTTAGCATATAGTTATACAATAGCCTGAACCCAGTGCCAGGAGCTGAGGCATTGTAACTAAGTTCTGAGGGGCCCACTGTGCCATAGGTCCCAAAGCAAGAACCCAACTTGCTACCCCCTAATGCTGGCCTGGCATTTTGACCCTCCTAAACCCATCCTGGGACCCTACTGGGGGGGGGGGGTCACAACCCGCAGGTTAAGAAATACTGATCTAGATGAGTTGAAGAGCACCCCCTGGAAGATCTCTGTGTACCCCCAGGAATACATCACCCCTGGCTGAGAACCACTGTAGTCAGGTGACTTTTATTACTAGGTAGAAAAGCATTCCAAGTTAGGGCCCAATCCTGAGAACAACTACAATAGAAGTTGCACCTCTCAAGATCAGGCCCATAAAGATTAGCAAGATGCACAACTATTTTAAAGGAAAACTCTCAATTTAAAATTTACTACATGTGAAACACATGTATTAAGGAATTTTATCTAATGATTTTGATCCGAATCCCTATATAAATAAGAGACCATTAAATGGGACTGTTTCTCAGTGAGGCAACCAACCTAATGTATCACTGCAAGGGGCCCAGCTTGGTAATGCTGAATAAGACTGCGCATTTGGCATTGAAATAAGAGAGTTTTCAAATGGAAAGCATTCATGCTAATTGGCTTAACTGTGCTCTCACAGCATTCAATAGAAAACCTACCGTAGACTTCAATGGAAGCAGATTTAAACTGACCTTGAACACTCTTGAAAATATCACCCTTAATAATTTAAATAGTTAATCTGACTGCTTACTTATAACAACAAAAACATTTTCCTATTTATTTTACAGAATCAAAAAATGCAGCCAATCTGAAAATCTCCCAGTTACCATATCTACTACTAGAAGCTAAATTCTCTCACCCCTATTGTGTATTAGACAGTTAAGATGCTAACTTTCAATTGATTGTTTTCTTCTTTGATTGTATTTCAGGCCCCTAAGAATTCGTTTTCTCTTCTTAATAATTACATACAGCAATTTGAACATTTTTCATATTACACTGGAGTTTTCCACTCACCTCAAATCAAAGCAGTATTCTTTATTTCAACACATAGGTCACATCATCTTAAATCTTAAAACAATAGTGTCTTGAATGATAACATTGTTTTCCTCATAATATCACAAAAGAAAAATTAATAAGGAGCCCTCTGGCATTTTTCAAGATTATCAAATTTATTTATTGTGTGAGCTTTCATGGGAGAAAATCCCACTACATCAGACAGTTTGAAGATGGTAAATTTATAGAATGGGAGAAAAATAAATGATGGGAAGTGTAAGTCACAGGATCAGGTCAGACTGTTACAGCAAATCAACGCAATAGTTCAGAGTCAAACACTGTGGAACAGCATGTAGAGAGGAAGGACTGTTCCCCAGAGTTTGAATCTAAAAAACTACTGCATTGATTTGCTACAACAATCTGACCTGATCCTATGACTTATACTCCCTTACATTTATTTTCCTTTCACTCTGTAAGTTCCTTGTCTTCAGAGCATCTGACAAACTGGAATTTTCTCATTTTCTCTTTATAGCTCATGCAATAAATAAATGTGTTAGTCTTGAAAAGTGCCACAGGACTCCTCGATTGTTTTGCTGAACTACATTAATATGGCTACCCCTCAGGAATTTGTTAAAGTGAGGACTAACACTGGGCAATTTTAAAGCAATTTACCATTCAGCAGTTTGGCAGATATTTTTGCATGTTTTTCCTCTTTTCTGGCTTTAAAAATATGACCAGCTTATTACAAATTTTAGTATAGCAACAATTAGAGGATGCTTCCTATTAGCTCCATAGTAACCACAGGCTTCCCTGAAGAATTTATCAGAATTAAATGTGTTTTATTATCTGAGTAATAAGCATCTCATAACAGCAGACTGTGTCTTTATGATCTTTGCATAAATTTATAGTGCTACAGGAAAATGTTAAATGATAATTATGTTGTAAACAGGAAACATCAAGAAGTTATCAATGTAGGAATGTTTGCTGGTTTTTGAGAACTGCTACAAATTTATACTTTGCAGGCTAATGTTTACTGACCTCAGCATTTACTCCAAGGATTCTAGAGGATACAGCTCCAGCTCCAAGAAAGAATGCTCCAGGCAACTCTATTTGCTTTGCAACCATGTTCAGGTCATAAACCTGCATAAGGAGACACACATTTATGTACCTTTTACTTTCTTGCCTTGCAATTCTCATTACAGCCAAATCCCACTGCAATTTCTTGATGATTTTGTCCAGATGTCATCACTAGTTTTTGTACAGATTGGTTTGCACACAATCCCCAAATCTGAATGGCACAGACTTCTGGCTTGGGCACATATTTGCTGGACTGCAGCCTGGCCCAATTCTATGTAAGGCCCAAATTACTGATCTCCATGCAAGTGACATTGTGTAAAGCAAAAAATTGAAAATATCCTTAAGTGATATCACATAGAATCAGATACTGGCATGTTCCATGCTCTGGAAAAAGAGAATATGTTAGGAAGGCCCACACACAGTCTGTTTTTACAAAGAATAATAATCAGCATAGATGGTAGTGGCTAGATGCCAGTAACAGTTTCCAACACATAAACATACAGATCCCACACTTGTCTCTTAGTAATTCCCTCCAACATCTTTCCCTGGCTCCCATCATAAAAAAGGCTTTTGAAGAAACAGCCACATGGTATTTAATAAATACTAGGAAAGGAACAGGCAATTTTTGCATGCAGCATCTTCTGTCGAATTTCTGACATATTCTTATACTCAGCACAGGCCAGGGTTTAGCTCATAATGCTCTTACAGGAGGAATCCTATAGCATTCACTAGTCTGTGATCTCCAGGATAGTATTTTAAAATACCACTATGTATGCCTCCTTCTTTGAAAGTGCACTAAAAAGCCATGACTATTAATCAACTCACTTTATCTTTTTGCACAAGAGGCACAAGATAAGGAACACCTCCCACATCGGCTATTCTAGGCTTCCCGCAGATTCCTGAAACAAGAACAAAGCCAATTAGTTTGTCAAGAGAATCCCTCTAAAATTCACTCTGTGCAATTGAAGTATAAACAGGAAAAAAACTGTCCAAAGCTTCCTTTGAGTTTCTAGGAAGTCTTTTAAATCACTTTTTTTTTTTTTTTGAGTACCGAGATAAATTAGGGGTTCTTTATGGTTTTTCCAAGCAATACACAAACTAATGTAAAGTATGCCTGAGTGGGAAGAAAAATGTCCATAAGATATGGATTTAATTCTTAAAACTAGGCAGCTTGTTACAAAAGAAGTACTATTCACACAAAACACAATCTACTAGACAACCATCAAGGAACACCAATTCTCTAATGAGACAGAGTTTGTAATGTCATCATGCAAAGAAAGCAGAAGATACAGATATAAATGCTTTCACCTATCTTGCTCATTATTAGAAGGAAGCTAACTAGTAAGATAGTACTTGGCATGTGCATGGCCCCTTCCACTTGAGGATATCAAAACCCTTAACAGACACCAGTGAATCATACCTGTTAGTTAAACTCATTTTACAGATGAGGAACAGTGTAGAGCACTTGAATGACTTGTTCTAGTCAGGCCACATCAAACCAGTTGTAGGGCCACTAATAAGACACACGTTCCCCAGCCTTGTGGCTTATTCACAGGACCATGTTTGTGACTCATTGAATTGATTTGATGGCCGCCCCTCCCGGGCCATCATTTAAGCATGTAAAGAACGTAAGGGGAGCAGATGGCCCCCTCAGCTTAACTAGATGGCCCTTAAACTTAACTAGATGGCCGTTGTCACACCATTGTTTCTCTTGGGCATGGCGTAGGTGGGCACTGCCTGACTGCAGGGTCCTTTGTAACACTGAAGGCATGACTCACATTACCTTTGCTCCCCGCATTCCCTGTAATCAGGAAATTGGCAGGAACAACAGCTTAAAAACTCAGGTTTTGAGGGGCTCAGGCAGGACGGTCCCTGACATCTTGCCTAGCCTGATCACCCAGATGCTGACCTCCTCCGCTCACGAGTTCTTCTCCGAGCATACCCCACGTTTTGAACTGCCAGCTGAGTAACGAGCCTCTCTCTCTCTCCTGGGATGCTTCCTCTGCTGCTAGTGGTGTTGGTAAGAGTTTGCTCCTGCAGCTCCTCTCAGTGAAAGTTTTCTCCCTTTTGTATTGCTGCCTAGCCACTGTGCTCTCTCTCCCCCCCCCCCCTTCTGCCCTAACAAGCCCTAGCTTTTAAGAGCTGGTTCGTTTAAGTTTTATTGCTGCCTCTCTCAGTTGTTTTACCTCGCTGTATCTTTCTTTCCACTACTCTCAAGTTCCCAGGTCCTCAAACGCTTGCCACTGTGTTATACTGAGTTGTATCTTTCTCTCCATTACTGTATCTCTCTTCTCTTATTGCTTTAGAAGTGCCATTATAAGTTGCAACATTGTTTAATTATAATTCATGAACCTTAGAAGTGTTAATATAGTGCACAATATTGTATCATTTGGTTTGGTGCCTTAGGGTTGTGTTAAGTTTGTTTGTTAGTTAGTTTGAAAGACTGTTCCCTTTGATTTGTTGCCCCTTTGGAGTTGTATCGGTTAGTTGGTTTTTTTTGGGTTGAAAGATTGTGTTCGTTGATTTGTTACCTTTGAAATTGTGTTGTTAGTTTGTCGGTTGTGAGGTTTCTTCCCCGTGGCTGTGACCCCTAGAGTTTCATAGTTGTGTTGAGTTGCTTTACTTTCCCCCTTTTTTGCAATTCCCCTAAATAAACCGTTCCTACCCGATTTTGTTTCCTTGTCCATTGCCGCTTTCCCTTGTACTTCCCTCACCTCCTCTTGCCTTCCCTTCGCTCTTGCCGTTCCCTGCAAGCCCTCCCCCCTTTTTTTTTGTGCCTTTCCCGCTCCCCGCAGCTGCTGGCTCCCTGGCTCCCGCTGTTTCCCGTGGCTGCCCCGGCTCCTGCCGGTCCCCCATGGCTGCTCCGCCCACTCACCTGCGGCTGCCCCGCCAGCTCCCCGCAGCTGCCGCCCGCATCCTGCGGCTGCCCCAGCTCCTGCCGGCTCCCCGCAGCCGCCACCCACTTCCCACGGCTGTCCCGCCAGCTGCCCTGGCTCCTGCCAGCACCCTGTGGCTGCTGCCTGTTTCCCGCAGCTGCCCCGCCAGCTCCCCTTTTCCCTTTTCTTTTCCTTTTCTTCTGCCGCCGCTCCCTTCCCTGCCATTCAGCCCCCCTCTGTGTCCCTCTCGAACCCCTGAACTTCTACTCAGCCCCTCCTGCTTCCCCTGCTGCCCCGAACCCCCATGTGTCCCAACCCCTCTAGTGCCTCTGTCCCCCTGCCCTAACTCCCACGTGTGTCTCCATCCCGCTGTCCCTACTCACTCCCCTCACTTGCCTCTCCTCTCCCTTAAGCCTCTCCCCACCGCTGCTGCCAGCTCTCCGCTCCCGCTCTTCGGTCCCCGGCTGCCCAGCCCCTCCTGTTCCCCCTGTTGCCCCGAACCCCCACCTACGTCCCCAGCCCACTTACCCTCCTCTTCTTTGAGCCCCTCCGTACCAACCTTGAAACCCCTGCTCCCCCGCCTGTTTTCACCCTCCTCTGCCACTGCGGCATACTAGTTTGCATTGCACCCCCCCTTCTGCCTATGTGTTACTGGAACATTTTCTGAGTTACCGTGGGTAGGTTCATAACTGTAAGTTAGGTTAATTGAGAGTTCTCATTGTCCCCTAACCTGTCCCACTCCACAAAGTTAAGCACCTCACAACACCTCATCAGAAACACCGTGACAATCACCACACATACACTCCCCATCACCCACCTGACACCCACACTTATTTTTAATAAAGATTAAAGGGTACCCCGCTTGTGTAGTAATTTGCCCCCCCAAGATCTCCAAATTTTCGAACCTGCTGGCAGGGTCAGACAACGCTTTCATAGCCATAATTTCAAGCATTTCAAATTATGAAGAACCAGCTAGGAAATTCAGAGAGTGCCATGGCTTATTGTTACCTTTAACAGGAAAATTGAAAGGATCCTGAGTCAGATCAGGGCAGTCTACTACAGAGACATGAACATCAGCAAAGTTCTCTTTAAGTCCATTCTGCAGGACTAGAAAAGAATAAAATAATTTATTAACAGTGAGAAATTAGCTTGAGTTTAGCAAAAACGCATCACATAATAATAAAATACATGCTTTAAGATGCCGATTCAGCAAGATATGTAAGCTCAAACGTCATTTTAAGCACATAAGCAATTCTGTTAACTTAAATGAGGATATTCACAAGCTCAAAGTTACCCGTAGGTTAATTATCTCACTGAATCAGTGTTTCAGAGAGAGGACTAAGTCCTTCCCTGATAGCCTGTTATATTGTTCAGGGATGTAAGCTTCTATTTTTCCCTCTTACCAAAAAGTACACCAAACAGAATAAATGTACATTTAGGCACGTGCCTGATTTTCAAAAGTGCCACACACCCAGAAATAAACAGTGGTATGTTCCACTCAATTAAAAGCAAGGTTGAATCTGAATTAGAGAATTTACTACTGAGAATTAGAAGCCATTTCTTCTTTGCTCTGTGATGGTTTGTGAAGAGGTGGCATTCCCATCCAGCTCCAATAAAGCATGCAAGGTCAAACAACTTATTCCTGGGCTGGCTTTATTATTATAGAATAGAATAGAATCATAGGGTTGGAAAGGACCTCATGAGATCATCTAGTCTCCAACAACAAGACATGATAAAGTTCAGCCTATGTTTTCTCCTTAGTTGACTATTCTTAGGGTTTCCTGAAAGATTTCCTGGTCTTTGCCCTTGCCCAGAGATTCAGATACACCTCTCTTCTAGCCTGGTAAAGTTAAAGTCATTTGCCATAATGAGTCAGCAAAATTTACTTAGCAGCACTATGCGAAGTTCTAGCTCCTGCTAGGTGACTGGGTCAGCAAGGAAGCAGTAAAAGGATGTCTACTGAGTCAGTCCCCAAAGGTTGATGAGAGTGAAGGATAAAAGGCAATACAAAACTCTGAGTATTAGGGCCCACCTGAAAAGAAAGGAAAATTCTGCTCTCCACATTACTTCTGTTGCTGAGGAAGTAAAAAATTCAGTTTGCCGGCATCATGGTTGCTCTGCAGGTGCCTCACTCCATCACACCCCCAACCCAGCCCTATTACTGCTCCTCCCTGCCAAGCACTCAGCTCTGTGGGCAGCAATGGTCCAATCTAGCATTCTCAGTCAACCAGGTTCTCCTGCTGTGACCCCAATCTTGCAATCCTTTGAAGCTGCAAAGTGATAGTGGATGTGGGTGGGCCTAGCAAGAAACCACAAAGAGATTTTGGGTCCCAGTTTGAAGGAAACCACTTGAGAACCACTGTTGTGGGGGATGAAGAACTGGTGTAGTGAGATTTTTTTTTTTTAATCTCACCCCTCTCCCTGACCCTGAAAAGGAAGAGCCCTGCATTTGTGTTATAAGTTATGTCTATGCACCTTGTGCTTTGTGGCACATTCTGTAAACCTGGAAAAGAAATTTAAAAGTGCACCGCTGAACCCTCCAGTTTGGGTCTCAGAGTCAAAGACTAGAAGGACCACGCACAGCCAGTGAGTCACAGGATCTGCTGGCTTACATTAGTCATTGGGGGATATCTTGGATTTTACTGGGAGAAAGAGGGTTGCTGGCTGGGGGAAGGGAGGCTTCCCAGCTGCATAAAGAACCTCACCCCAAACTTCAAAAGCCTGGCAGGAAATTTTAAAATGTGGTAGGCTCAGCTTCAGTGTGTTTGAGGTTCAGGACTGGTCTACACTTAACCTTGCAATGGCAGAGCTGTATAAATATAGCCGTAAGAAGACTTGTGTTGCTGTGTTTTGTGATAGGAGAGAGCTCTCCCACTGATGTAATAAAATCACCTAAATGAACGACAGTAGCTATTTTGGTGGGAGAGTCTTCTGCCGACATAGTACTGTCAGTGCAAGGGCTTGTGCTGGCAAAACGTACATAGCTCACAAGGGTGTTTTTTCCACACCCCTGTGTGATGGAAGTTTTACTAACATAAGTGTTAATGTAGACAACGCCTTAGTGTAAATATTTTGCATAGTTTTATCATCATCCTACAGAAGTTTCAACTGATATAAAAGCCAAAAAAAAAAAAAATTCACTACCTAAAATAAAAAATACCATTTCCCCAACCCCGTTTCCATTGTATGGAGTTTTAACATGCTGGTGGCAGAAACACTCCATGTGGTCTGTGTAGATAGTTTGCTAATTGCTTTGGGACTAGAGCTGAGTGAATAAGTGATTCTTTTTCATTTCAGCTAGTTCAAGTTCCTGCTTCAGAGATGGGATTCAACCCTGATGTCTTCTGCTTCCCAAGCAAGTGTCCAAGCTAAACCTTCAGCCCAGGAGCATGCAATAGATATCTAGGCATAGTTCGCTGGCTTAGAATAATTCCAGATGTGAAAACCTTTGAGACAAAATCCAGCCTCTGCTCTATTTGCAACACAGGTGAAAAGCACAATACAAAATTTTAGTTATGTGTCATCTTACTGCAAAACTTCCATAACACTATAAATTGCATTACTTACCCCCAGAAAGTTCCTCCAGACTTGGGACATGAAGAGCAAACTTTTCCACTTCAGCCATTTTGTATTCCTTTCAGTAAACTGGACAAAATGATTTATAAATTCTCAGCTGAAGGGATCAGAGTACACCAGGCACAGAGACTCACTGATCTGTTGACAAACAGAATAGTTTTGTCATGAGAAAAAAAAAGGCATTGCACAAGTTTATACTAACCTTTGATATGTATTTTATTTTTTTCTCCAATTTCAGTTAAGAACATGTAAACTCTACAAGAAACCACAATTCTTGCTTTGAGTGACAGATTGTGATATATGTGCTTATCCTGCTAATTGCCTCATGTTTTAGAATGACAACATGCAGAGCATGCAGTCCTAGAGAGGATTCAGAACACTGTAGTTCATAAGGCCTTCAGCCCCAAGTCTGCAACTGGCACTGTGCAGTGACCCCCAACTTCAAGGTCTCTGCATATGGGCAAGGGTCTGCCACGTGGAGCCAGTTATAAGATCGGGGCTTTCTTTTTACGTGAAAGCTGAGACACTGGAGCTCAGAATAGCAGTCCTCCACCTACACCCCCCCAATCAGTTCACTAAGAGACCAAATTTGACCAAAGGTAGGCATGATTCAGGGCTTTCGCCTATAAAAGAGATCAGCCACTGCAGTGTTTCTGTAGATGAAGAACAGAAGAGAGGGGTGTCTCTCTCCTACAGTTGCCTAGTATGTAACAATTGTTTTGTCAGCAACTCCCTGAAGCTAAGTTTTCAAGACAGTTTACTGCTAACAGTTCACAAATTCAAAGTAATCACAGGTTAGTCAGTTCTAGCACACAAGCACGTGATTGGAGCAGACCAACAGGTAGAGCTGGTCAGGATCCAGTTTTTAAGTCAATAATAGTAATCAGTAACTGTAGAGTTTTAAGGGAGATTATAATCCAATAAGGAGGACAGCATATTCAGAGCTGCATAAGAAGTCTTTATTGAAAGAGAACTGAGAGAGAGAGAGGAGACAGACAGGCTTTCCTAGCACCTAAACAACTCTCCCATTTATCACTATGGCAACCCCAATGACCCTAGGTAGTCCAAAACACCACATATTCCTCCCCCTCTAATGAACACCCTCCCCCCAGAATAAAGCCCTCCCCCCCAGAAAGAATAAGAACTAAACTAGGAGATGAGGGTAGACTGCCCCATCTCTGGCGAACCCCTGGGGAATTATTCTGCCCCATGAAGAGGGGGTCACCACTAGCTAAAGATCCAGCTGATTAAGAGGCCTTCTGTCACGAGGTGGATTATGGCAAACTTCTGGTGTGCCCGCCCCACAAGGTGGTACTGGTGGTGGTGGGATCACAGGTACTGGGGAAGCAGCCGGAACCGGAGAGTATGTTGTGTCCGGTTGGTCCAGGAAGGCTGAAGGTGTTGAAGGGGTGGCTGGAGCAGGTGAGACAGAAATAGTAGTTTCATGCTCTGATGTTGTATCATCAGTAAGGGTGAAGTCAGATATGTCTGCTAGAGATGCATCTTCTGGGTGGATATGACGGAGAAGCAGCTGATCTACATGCCGTTGCCAAACTAGGCCACTTGCTGTCTGGACAGAGTAGGAAACAGGTCCTGTCTGGGCAATGACCGTTGCTGGGACCCATTTAGCTCCTGAAGCATAGTTTCGTGCAAGAACTGGCTGTCCAATACTGAAGGTCCGGCCCTTTGTTCTTGGTGAATGTCTGCTGACCTGGTCCTGCTGTTGGCGTTGAACCACTTGCCGTGTGTCTCGTGGTTTCAACAAATCAAAGCAAGAGCGCAACTGCCGTCCCATCATAAGAAAAGCTGGAGATGCCTTAGTTGTAGCCTGTGGAGTGTTTCTGTAGGACAACAAGAAGTTGTCCAGATGCTTATGAAGAGGTGAACGTCCCTTTGCAGATTTTAGAGCTTGCTTCATAGTCTGTACAAACCTTTCAGCAAGTCCATTGGTGGAAGGATGATACGGTGCTGACCTGATGTGATGTATTCCATTGACCTTCATAAAAGTTTCAAAATCCTGAGAAACGAATTGTGGTCCATTGTTACTCACCAGCTGTTCTGGAAGACCGTAATGACTAAAAAAGCCATGCAGGGTCTGAACAGTGGCTTCCGTAGTGGTGGACTGCATTACCGAGACTTTTGGCCATTTTGAATGGGCATCCACAGCAATTAAAAACATACATCCTTCAAATGGGCCAGTAAAATCAACATGGATACGTTGCCATGGCCTTTCGGGCCAATCCCATGGGTGAAGAGGTGCCAACTGGGGTGCGTTCTGGACGCTCTGGCATGAGGTACAAGCTCTAGCTGTTTCTTCAATGGCCCTGTCTAAGCCCGGCCACCAGAAATAGCTCCGTGCAATTTCTTTCATGCGCACTATGCCGCAGTGATTTGAATGGAGCTGTTCCAACAAACGTGGTCTTAATGAAGGTGGGATAATGACATGCATACCCCACAACAAACACCCAGATTGGGTCGATAACTCTGTCCTCCTAGACACATGGGGCGGAGGTCAGAAGAGACCTGAGAGTCAGGTAAGAATGTTCCATGCATCACAAAATCCATAACTCGTGAGAGTACTGGGTCAACCCGTGTTGCTTTCTTCACTTGAGAAGCCGTGACGGGTGTGTTTTCCACCTGTTCAAAGTAAAAGATTCCTTCCTGGCCCAGATCCTGACGGTGTGCCGGTAAGGGTAGCCTTGAAAGGCCATCAGCATTGCAATGCAAAGAGGATTGCCTGTACTTGATTTCATATGTGTATCCAGAAAGTATTAATGCCCGTCGTTGCATCCGACTAGCAACCAAATGTGGGATGCCTGTGTGTGGCCCCAAAATTGATGTCAGGGGTCGATGGTCAGTGAGAAGTGTGAACTTCCTTCCTCACAGGTACTGATGAAATTTCCAAACGCCAAAAACAATGCCCAGTGCTTCACGTTCAATTTGGGCATAGTTAGTTTCTGCTTTGGTCAGGTAGCATGAAGCAAAATTGATAGGCCACTCTTCGCCAGAAGGCATAATATGTGACAATACAGCCCCAACTCCATAAGGGGAGGCATCACAAGCCAACTGTAGGGGCAAGGATGGGTCAAAATGTGTCAGAACCTTAGAGTTTACCAGTGAGCGTTTAGCTTCATTAAATGCAACATCACAGGCTTCAGTCCAGTTCCAGGCCTTTTTCGGCCCCAGAAGCTCATGTAGGGGTTTCAGGAGCGTCACTAATTGTGGAATAAACTTGCCATAATAGTTTAATAAGCCTAAAAAAGAGCGAAGTTGGCTTACGTTCTGAGGTAGCGGAGCATCCACAATAGGCTTAACCTTGGCTGGAGACTTATGGAGACCATCAGCATCAATTATATGTCCTAAATATTCAACTGAGGGCTGGAAAAACTTACATTTGTCTCTGTGAACACATAGACCATACTCTTCCAGTCTTTGCAGAGTAGCTTCCAAGTTTGTAAGGTGTTCCTCCTCATTTTTGCCCGTGACCAGGATGTCATCCAGATAGCACTGTACTCCTGATAAACCACTCAAAATCTGATCCATTGCCCTTTGGAACAAAGCTGGGGCTGAAGTAATGCCGAAAGCTAAATGACAGTATCTGTACAACCCCTTACGTGTTACGATTGTCAACAATTCTTGAGATTCTTCTTCAACATGCATCTATAAGTACGCTTGACTCAAATCAATCTTGCTAAATTTTTGTCCTCCAGCCAAACCTGCAAAGATGTCCTCAATGCGGGGAAGAGGATATTGTTCTGCACATAACACTGGGTTGACAGTGACCTTGAAATCTCCACAAATCCGAAAGGAGCCATCCTTCTTCACTATTGGGACAATGGGTGTCGCCCACTGGCTGTGAGTAACTGGCACCAAGACTCCCTCCTTGACTAACCGCTCCAAGTTTTCTTCCACCTTGGGTCTGATGGCAAATGGCACCATCCTGGCCTTCAAACATTTTGGTTGGCAATCAGGCTTTATATTTAATTTCACAGTGATTCCCTTCATACTGCCTAAGTCTTCACTGAAAACAGCAGCACGTTTCGTTAGTACCGCTGCTAGATTCGTTTCTTCTTTAGTCAATTGATGCACTTGTGACCAATCGAGTAGGATTTTCCTGATCCAAGATCTTCCCATTAGGGCTGGGTAATTCCCCTTTACCACAAACAGTGGTAGCTTTATGGTCTGTCCATTGAGTTCTACTTTCACATCAATAGTACCCAACAGGGGAACAGTCTCTCCAGTATATGTCTTCATAACGATGACTGTCGGCTTATGTGGCAGATGTCTAAAGTCCTTCTCATACACAAGGTTAGAAACTAATGAAACTGCTGCACCAGTGTCCAGTTCCATGCGTGTAGGTTTGCCTTCCAACACAGGTGTTACCCAGAATTTACGTGGGCCAGCTGTTATAGACAAAACCTGGAGGGAATCTTCATCTTCCAATTGGGTGTCACTATGATCACCTGTATTCTGCTCTACTGCATGCAGAATTTCCCTCTTAGTCCACCAAACCAATGGCCCATTTTTCTCAGGTCTGCCTCTTCTGTTTGGCTCACCCTTCCTTTGTTTGCAGGCACGTTCAATGTGCCCTCTCTTACCACATTGTCGACACCGTAGTTCTTTAAACCGGCACTCAGATGCGAGGTGGTCCTGCTTCCCACACCGGTAACATTCTTGTCTCCCCGGTGCCCTGGGGGCAGGTTGTAGGGATACTTTACGGACACTGAGCCCGATCTGTTGCATGTCTTGGGTGATGCATTCCATGGAGACTGCAATTTCCACAGCCTTCTGCAAGGTGAGTTGACCTTCAGTCAATAGGCATTTTTGTGTTGATTCACTGTGCAGGCCACACACCAGCCTGTCACGCAGCATTTCCTCTAACATGTTCTTGAAGTCAGAGTGTGCTGCCAGCTTCAGCAGAGCTGCTACAAATTGTACAACTGATTCACCTTCCTCTTGGTTCCTTTGGTAGAACATATACATCTCGGCAGTTACTAGTGGCTTTGGGGAAAAATGTGCTCCCAGAACTTCCACTAGGTCCCCGTAACGTTTCTGCTCTGGCTTCTCCGGATAAAGCAAATCACATAGCAAATTATAAGTCTTAACACCAATGACCATTAGAAAAACTGGTACCTTCTTCTTCTTATCAGTTATGTCATTTGCTATTACAAAATTTTGAAATTGGGCTGTATATGTCTGCCAGGAAGCTGCCGAATGATCATATGCTTCAAAGGTTGTAGTAAGTAAAGCCATGATGCCCTCTTGTGGTTATTGTTTGTCTCTTCTCTTAACAGCAGGCAGATCAGCTTTCAGAATAGCCAGCCAGCCTTATCTCTTCCTTGTGCTTAACAACAGGCAGATCACCTTTCAGAATAGCCAGCTAGCCCTTAGGCAAACAGATCAGCTTTCATAGCTACAACCCAACCCCTATGCAAGTAGTAAAATAAAAGTTTTGCTTCTTACACTGTATTCTGGTTTTCCAGAGTTGCCAGGATTGTTGAGGATAGCCACTCCATCACACATCCCATCCTCTGTCGCCAGATGTAGAGTTTTAAGGGAGATTATAATCCAATAAGGAGGACAGCATATTCAGAGCTGCATAAGAAGTCTTTATTGAAAGAGAACTGAGAGAGAGAGAGGAGACAGACAGGCTTTCCTAGCACCTAAACGACTCTCCCATTTATCACTATGGCAACCCCAATGACCCTAGGTAGTCCAAAACACCACAGTAACTTCTTAGTCACAGCTGTCTTTCTGCCGGCAAAGAGGAAACACGTCTCAGATATCCATAGAGTGGGGCTTGAAAAAAAATCTACTTGCCCATCCGTAAAGGGCAATAACATTTTTCTGCAGGTACAGGAGCATTAGCCATCCATCCCTGTACAATGCAAGTTTTCATTACAAACATGTTTTCAGTCTTAATAGTTATCAATATTACGTTTCCAAAGTGAACCCGTGTGCCACTATCTTCCAGAGTCTGCACACACATAGGGGCATAGCAAAGATTAAAGAGCCAGGGCAGGAATATAGTAGGGAATGGGGGAGGAGGATGGGCATGCTGTTATATCAACAATTTCCCAAGTGAAGGGAGAAACCTGCTCACATACGGGATTAGCTAAAGCTCAGTACCTCAATGAAAGATTCCTGCTGACATTGCTGGGCTTTAGATCACTTGACTTTTCATCACAGAACAAGGAAATCAGAAGGAAGCATAACAGTGCTTCCTCTCCAGCTGCATGAAAAAAACTATATTCTTCATCTCCATAAAAATAAAGTCACTATTTTTCTTTTCATTTTTTCCTTCCTTACCCATGCCTCGCCTTCTGTAGCCAAGCTGCTTTGGGGATGGCTCACTGAGGGGCACAACCCTCAAGCAGCTGGATGTGTATGACTGGCTGGGCTTCTGAAGCCAGTTGAAATGTTTTTCTCTCCTACCTGCAGAAAGCAACTTATTGGGAAATGTATCTTCTGCTGCTGCTGTATGGACTCCTTTTCTGTCTTCAAGAAGGGTCAGATTAAACTTTTGTTGGCCTGGCACCACACATATTTGGGGCAATGGGACGTCATGCTGGGGGGAGTCTCAGTCCCCAGGGAGGCCACCTGAGGAAAGGGGGAGGGTACAGCAGACGTAGCACTGGTTTACCCACCCCAGTGCCAGGACACTGTTTATAAGCCAGCAGCCACCAGAGACACACAAGCCTGCCTGGCCTAGCACTACTCCTTACCTTCAGGGGCAGGACCGTGTACAGGACACAAGCTAGATAGGAGAGGCTGTAGGGTCGAAGTAGAGGAAAAACTCCAGACAACAGTTGAAGATAGCAGGTTCAATGAGTTTGGAGATGAAGGATTTTGTATATTTATGTCTCATCTAATTACCAACTCACTTGTTGCCACAGTAATAGAGTTAGACTGTTAGGGGTTAGCTCAGCCAGTCTTTGCTGGTTCTTGACGCTTTTTAACAAAAAAGGAGATCTAAACATGGATTGGCTCTGTGCATTCACCCTGATCCCTTTCTGAGATACCAGCTCTTCCAAAGATTCAACATATAACAAAGGAAAGAAGAGAGATTGGGTAATAGAGACAAGTGGGGTGGGGAAAGGTTGAGTTTTACAACAGAGAACATTAATTAATATTTAATTATTAATATAAGCTATACCAAAACTAACGTGTTTATTGGTGCATCCATACTAGGTTTTACATCAATTTAACAATATTGGTTTATATAGTTTCCAAAGTGATAATATTTAATAGGCGGGGCTGGATTAAGACATGCTAACCCAGGGGTGGCCAAATTTATGGACCTCAAGAGCCGCATTAGTTGACTATTAAATCTTTGAGAGCTGCACTGAAGCATTTAACCATATACTTTACCTACTCCAAAATTACTAAGTTTAAAAATCATTGCACACTTTAATTTTTTAATTTCCCATTACTATGAGACAAGGAGAAGAAAGTTTTGCTCGACCCATAATATGGAGGGTGGCTAGCATCCCATGATCACTTGTGATGGCCTAAGGATGGGCATCCTGCTTCTCCTTAAGTTCTGAAGTGGTTTGGATACTGGGGGGCAGAGAGGGCGCTGTCTCCATCCCATCTCATTTCCTCCAATGCTACGCTGAAGCCCTGAAGTCTGAAAGCAAGTATGGGCCCATGTTCACTAGGGAGCCCTCTGTCATTTACTCCCCTTGACGGGCTTGGATGAGAACCCCTTTTGCATCCCCTGATATGGGTTGTCGGATTTACGTTGCCCTGGTTGGGTTTAACAGAACCTGAAGATGCGTATGAGGAGGTGATTTGAAAGACGCTGGCCCAGGGACTGGTGCTGGGGTGGTGTGAAGAAGGTTGAGGATTACGCTCAGTCAGGGGTATGTAGGAGTGATTGCCCATGAGGCAGTGTGGGGTTCTGCGCCTCTAATGGGCGGGTTCCTTTTCTGGAGCAGTATCCCTCCATTCCGTAATCCTCAGGTCCCTTGCGCTGCGTAGCAGGGCATCGGTTGCTCCCACAAATACAGACCATCCCTCAAAAGGGAGGTCCAATATGGCCTGCTAGACGTCCTGGTGAAGGCCAGCCCCCTGGAGCCAGGCTGCACAACGCATTACCATGGCTGCAGCGATGTCATGGCTAGCCATGTCTGAGGCATCCCATGTTGCCATGAAGGTGTTGTGGAAGGCCCACATGCCCTCGTCTATGACTGAGTCATTATTCGTCAAGATGTTCCCAGGGAAAGAGGTCACAGAAGTGTCTCATGGACTCTCACAGATTCAGTGTGTATCTGTCAACTATCGCCTGGTGGTTGGTTACACGGAGTTGGAAGGAAGAGGTCAAATAAGTCCTCCTCCCCATGATGTCAAGCCTCCCGGCCTCCACGGGTTTATGAAAAGGGTCAGACCTCTCCCGCCCCTCTCATCCCTGGGTGGCCTCCACCACCTGGAAGCCCAGTGCTGGGTGACCCACCAAGAAAGGAAAAGTCTCTGGAGGGACCTGATATTTATGTCCAGCTACTTCAAAGACCGGTGAGATGGACACAGGAGTTTGCCAGAGGGCCCTGGTGATTCTCTGTATGCTACCGTGTGATGGCATTGAGATCGCATCTGGTGCAACTGCAAACCCCAAGTCAAAATGGAGATCTTGGTCCTCCGTCATGGGCTCCTCCTCCATCCCTAGGTGAGCCATGACCCTGCAGAGGAGGTCGTAGTGGGTGCTGGGATCCTCTCTATAAGACTCTGGCCTAGAGTTCATGGCCTCAGCCAGAGTGGAGGACAGAGGAACCCTTGGGGAACCTTTCCACCCTCGCACGGCACCACGGGAGGGTTCCTACTCTGAGGACCCATGTGAGGGGGACCAGGTGGGAAAACGCTACCGGGAAGGGGCTGGTCCCAGGGACCCTAGGTGCCATAGACTAATCCCCCGGTGGCCGGGGCTGGCAGTCTTGTGCGGCACCGGCTCCTGGGGACTTATGGAGCATGAGGCCCTGCACCAGGTATTGACTGGGTCTGGTGGTGCCAGAGTGATCGGCATCAGAGAGGTGCTCCAGCGCCGAGGTGGGGACCGTGGCCACTTGGCTTTCCTCCCTAGCTCAGTGCTGGCAGGAACAGAAGTCTCCAGAGGTCCCAGGAATTTCTCTTGCTCCGGTGACGCCTGAGGTGAAGAAATTCATGGTGCCAGGGTTGATGGTGACTGGCGTCGCTTTGTGCTAGCCCACTTTTCTGAGAGGTAAGCTGGTTTACCTTTTGGTTTTGGCCTTGGTGGAAAGGGTATGGGCAACATAAGGGGGGCCTTTGCCGCTTCAAAGGCCTCAGTCATGGAAGGCCCTTGGACCAGCGCTGGGCCTTGACCCCCAGAGAGGGTTGGCCTAGGAGAGCTGGAGCAGCGCCGGTGCTTCAGCACAGAGGTTAATGCTGAGCATCTCCTTTGCTCCTCAGGGGAGCGGTGCTGAGCAGGTCCCAGTGCCGATTTGGCTTGTGGTGCTGGACCTTCAGCTTCAGACCCTGATGTCCTGGGGGTGGGCTGTAGCTCCTGCTCTAAGGCCAGGGTGCATAGCCTCTGTTCCCTGTCTTTTAGCGTCCATGGTTTAAAGGACCGACAGATGGAGTATTTATGTGCCTGGTGAGATTCACCTGGGCATCGTAGGCACTTTTCGTGGGTCATCCCTCAGCAAGGCCTTGCCATAGCTTGCACAGGGCTTGAACCCTGGCATGGAGGACCACTGTTGGGGGCAGTGTTCCCGATCCAGTGATGACGACTCTGCAGGCGTGCCAGGACGATGTCAACAAATAGTTCTTCAAGACTAAGCAGGCAGTTCATACATGATGTGAACAGACTGTGGCCCCAGCCTCCTGAGAAATAACAAACCCTCTTTTAAGCCTTTGCCGGGGGGGGGGGGGGGGCTCCCATTTGAGGGAGACGACCATGGGCCATGGAATTAACAGGAACTAGCAGGACTTTTCCTGTAGGACAGATGGGAGGAAATAAATGCAGGGAAGTGACAAAGTGTGACTTTCTCCCACAAAAGTGCACGCAATAAATAAATTTGTTAGTCTTCAAGTGCCATAGGACTTCTTCTTTGCCTTACTGAACTAAACTAATACAGCTGCCACTTTGGATGCTGTAGGACCAGGCTACTCTAAGGTCAGGATGCCATTGCCCTACCAGCCTTGCTTCAAGAGCCAAGGATTTTGGACTCACACTGCACCAGGAAGTCCCCCCCAACATACACATCCCTTCTGAATTTCCCAACACTAGAGTTACCAGATACCAAAGCCTGGAAAGGAGAAAAGGAAAGTACGAAAAGGAGGCCATTGGAGGCAGGGCTGGCTCTGGGGATCATGGCACCCCACTGCAGCACAGCGACGCTGGTGCAGATGAATGATGTCATCAAGGGTGTGCCACAGTGCTGTCCTTTAGATGCCCCTCAAAATGCCAGCGACCCCCTGCAACGCAGGGGCTGCTTACTGCATAGTGCCGGCCCTGACTGGAGGACACATGGAGCAAATGTAGTATTAATGTAATATTCTTCTGTTTTTAAAGGGCCCTGGAATGCTTCCCCCTAAAAATTGGGTGTTCCAGGGTTTTCCAGCATACTTTAACCCCTGTAAGTAAAAAGCCAGATAAAATCATGTATCTTTAAAATGCCTGCTGGATGGAGAACATGACCTCCTCTTGCCTGGCGTCTGGAACCCTACCCAACACCCCCCCCCAGCTGTCGGGGTAACAGCGTTATACCAATCTAGCAAGCACCCCAACCTATGTTCCCGCTAAGGTGTGTGTGTGCACATGCGCACACAGGTCACAAAACCAGCGCACGCAACAAACTAAAGTGTGCACAAAAAAGAAATCAACAGTGCTAATATTTTTAGGCTACTTTAAGAAGGTGATTTCAAGTAGCATATTTCAGCTAAGGTTTTGTCATTTATAAAATCATTGACATCAGCATATAAAAGTAAAACATAGATATTATTTGCATCCTACACACTTGCTTCATCCTGCTCACAAGTTTGACCAAACTCATGGGAGTGCATGCAAATTCGGTCACTGGTTCTGAAAATTTGCACAAAAGAAATTTTTTGCACACACAGCCTACTATAAATTAACGGGAACATTGACCCCAGCCCCCCTACACCTCCCCTAATTTCCAGTCCGTGGGGAGCAGAAGGAATGAATGGCCCAGCGCCCAGCCGCACGCACAGGCCGCCGCTCCTCTACTCACTGGAGCCCCGGGACAAGGCGCCACCGCCCACCTGCAGGAAGCTGAGCTCTGCGCACGCGCACTCCGCTCGCCCATCCCCCATGGCCACGCTCCCCAGGAAATGCCCGATTCCTCTCCCAAGATGGCGCTCGAGGGCTGCCGCTGCCTGCTCCCTTCTTCCCATCAGGCCGCCAAATCTCGCGAGATCAGGCGTGCTATTTAATAGCCCGAAGGGCCGTTGAGCGGTCTTTGGCGTGAGAGGAGGTGAGACCTGTGGTGGCGGCGGAGCCGCCTGCGCCATCCGCTGCCATCCGCGGCGCTGGGCCCTCGTCCGGGGCGAGGAGGCCGGGGAGCTTGCGGGGCGGGTCCGTGGGGATTTTGGGGGCCAAATGCGGCCCCTTCCCGCTCTGGCTCCCTGCGCGCGTGGCGGCTCGAGGCGGGCTCCCCTATTGGCTCGGCAGCCACGCGCCGGGCGCGCGGCTCTGGCGTGGGAGAAGCGCATGCGCCGCCTGGGCTCGCGCTGCTGGTTGGGCCTTGCTAATTGCAAGCTCCTGGGGGCAGGTTGTGGCTTTTTCCCTTCTCTGCTCTGCTCTGCTGGCGCCTGGGCACCCGGGCAGGTCCTGTAAAACGCTGCTGCCAACGCGTGGGGGAGATACAGTGCTGGGTGCAGAGTCAGTGGTGGTGAATTGGGTAGCAATGGACAGCAGCCATTTTCAGGAGTGGTGTTGATCAGCTTGGGGGAGGAAACACACACCCTGGTGCAACCACAGAAGGATTTTGGGGGCATCTTCTGTTTCTAACCTGCTGATTTTTAATCCTCTTGTCTCTGTGGCAGGAGAGGGGATGCAGCAAGTTGCCTGCAGTGGAGGGATAAGGCTGCTCTTCAGGGTGGTGCTGGGAGAAAATCTGTGGAGCTGCATTGAAGTGGCTTGTCTCAGTATGTTTGTAGCCACAGGTAAGTCTTATTGAAAGTGTGGTAGTTAAGCAGTTGCTGTGCTCAGTGAGTGCTGTTATTTGTCTGCTACTGTGTAAACCACTTTTTTCACTTGCTGTACCTCATGTTATACTTGGGCTATAAGTACCTTGAAGCAGACATCCACTTTTAATGAATGCAGTACCTAGCACATCAGGGTCTTTATTTCCTACAGAGGCCTGTAGGTATGACAGTACAAATAAAGTATTTTAGAAACATCTTTCACCCTTTACAAACTCTGTGCTTAATGGGGATCAGGACTACCAGGCCTCAACAAATGTGCTGCACACCTAGGAGCCAGCCTAAAAGCTGAGGTGCTTAGATGTGTGATAGTGAAGTGGCCCCCTCTGCTGCATGTGAGTGGGGCAGCAGTTTGGCTTCTCTTTGTCAGTGGCTGATGACACGGGGGGAAGGGGATGTGGCTTGGCTTGCCCTGCCCTGCTCTGGGAGCACTGCCGATGCCACCAGCAGAGGGGCTTAGTGCTTGAAAACCCAAAGGGTTGAAGGAGTGGGAGCCCCAGGATTGGGGGGGGGTATCGGGGTGGCAGGAGGCAGTGGCTGGCAGTTAGCCTGTTTGAGACCCCTACCCTGTAGCATGTTGCAGATGGAGAAAATTGCTATTGTACCCTATGCAGCTGAAAGCTGATCGTCACTGAACTTATAGCTTGAAATTTATAGATGAAAACTAAAGTTTTAAATGAGAGTCAGATGGGGTGATACTCAAGTAAATAAGATAATCAAATTGTAACAAAAAAGCCTGGTGACTGAATGTGTCTTAGGTAATATTGTCTTCAGTGTGTAAATCTTTCACTGAATATTTTTTATTTAGAATGAATTGAAAGATCAGAATGACTGATTCCAGTCCAGCCAAGGTTTCGGCTTTTGACCACTCTGAAGATTCCCAAGATCTAATACTTACTCAGCAAGAACAAGCTAGTGTGCTTGACCATGTAAACACAAGCAGTTCAAGTTCAGGCTCTGCACTGCAAGATAATCCATGTGAAGATTTTTCACAGGGACCCCACACCAGTGGTAGATCTTCCAAATGTTTCACCAATTTGACCACTGTTTCAACCAGTGTCATTCTGGATGACAGTGATTCGGAGAGGTGAGTATTTCTTTCCACCTAGCTACATATCTGTTAAAAGACTGAATGTCTGAAGTATTTTGAGATACTGAAGTCACTTGTATGAGAATTTGGTTGAAAACTCATACCACTGACTTCTAATTAAGATGATATACTTGGATTGGTGCATGTGATTTTGTGGTGGTGTGTTGAGGGGCTGTTTCTGTTAGCTTCCAAAGTATGTGTTAAGCAGGTTTTTTCCAGATGCAGGAAGACAGTCATTTCCCCAGAGAATGTACAATCTAAAAACATCTTTATATAGTCCTCAGTGATACTCTAGGATGCCTACCCATGCTGTGTATCTACTTTGGCTTGAAAGATTTTCACAATTTCTTCATGGATGTTATGAAAAATAAAATCAATATGTTTACTTTATTTTGAAATTTTGTCTTTCCCTCCCAAACTTTGCTCTTTTTGGGCAACATTTTTATTTTTTAAAAAAGTGTAGTCTGGAGCAACAAAAATTCATTCTTTGATTCGCCTGCATTTTAAGCTGGCTTTTGTGATTCATTAAACAATAGCATTACCCCATGAAAGTCCATGGAGCTTGTTTCTGTTTGGTAGGTTAATTTTTTTAGACTTTTGTAAATACGTTGTAATCTTGCTTTTAAAAAAAAGTCAAACTTTCCAATAACAATCCAGTCAGTGGCTGTATGTACATGAGTAATGGGGAAGTGACTTTTAGTGCCAGTGTTTTGTTCTGTAGTTCATTTCACCCAAGGTCTTCCAGAAACAGTGGATCTGATTCTGTTCCCTTTTAACTTGTATAGGCATTTATCCTACTGCAAAAGTGGGGTAAAACTTTGGATTTGATAGCACTTTACAGTGTTCAAATTGTCTACACAAGATGCTGCATAAGAGTATTCTGCAAAAGTGTGATGGCCTGTGAGGTAGAGAAGTGTGTCTTCTGCAGATGGGATGACTTACCCAAGGTCGGTCAGTCACTGTCAAAGCTTTATGCAATATAACCCAGGAGCCTGGACTACCAGCCTCTTCATCCATCGAGGGATTATTTCAAAATAGTTTACAGTGGCCTTTTGCTACTGAACTTCTTTTAAGTTTGGTCTAACCTGCTGTTACAGTTCCAGAAGTGAAGTTGCCCTACTATCATAACCTTTCTCTGCAGGATAGTATCAACTAACAAAAAGTCAGAGACATTACACAGGATCTTTGAGATGCAACTAGAAGCTTAGTTATACAAGTAGTTTCTTACCCTGTAAACTTTCAGAATGTGCTGGAGAAGAGGTTCTTACAGCAAACTGCAGTGCACTTCAAGGGAGGTACTTGTTCTCAAACTCTGTCTTCCCCTTTCCACACACTCAACCTTTGTTGGTGGCTTCCTGCTGTAGCATAGAACTGTTCTTGCTGGGAAAATTTGTGCACTTGCTGAAGGAGAAGGCAGGGACTGACTCCCCGTTGTGCTCACACTTGCTGCTGGCATAATTATTCATTTTGTCCCCTTTGTTCCTACACGGCTCCCTTTAGATAGGGCTAAAGCTCGCACCCCATACCCCATGTGTGGTACAGCAGCTTCTTGCAGCTGTAATCCCACTCCCCTGCAGAGGAGCTAGGGCTATTGCCCTGGAAGAGTACCCCTGCTCAGTCATGCCCACTGTTCCCTGTTGCTGTCCAGAATGACACCAGTTCTACTCTAATTGCATGGAAATTGTCTGGACAGTGGGATTAAGTGGCCTGACATCCAGCTGGGGTGGAGCAAGAGGGATTCCTCAGGGAGCTCTTCTGCAGGGGGATGCTTGTCCACTGGCAGGGCAAGGGGCACAGGCCACCTGCTTGGCATTCTGCACCACTTCTGCCCCTGATCCCAACAGTGCCCCAACACCCATCCACTTTCTTAGTTGTGTACAATAGCTTCCAGTCCCTCCCATCTCCATGTTGCAGTAGCTAAGTAGCATAAAAGAAACCTCTGTGCTTGAGTGAGTGGAAAAATTGGCTTTTTTCAAGATGCATATTAAGTTGCTGTGTGTTTTTGTCAATATGAAGTCAAACTAGTATTAAATAGACTTTCCAAAGAAGACAGTAGCCTTGCATTTAAAATATGGGTATGGGAACTGAGCCTGGCTCTATCAGATTTACTGACCATAATCAAATTGTAAACCAACTCTGCCTTAGTACAGTGGTTCCCAGCCTGTTGTCTGGGGATACTCAGGGGTCTGCAGACGTGTTGCAGGGGGTCTGCGGAGCTTCTCCCTATGGGGGCCAGAATCGAGCTACAACCCTGATGCTCCCTGCCAGGGCTACCTTCCCCTCTCATGGCCAGATCCTGGCAGGGGGATGGGGGCGTGATAATTCCACGGCAGGGGCAAGGGCAGGGGACCATAGCTACCACAGATTGGCTCCCAAGCAGTGCAGGCAGTGGTGGTGGCAGTGCTGTTCACCAGCTGTCCCAGTGGCACTGCCAGAGTGGTGTGGCCCAGATTACTTAATTGGCTGGGGGGGGGGGGTAGTTTTTTTTTTTGTTAAAAGGGGTCCCCAGCCTGAAAAAGGTTAGGAACCACTGCCTTAGTACTTAAGTTTCCATTTGTATTATGCTTCCCTGCATCACATTGGAGTAAGAGGAATTCAGTCTTTGATTCTCCTCTATTTTAAGCTGGCTTTCATGAGGCTCAATACACCTGTAAAGCTTGTATTTCAAAATTCCTGAAAGGCTCTGTATTAATGCAGAGAACATGAGCATTGGTGGGCCATAGCCAACTGCCATGTCTGCTGGCAGTGGCCAATGCCATATGCTTCAGAGAAAATGATCAGACCAAGGCAGTTATCAAATGAGACATCCTGCCAGCTTCTGAATATTTAGTTTTTATCTGTTACCCTTTGGAGACCAGAACTCAAGTGAATTTTTCAATTAACTCTTACATAGCTTGTAGTCATCTTTTGCATAACTCTTTTGTGGCTTCACCTGAAACTAAAATGCAGGTTTACCAATCTAGTGCATGAAATGTTTCTAATGCATCCATTACTTTGGTATCTGTGTCATACCAGATGAGTAAATTTAACAGTAGTTACTTTGAACATCTAATGATCCCCCCCCACCCCCCAAACTACTAGGATTGAAAAGATAATTGTTTTATATTTGAGAGAATTCTTTCTGTTCAGAGTGTGTGTGTGTGTGTGTGTGTGTGTGTGTGTGTGTGAGACTTATCAAACATCAACTTTAGGCCTTAAAAGGTAACTGTTTACTCTTGTTTTGATTTCATAGTGACCTCCCTGATTCTGCTGGCAGGTGGTTGTTCCAACCCAACCCTCCAAACCAAAGTGTATCAACTCAGAGTTCACCAAGACACTTAGCAAAGTCCCCTGCAAATAAAATAGACAAAGATGCTTCAACTGACTCCTCTTCAGACTCTAGCTCTCCATTTAAATTGACTAAATCTCTCGGGATACCTACACGTGCATTCAATTTGAAAGCCAGTTTTGACTATTACTTCAGGAGGAAGAAGTGTATGAGACAAGCACCTCAAAGTTATGAGGAGAAACAGAAAAAGAGAAAGAGGTACAAGAGCACAGGAAAGCCTACAGGGAGACCGCCACTAACTGCTCCACTAGAAGAGCGGAAAAAAAGACTTCGAGACAGGGGCTTCCAGTTTCCTTTTGTGGAAAAAGAATATGGAAGGAAACATCTCCCCATGAAAATGGTTTTAGAATATGAGGTGAGGCTCTTCTAGTTTGAGTGGTTTTGAGAGGCAGCACACATGTTAAATGTTTGACCAAACACCAAAATGTCAGTTGCTACAAGATGATTAGTGTGCTTTTGCACTTCAGAAATATGGACTAATTTGGTGAGAATACTGTGAATTAAATTAAGATTTTCAGGACAACATAATGTATGCAGATTATCTGACAGCAGTCTGATCTATAACTTATCAGTTGGCATTAAATGCCTGAAACCAGTGAATTTTAAATATATTCTGAAGGGGCTTTGTTTGGTACTAGGAATCAGTAGTAGGGTCTTAAAATGACTGACTTTAAAAGTCTTGCATGATGTAACAAGAAATCTGTTTTCTAGCATGCAGCTTTAAAGGGATATTTCCAATATGTTGAGATGCTCAAATATGAAGAACATCTCAAAAAGTCTTTAAAAAACCTGGATGCTAGTGAGGATTTAGAAAATGAATGTATGACAACGCGGAAACAGAAGTATTTAGATGATGAAGGTCCCATTTCTCCTATTGCAGAAACACAGTAAGTAGAACAAGTACATCTTTTTGGAAATTGTAACGGTATTTCCTTAACTGGCAGCTAAGTCCTTATTTAGGTATAATGGCCATCTGAGTTTGTGTAATCAGGGAAGTTTCTTTGCAATATTCCTTCAAGGGCAGTGAAGTATATCTTCTTCCAAATGGAGAATTGTGGAATCATAGACTTAATTATTTGCTCAACGGCACATAGAAAGCTTGTGGCCAAGCTGGGGATGCAGCTTGCCTCTTCTGAGGCTTACTGCAGTGTTGGACCATCCTTCCATTGTGTGCATGTTTGTACCAGACTTGAGCTATGAACTTTTAACTCTGGTAACCTTAATTGTAATAGTTTAAATCTGGATTAAGAATTATTCAACACAATTCCTCTTTTGAGAAACTGTACACACATTAATTTCATATAGTACCATTTTGTGAAAGAAGACACAAGAGCCAGCCTGGTATTTTTTTTTTTTTTTTTTTTTAAAAAAAAAAAAAAAGGGTATTGAGATCATGTGGTATATAGGGCTTGGGTTGGCAGCTTCTTTGGAGTGCAACCTGTGAAGTCTGCGGATTCTTTTTTCCCCCCTGGTATTGTATGTTTGATTCAATGAATGGAGTGGAATGGGAAATGATCAAATATTAGAGGGACATAGTCAATTTAAAATGGTGCTTGTCTGAAATTTGCATGATTTTGGGGTAAAGGTTGCACCTGTCCCCTGCACATTTTGATCATCTGTGGTTCACTCACAGGCTAATCCAATCCCCTTCGCCCTTTTGGGCCATATTTGTGTGTAATGACTGGCATGGCTATTTGGCTTTCCCTGCTCCTCCCTAGTACAGGCCCAGCCTCTTATCTCTTCCTCAGTGTCTATTAGCTAGGATGGACAGGGATGCAAAATCATGCTCTGAAGTGTCTGTGGCCTCTGTTTGCCAGAAGCTGGGAGTGGGTGATGGGGTGGATTGCTGGATTACTTGCTTTGTTCATTCCCTCTGAAGGACATGGCATTGGCCATTGTCCGGGGGCCAGGACAGTGAGCTGGATAAACCATTGATCTGGTCCAGTGACAGTTCTTCTGTTCGGTATGCCAGCTGGCTTTTCTTTATGGCTGCCTTGTCTGTTTTCTCAGGGTATTCTGAAAGCCTTTGTTCTACTTTCTCCTTTCCAAATATTCTGTTCTTTACACAGTCATTGAAAGCTTGTCCTATCTAGTTTCTGATTGTTGAGAGGTGTCATTTGAGATCAGACTTCTGCAGGATGTTGGGTCCTCCTGCAGACGCAGGGTAGCAGCTTCAAGGCCAAGAGAAACTTAACTTTTGTGGTGTTAAGTTCAACAACTTTAGTGTTAGGTTTATGTAATAGCTCAAAATACTAATAAAACTTTGGATCATGTTTATTTCAGTGGAGATGACAACTTGGATTCTGATCAAGAACTTGGTGCTAAGATAGTTGTGAGTAAACACTCATTAATTTCATTCCCCTGAAACATTTCAAAGCAAATGAACCAAAAGAACTATTGAGCAGAATTAAATATTCCTGGAGTTAGCTTGTATTTGTGGACTACTGTGTATACTGTCTGTCTGCTTCTTGATACAAAGATGTTTGTGTGAGAATTCATCATTGTCTTGCTTGGGGTGGCAAAAATCCAAAACTGAAAAAGTCACAAGAATTACTTGAGTAGTTCTTGCGGAAGAGCATTCTGCATTTCCTGAAACTACTGACAAAATCTCACTCCATATCTTTTTTATTATAATTGGCTTATTCTAAACAGTTTTATATCTCCTGTTGACAGGAGAATAGCTGTTTCATCTTAAGCAGCAAAATTCCATGTAAGAAAAAATCTAAGACAAAAGCGAAGCATGCAAAACTAGTACAAGAGAATGGGCATGAAGAGGAGGAGGAGCGTGTTGCTGATGAGCCTGGGCATCTGCAGGATATACTACATGCATCAGAAAACTAGAAAATCATGGGCATAAAATGTAGTCCTGCAAATGGTGGCTGCTGGAACTCTGCCTGTAAGCATACACATCTTCATATGCTGCTCTATTTGTTAACAAAATAGTCACTTAAGACAAAAACCATCTTCAGCGTGCAGTAATTGAACGCTTGCTCATTTGAAAGTGATTAATCTAAGCATCATCTTGGTTGCAAACTTATAATTTCAGTCTCCTTTGGGTGAGTATGATTTGTTTGGCAGAATGTCCAGATAAAATTGCAGTTGTTGGAATAAAAATATAGTAATAAAGCAGCTCTTATGAGCTTCTGAGGTTTGAATTTTGTTCAGTACAATCTGCAGAAGAGGAAGGTAATGTATCGGATTAACTGACCTAACATAGCTGAGAGGTTAATGTTGCCTTGGTTTTGAAGTCTGAACAACCTTCTGCCTCAGAAAATAGTAATAGAAACAGAAAAGTCTAATTGAAAGTTAATGTGTACATTACTTTATTGCTTTTAGAAGCACTTAATTCTTTTGTTTCTGTCAAACTTGGGCAGAAGCTCAGAATTCTTAGTGCTAATAATAAAATGACTCTTTTGCAACCCACAGCTTATCACAGTATGAGCTGTGCTACTTGTAAGAGTCGACAGTAATTAGAATACGTTTATTGATAAAAATGCTGAATAGAAAATATTCTTTCACTTTGATGTGTCAATCTGTCCCACACTTTGATCTGATTCCAGAGATTAATGATCCTGAACTTCAATATATGTTAATCATACTTTTTAAAATGAGATTTCTTTAGTGCTGGTGGAGTTACCAAAAGTTCTTCAGGTGTGAAAATGTCATCTCTAGAATTATGTGAACAAAGTTTTTTCAGACCACATATAGGACCTAGTTATGAAATTGTCATAGTGGTGTTCAGAGGCTCCAATCTGAAGTGACTGTACAAACGTGCCCCTGTCATAGAGGAAGCAATACAGGATGTGATAAGTGGATGCAGAACAAAATGGAGTGACAGTAATGGAACACAAGGTTGTATGTTTTACCTGTGTGTACAGTTCATAGGCTTTATACTTGATCATCTTCAAATAATTAATCTCATTGATACCTTGTTTGAATCTGCAAGTCAGGTGAATCAGGTCTGCCCAGATAGGAGCTTCTCTGCTGGCTTGTGTTCAAAATAACTTGGGAGTATATGCTTTTATGAACTAAAGTATCTATTAGCTGTGAAGAACACAACTGCAGAACAGACTTTTATGCTTCTGTATCAAAATCTCTAATGTTGGTACCTGCTTATTCTAGGTGTGACCATAAGAGATCCTCTGAAAAACTTCACATTTGATCTGGGAATGAAGTTGTTCCTGGGTAAGGTATTGCTGATGCTTCATAACAGGCGTGGCCAAACTGTGGCTCAGGAGCCACACGCAGCTCTTGAATCCAAAAGTGTGGCTCCTGGAAGAATGTCAGTTTAGGAAGGAGCTCCAGTCTAGAATTCAAGAGTGGGTCAGGACGGCAGGGAGAAGCGTGGCATGGTCAGAAATTTAAAAAACTTGCCACTAGCCTGCAGTGTTACATATGCAGCAGCAGCTAAGTTTTTACTGTATAGGCCTAATTTTCATGGTAACCATAAGTAATTATTAGAATCTGACAAGAGTAGGATCAATATTTGCCCTCATGATAAAATTAAAGTGTGCAATGAATTTTGAACTTAGTAATTTTGGAGCAGGTACAAGTATATGGCTATATGCCTCAGTGCAGCTCTCAAAGGTTTAATAATCAACTTGTGTGGCTCTTGAGTTCCATAAGTTTGGCCACCCCTGCTGTATAACAGCACTTGGTTCGCCTGACTTCATGTTGCAGTTCATATGATGAATTTTGGTTCAACTGCTGGGTGATGCACAAATGAGCTAAATTCCAATTCTGAAAAGAACTGATTATCTCATGAAAAACAGATTCTAATATAAGTAGTATTAGATAAAGGTATAAAACCTGCGACTTCATCTGACTCTTCCTTCTCTCTTTTTAGTTCAACTGGATTTTTTTGGCAAGAGAAAACCACAATTTTAGTTTACTGTTGCAGGAAGTAAGTCACTGCTTAGTTTGTTCTCTTCATAATTTTTTTTATACATCACATGTATTCTGGTCCTGCTCTTTTGATTGATTTGGTGGGAGGAGTTTGAGTAATGGATACGGATCAAAGGACTTGGCTAAAATTAGCTGTGTCTGAGATTGGATTAGAATTGGTATTCTCATTTAGGATAGTGATCAGATTGATTCATGCAGCTTCTCTAACACTCAGAAGCCCTGTAGTAACCTGACATCTGGAGTGAGTTCTCGTGCTGCTGTGCTTGTTCAACTTGACACCTTTTCCTTATTCTAGTGCTCCCTCAGTTCAAGGTTTCTTGTAAACGTACTGTTGTCTTAAAATCTATCGCCTCCATTTCTACCCTGCTCTGTCAGACTAATACTAGCTTCATATTTCCTATATAGCTACTTCTTGTGATATCTGATTACATACAGGATATAATTCTCTGCTCTGTGCAGGTGCTCTCCTACTGCCTGTGTGGTATCCATATTTAAGTGCTTGTGAAAGCTTACTTGGTCCAGATACTACCATGTTCTAGAAGCAGGAAGCAAGCATGTTAGAATGGTACATGTAGTGCCACTGTTGTTGAGGTAGTCATGAAATTTGTTCAAAGGTTGACCTGTGAGTTCTTGAAATTGGCTGGCATGCTTGGAATTCCTGTTAAATTGATAAGTTCCAAAGGGACAGCCGTGTTAGTCTAGTTAAGCAAGGAGTCCTGTGGCACTTAGACAGTTATTTATTGCATGTGCTTTCGAGGGAGAAAATTCCATTTCATCGATGCTTCAGGAGGGCACAGAGTAGGGTAGTGATTTGAATTTTGCAGTCATTGCAGCCAGGGATTCTGATACATCCTCAATAAAACCCTTTGAGTAAAATCTGGTGAGTTTTTTACCTATAGCTAGAGATCAAACTATAGGTGTGGGGTTTTTTGAGTCTGTTCTTAATCCTGCGTCTTCCAAGTAAAGTGAGAAGTCCTATGGAGGACTGTTGAAAAGTGTGTGTTCCCAGCACATAACTCTCTTTAGTTCTGTTTTTGTTGACAAAAACTTAGAGTAAGTGCTAAGAATAAACCCTTCATTTGCAACCTACAACTCATCAATATATGAGCTGTGCTACTTCTGGAAGGGACAATTTTAAATGTGCTTCAACTCTAACATTTTCTGTAAACTAGAGAAATTCAGTCTCTAAAATGGGTAGTAAAAATACTTAGTAGCACTGAATCTGATACTTAGTTGGTTTTAGGCTCTCCTAATGCAAATTTTGAGAAGGTACTGAAAGTCCATATGCCAGCAGTGTACCCAGCCAGCCACTTCGCGGATTGAGTCTACACTCCTGCTTCTCTTAAGGAGTCAGTCTGTTTCTGCCAAGCAGTTGGAGAGTGAACTTGTTTTTCCTGCTAGAAGGGCATAGTATCCCCAGAAATTTCAAGGGGCATTGAATAAAGCATTTGTTCTGAGAAGATAAATTGCCTGGCCAATCTGTGTATTTCTAGGTGGTAAGAGACCCTTGGGTGCACTTTTTAAAAAGTGACTGGTATTTGTTAATCTACCAATATGAGAAAAATGTCTAAATATAGAAACTTGCATTAAATGAGCCAATACTGAATATTTATGGTGTTGATGTCAAAGTAGATGCATTAATGTGAGCTGTGCTGAAAGGAACTTGGTAATTTCATAAAACTAGGTATTTTCCATTTTAGTTTCTGGACTTTCTAAAATACATGAAAATCAAAATGGAAAATATCCATTTCACCAACCAGTTAGGTAAGTTGTGATGCATTTATGTAAAGTTTCATGAATAGACTATAGTAACTTCAGGGGAAATTAAAATTTGAGATGCATGACTTTTTGGAGAAGGTAGTAATTGTTGCACTGTTTGGTATCTGCATCCACCAGTAATCTCCTGTTGGGGTGTTCAGAAAGCAGTGCTATAGTAATTCAGCACTTGGCATCGTTGGTTTTCATGCTGTTGTGCTTGTTAAACCTGGTATTTCTGTTGGAACATGTAGATTTAATTAAATTGTAGGCTGCTTTGTTGAAGGAAGCTGGTGAAATACTGTGACAGCAACAATGGAAAACTGTTGGTAACCATTGCACTGGGATATCTTGGCTTTCTTTTTTTT
Source organism: Podocnemis expansa (assembly GCA_007922195.1). Classification (NCBI taxonomy): domain Eukaryota; kingdom Metazoa; phylum Chordata; order Testudines; family Podocnemididae; genus Podocnemis; species Podocnemis expansa. The sequence continues at coordinate 45,608,145 of ML681992.1, forward strand.
AAAGAAGGGATTTCCAGTGGCTTTGATTGTATTGTAATGCAGTGTGGCTGTGCTGTTGGACAAAGATAATTTCCGTATATGCAGTCAGGAAGGAAACTTGGGGAAACGGTGTCATGGTAAGAATAGGTTGAATGTCCTGCTTAAGCCCTAAACTGGGTTTAAAGCTGCATTTTGGAAAGGGAGATCGTCTTTTTTTATTATAGTTGGTATGTGAGAAGAACTGGAAGCCCTTGCATAAGCATTCTGGTTCCCTGGGATATTCCTTTTTACGTTGCATAGGTGTATCTGACATCTTTCTATATGCAGTATACTTCTATAAACTCTGGTGCTGGGTCCACTGGAGGTCCTTGTATCCATTGTTCTGGAATGACTTCTCAGTTTGAGGAAGCTGAAGCCTGTGGGGTTGAAGTGTTAAAAGCCTCAAAATTAGATGGAAAATCTATTTTCAAGTATATGGAACTTCCATTTTTGTCAGCATGTTTGAAGTTTGTCTTAATCTTCTAGTCTGGTGTAACTTTGGCTCTGCCTACTTTGGTAAAAACTGTTTTTCAGTTGAGCTGACATCTTATTGAAAATCTTCCCCTAACACTTGTGTAGACCCAGTTAAACTATCTTCTGCCTAATTTAGGCTGCGACCAGCTCAGATACTTAAGGTGTTGATCTTCTCGTGTGGGTACCAAGATAACGCATCCTTTTTTTTCTCATGCAGAGAGTCCCTTCTTAAGCCAAAGCTAATAAGAGAAGACAGAGGCATACTGATTAGTAACTGAGGTGAGTGCTTTGATTTTACATACTATCTTTTTTTAAAAGGTGAAGAATGTTTGATTGGTGCAAATGCCTCGTTACACAGTAGGAGTGGGCACAATTAACTGTGTGTCTGAATTTACCAACGTGGCTACAGAAATAACAGGTTATGCTTCCATCATTGTAAAATGAATTACAGTGGTGACAATGAGACCTGTAACAAACCTTCCTTGAAGGGAATTTGAGTGGCTTCTCCAGATGGAAGGGAAACTTACAGTGGTTCAGAAAAGTGGTCCCTATCATAATAGTCCTCCACTTCATTCTGGTAATTCCATTTTGGGGTTTCTGTTACCAGGGTAGTAAAACAAAATCTGATTTAGATGGTTAGCAATGTTTCTTCTATAAGAAGTCAGTTACATGTGGGTTAATATCTAGCATGTATTTTGTCAAAAGTTTTAAGGATGGATTGTAAGACTGGTTAATATTCATAGCATTTTCTTGGAAATAAGGCTTTTCATATTTTTGTCTCCTAAATTCTAAGGAAAAGGTATGATGATTTTACAGACCACTTAGTTGGCATTTGTGAGTGCAGCAAACTGAATTTTCTTTGCTTTCAGGGAGTCCAAATAACGAACACACAAAATGTCACTTGGGATCTAATGTCTTGGTAAGAAATTATAGTGCAACTCCTTGAATGGATTTTGTGATATCCTAGGAGTGTGATACTATTACTTGCATGCTTTAACTCAATTTGATTTGCATATTATAAAACAGGATTATGCTAGGGTGTGAAAAAAATCAGATTAGAATCTGTGCTGTGCTGTTGAAGCCTTTTGTTTTCCATAATGTGGATTATGCACAGAGGCACATTTCACTAATTGGCTGTGGTGAAGAGCCATATGAAACTTGCTTTTAACTAACTGTCCTGTTAAACCTTGCATCATCTGTTTCACACTGGAAAAATTAGAGCTTTGTCTTTTAATTGGCAGCTGTTTCTGTAGTGGAAGAAATAAATGGAGATGGTGTTTCATAAATAAAAGTATATTTTCCTCCAGAATATAGAGGATTTTGTAATGATGATTGGCAAAATGTTCAACTGCTCTGAAAAGAGTGACTGACGACAGCCTGTCTGAACACTTCAGTTATGCAGCTCTTGTCGGTTGTGCCCTACTCCTGGTTCACACTGTTGCTGTTTAATGACTTAAGTTCACAGTAAAAATGAACTGACTGTCAGGTTTGGCTATTGCCACTGCTTTGTGTATATAGAAAGTTTTTAAAAAAAAAAACAAACCTCATCCTTGGAGAGCTAAAAACTAGAACCCCCAGAAAGTAGGGTTGTGGTCGATAGTCACATGGGTGATCTGCAAGGAGAACCCTTGCTTCAGGAAATGTCTGATGCTAGAAGTCTATTGATGAACATTGCTGCTGTATACGTGTTTACATTTCTGTGTGTCTGTAACTGACCTCTGGCTTTCAGATGGGGACATGTTTTGAAAGCATGGTGAGGGATGTGATTACAAAGAAGCTTCCTCATCCGGAAATGAGTTGATTGCCCACTCAGGAGGTAGGAAATTCTATCTCAACCCCTGTGTAAAAACAGATGGCTTTGGTTTCATGTAAAAACTTTCTTCTCAAATTGAATGTTACAAGAGGTTTGTCTTAGTAAATAGTAAATTTAATTGTAAATACAATACAGTGAACACTTAGTTTCATCAGTGCTATCTCTGCATGGAAGTTAAGCATGTTTTAACTTCAAAGGAGAAGTATACAAAAATCAGTTAAGTATTAACGTGTAGAAGCACTCTTTCACCTGACAACTTACTTGTAACAATAGCAGTTAACTTGAGATGTCTCACTGAAAAGAAGTACTGGGGAATTTCTTTTGCTTTTTCTGACACTTCATGCAGTTGATAGCACTTTGTGTAGTCAGCTTAATGTCTAGATCAGGGGTCTCAAACACATGGCCCGTGGGCCACACGTGTCCTCTAAAGCTATTTCTTGTGGCCCACAATGACACTTGTTACTGATATTTGCAATATAACTGTGTGAAAAGGTTTTAGAGCTGCGGCCCTCAGGCTAATGTACTAGTCCTCATGCAGCCCTGTACTCGTCCTCATGTGGTGCTCATGGTGATTTGAGTATGAGACCCCCGGTCTAGATGATGATCCAGATAAAACCAAGTCACTGGCTGTGATCCTGAGGCAGCCTCCAGCTCCATATTATAATCAGCCAGCATTAGCATGTCTGGGAATAGAGCAGATGGCAGCTGTCACATACTCGGAGCATGATAGATGGTGCTGAAGGATGCTCAAAGATGTGGATGTGTATCACTTTGGGCCCTTCAGGAGACCCTGAAGTGAAGCTGTGATATCAGGCTTTCTGCAAAACAGTTGATTTACAGAGCTAGCGTTGTCATACTCAGAGAAATGAAACAGATGCTGAGGAAAGCTGAAGAACACCAGACTGATGCTTTTGACAGGGGTGGCCAAACTTGTGGAACTCGAGCCACACAAGTTGATTATTAAACCTTCAAGAGCCGCACTGAGGCATATAGCCATATACTTTTACCTACTAAATTGATTTGCTGACGTTCTCCTGCGAGCCACACTTTTTCATTCAAAAGCCATGTGCGGCTCCTGAGCTGCAGTTTGGTCACATCTGCTTTTGACTCTTGTAGTCTGGCTGCTTTATATCAAATGGCAGCACGAGATTAGAAATGAGTACTGTAAAACACCATTTACCATTTGTCTGAGCCTTCATTATTCACCTCTGCATGAACTGAAGCTGACAGCTCCTGAGGACAAGGCTGATGCTCTTTGCCCATAATCTGGATTTTTGATTAGCCAGTGTGGCCCTGGTCCCGGTTTTATCTTATAAATGGAGTTCAGACTGAAGTCAGCAACTACTGACTGGCAGCTTCCTTCCAATAAACATAATGGACTCTGAGACCAATAAATTTGAGTGTATACCAAAGAGTATGGCTACATGGCTAGTGGTAATGGGTATCAAAAGCTTGAATGAACAAACTGAATATATGATCAGGCCACTTAAGTATCTTGCTAGATGTTGTTGTTCTGGGTGGTGCTTGCTTTGCAAGGAGGCCGCATCCGTGTGCCAGATGATGAATTTATTGTTTCTGCTATGTGGGTCTTGTTTGTGAGCGTCTCACACAGCAACATGTAGAGGATTTTGAGGTAGGAAAAGATGACTGTTAAACCCCACAAGGGGATGTGACTCAGGAGCTGTCTGTGATATCTCAAACTACTTTAAAAAGACATTTCAAGTTGTCCTTTTCATGTTACTAGTTGACTGACTAATGAAGTTTGTTCTGTCTTAAATAATGAAAAAGCAGGCCTGATTTCTTTAGAAGTAGTTGTCTGAGTTGTCTTTTAAGGGCAAAGCTTGTTCTAGACTAGTAATTAGAGAAGCTGTATGATCACACATTTGAATTTTTTTTATAGTACCATGTAACTGTTGAGGTCTATCCCGATGGAGCCTTTCCTGTAGGTTCCTGTCGTTGGAAATGCCTCATAGAGCAAACTTGTGGTTTCGCTTTACCCACTGAACTATTTGTTAGCTCTGTGGGATAAAACTACAAGACAGATTTTAGTGTGTGTGTGTGTGTGTGTGTGTGTGAGAGAGGGAGAGAGAGAGAGAGAGACTAAACTTTAAGCATGGACACCAAGTGTATATTTTTTGTCCTGTAGGCGCTAACGTAGTCAACACTCAGCTTAGATTGAAAGATTTTGCCACAAAAGGAAATGGGTAAGTTGCTGAGTAAGGTTTAGTGGTGATTTGCTCTGTGCTTTGACTTGCTGAATCATTGTCATTCTGCAGCTTAAACTAAAACTACAACCTTACACATTGTTTCTGCAGTTTCAGAAATTGTGAAATCAACCCTTCACCCAGTTCTTAGTGTAGAAACCTGTTTTAAGTGGCTGCCAAGACCAGTCAAAGTACATAAACATTTCCATGCAATCTGTAAGCTATTGGAAACAATAACTTTGTATGAATTGCACTTCTTGAGCTGTTAATGTTGAAACATAAATGGAAGTAAAGCAACACTAACTGCTTTATTAAACTTCAGCAGAAGTTGTGTATCCCAAACTCAGCTCTCCCAGGCCATGTGCCAGAATTAACTGTCCCTTCCCCAACTGCCAAACCCATCTTCTGCTAATAGCTTCTGTGGTGCTGTAAGCACTCTCAAATGTAAAGTGTGTTGAAAACAAAAATGAGACAGCATAAAACTACTGCCAATTAACATAACAGTTGCATCCATTTTTGTTAAATCAAAGATGAGGTTGCTGCAGAACTGAGGGCTATCTGCACAGAACTGTAGATTGCAGGGTCTTGACTCAAACTAGCTCTGTTCTGTTTAAAAAATGCATTGCATGGAGAACAAATATCATTTACAGTCCTGGAAACTGAGTTTTTACTAGCTTCAATTAAAAGGGACTTAGGCTTTGGTTACTCAACATCATAAAATGGTACGAGTTACCTTAGAGTTTACTGCTTAGACCATTTAATTTCTAATTCAACATTTATGATGGTGGAATTTTTAAAATGAGCTGATACTTGGGAGTGGTGGAAACTTGCAAATACTGTTGTAACTGTTGCAGTGCAAGGTATCTATCAAACATGGTAGTTCTGATGGGAATGTTCAAAAGTGTTAGGATAATTCAGCATTTGGCATCATTGGTTTTCATGCTGCTGCACTTGAAGTGTGAAATAACTCAAAATACAACTACGATTTTTTTCAGAACATCTAATATGCTGAAACTGCAGCAGATAGTGCTAGAATAAAGTAGAAATGCTGCTAAGGAGCAGTCCAGGTCTTAGGCTGATGTGATGATTTTGACTCGGGCAAAATAATCATTAACCTTGAATCATTACCCATATGTGAAATTAGGATAACTTTTTACTCATATCTGGCATGTGCTGTAACTTACTACCTCAAGCAGTAGCAGTAAAGGAACCTGAAGTTCTAGGCTGTATAAAGCAAGAACTGGCGTCTACTGTAAGATTTAATGATTTCTAAAGTTTTGGGACTACTGTTCTGATACACAGCTTGGCTTAGCTTTTTAGAGTTTTTTGTGCCACAATATAACAACTCTGGCCCTTTCCACTGAAGGTTTTAATGCTCAAATATAACTCAAGACTGGTTTGTTTAATTGATTGGTCATTACCAAGGATGCTAGGAAATACAGTTTCTGGTATGCTGTGGACATGACCATACAGTAACTCCATCAGCTTTTGGCTTTGCTACTTTAGTAGCACTAAATCTGTTGGAAACAAAGGATCAGTGAGCACACTCTCTTTAATGGCACTTGTGTTTTGTAACTGCTCACTTATTACATAGCTTTGTTCTGTTCAGGATAGCCAGACCTCCAACTGAAGCTGTTGAAAAACTTTAAAAACAATTATGGAAGAATTAGGATTTTGAATGACTGTACATTCCTCACCAGAATTGTAGGCAAAAATAACTATGGAATATTTCTGATAAAGACTCACTGATTAATCTGAAGCACCTCTGATGATCCTCTAAAGAGCAGTTTATCACAGGACTCCTATTTTAAATGTGACAAGATAACTGAAATCATTAACTAATATCTGCTGCTGTGAACAGTATGTAGTTCCTGGCTTGTTTTCAAGCAACTCTGTGTAGTTTAACTTATTACTCTATTTTAACCTAAATCTGGTGACTCACTTTAGCCCTTCAGTGTCTGCTGACAAGTCATTGACCACAAATCCCAGGTGAAGATCAGGAACTAATTTACATACAGAAAAAGCTTTCTCTGGCTGCATTGTGGAGGTAAGGATATGTACTAGCAATTCTGTTAGCCAAGCACTACTTAACTCATGGTCATTTCAAAGAGGGCTTGCATGGCTGTGAAACCAGCAGCTCTTAACGCGATGACCTAATATTGAAATCCTCTGCAGGATGCCATGAGCACTTAATGTGCTTTGTGGCCTATTTCTGAGGAGATAGATTTAGGAAAGTTAGGCTGGTGATCAGATGGAAGAGGAAGGGATGTGTCAGAACACTCAAGTACAGATCCATGCGGATTTGCCCATTCAGGAGTAAACACACTCTGGCTTCAGACTTGGATTTCAAGTTCTTCACACTTCTGATCTCAAAAGTTGGTAAAAAAAAAAAAAAAAATGGTATGAATAAATTTAAAAGTATGATGGAAAGCAGCTTGATGCTGAGTTCCCTTCTAGTGTATAGGTCTCTCTTCTGTCAGTTTGGTCCCAAGTACTGGCATTTTCATACCAAAATAGAAATTGTAAATGTTTTTTCAAAACCATTTAGTCTATGGTGGTCCTCTTTGCATTCAAGGGCCAGCTCTGGATAAAAGAAATGGTTGCAATCTGTGGAACTGAAATCTTGGAAGTTTACTTGGATTACCTTTAATGTGACATACTTCACTTCCACCAGCGTTTTGTTCATAAATGGATGATCACTCAACCAAAAGCCAGCTCTAGTTAACAAAACCCATATGCTTTTAAAGAAGTGAAGACTTTTCGGAAAACTTGCATGGGGTGAAGCTGGGGCTAAACCAGGAAAAGTTGGTTTTTAATCCACTGCTCACTGATTGTGGGGTCCCTAATTGTAGCACTATGGAGGTAGCACCTGTACTTGGAGAGAGGGCCGAGTACTGGAGTGTCCGCTATCCTCTTCCTGCAACATAGGAGCATAGTTGATTTTTTTTTTTAAGGGAACTGTACTCAGACTCAGATTGAGCCAATCTTTTATCTAAAACAGGAGAGGATAGAAGGGTGAAGTGGGGAAACTTTGACCATGCCTGCAGTGTAACAGTTAGGAAGATCAGCTATGTTCTGTGGTGATCAGGATTATCTTCTTAAATAGTCACTCAGGCTCCTACTGCCCTTTATCTTTCTTCATACACCACCACTTGGGAAGTTGCTTTTAAGAGTTGATAAACTTCTATTCAGTCTGGGAGCACAATGTAGTAAAACCTAATTTTTGTGGGTTTAGTGATAGTAAGGCAAGGGAAGTGTCATGGGATTCTGTATGGTTTTGCACATCAAAATGTCAGTGATGACACTCTGTGGGACTCCTTGCCCTGCTGGTTCCCAGCTCCAGCTCATCTGGCTGGTGGAAATTTTTGATAGGGTCATTGGAAGTGGTTTGAGTTGGGTATTTGAAAGCTTTCTCAAGCCCATTGGTGCCAAAGGTGACCAACCTAGAACTATATAAATAAATGAGAACAGGTTCTAATTATGCTGTAACATAGGAACGCATTCCTTACACAAAGAACGTTTTTGGTAATCCTAGGGATTTTGTCCTTTATGTAGGACTGAAAAGTTACTCTGCTTAGGCCCTGTCCACACTGATGGTGGCAAAGTTGTTGCTGTCAGATCACTCTTTCCAGGTCAGCTTAGTGGTCACAGTGATTCTCAACCTTTTGCGAGTCATGATGTGCTTGTTGGCACATCATGATGCTACAGGCCACACCAGCCCACCCATCTGCCCTGGGCCAAATGCAATCACTTTCCCTGGCTCTTTGCAGCACTTATCACTGTGTGGTGACACAGGAATGTGTCCCAAGACCATGGTTGAGAACTACTGAGTTAAGACGTGCTAAGTCAACTTGGAAATCAACATCACCTCAGGTGGTGCAGTGCAGTAAAGATGCCACATTGAAGTGGAGTTACTCAGGCTACTCTGCATAGCTTGTGTGACTCATGTTGATGGCTGCTGGATTTTCCTGGCAATGTAGACTAGGCCAGACTCATAATTGTTATCTCAGCCTAGGATACCACTGCTAGATATACCATGCTGGATCTCATCTGCGCTGCACTCTTGCATCCCAGTAAGGCAGGCTCCTGGACAAATATTTGCAGGGTGGTGAGCATCTGATCTTAGCATGTGAGCATTGCATTAGCTGGAGTATTCTTTTGTGAGCATCTTCCATGCCAATAGGGGAGGGTAGTTCTGGACATGGGGAATGCTTGATGACTTGCTCTGTTAATTTCAGGTATAAATGCATCCCTTGTCAGTGGTATCTTTTTGTCTACTTCTTGGAAAATATTGACTAAAAGTTTTTGGGAATTTGTCAAGTGTTAGTCTTCAATCATAAACTTGACATAAGGATGCTCCTGTGCATTTGTGACCTCACTAGTGATTTCCTCAACTGCTCCAACTTCATGCTCAAAAAGGGGAAATCTTAGGAGACTGAGTCAGATGTCTTCTAATAAAATCTTTTAGTCTTTGCAGGCATCTTGCCACATCCTGAAAGGGCATGGAACCCCGGGAGTGTCCTATCTGTTAATGGTCTGGGTGATGGGAACATATGAGAGATGTAGATATTCTTTACACAAGCAACATGCTCCTGTGCAGTATTTAGTATCTGAGCCCACTAAAGCATCTTTCTTGTGCAGAACTTGGAAGTTTAGTTCCCTTGTGATATTGATGGCATTCAAGATAATTTGTCCACTTCCTCAGTGGAACCACAAAACCTTCACTGAACAGTGTGAGGGAGCAGCTTGATTACACCTGTGTTGAAACTCTGCATGCTGGAGCATTGTTCATGCAAGGTGTGAGGTAATGGGTTCCCTGACAGTATGAGGTGGTAGCTTCACTGTGACACTGGAGATGCTGGAATACAGGTGCAATTCCAATGGACCCTTTTTTAATAGTTGTAATTGATTCCTCTCTACATCCAGGGGGACTTATGATAAGTCCCATGTTTCCTCTGTATCCTCATAATGAAATGTTCAGCCATATTTTCACAGATGTTCAGTTTCTGGTTTGTCAAGAACTTACACCTCAGCCACAGTATCTGATAGCTGTGTGGAAAGGCCTTTCCTGCCATAGGCACGAGTCACATTGTCAGTAGGTGTTGGCTTAGGAAAACTGAAAGATGTGTGCTGACAAATTCATGCACTGTTTAAGTTGCGTGAGGAATTTGCTATGAGTCAGAATGAATTAAACCAATGGCACTTGCTGTGGTATATTATGTGTACACCATCACAGCTGTTGTAGGTTAGAAATCTGCCTTTGATTCAAGCACTTGCACACAAAGCTTTGTGATAAAATGGCACCTGTCTTGCTTGCTTTTGCACTTGCTGATGCTACAGTCAGTGATCACTTATTTAGCAGTACAGGTGTCACAGTACTTTCCTGCAGGTCTGGCATAAATTACAGATCTCAAACTCCCACGTTCTGCCTGTCAGAATGCTTGGAGTAGCAGCAAACAGGTTTGATAATTTCCTGTTGCAGCCATGCTTTCTTCCTCCTGGTAGTGCCATGGTTTTTGCAGATGTCTCTAAACTACATCCATATCCCACAGTTCTGTAAGGGCTCTAAGAGCCTTCTTGCCAGGCATTCATTTTTCTTTTTAATCCTGTTGCAAGCACATTTCTCTGTACTTAACCTCTGCACCAGCTGGTGGTGTCAGTGCCTCTGGGTGGCAAATTATGAATTCAGCTAGTTGTCCAGTTTATAGTAGTAAAATCAGTGGGAGTTTCCTGAGTGGCAGCTGTTAGTCTGTGTGCAGCAAAGCCAATGAGGCCTGTGGCATCTTTATAACAGATTTCTTCAGGCATAAGCTTTTTGTGGGCTCCAGTCCACTTTGGCAGATGCATCTGATGAAATGGGTTGGAGCCCACAAAAGCTCATGCCCAGAGAAATTAGTTTATCTTAAACAGTGCATACATTCTTTGCATCATTTGATGCAGTGATATGTGGAGTCATACAAGTGTAATGCTGTATTTGAGGAAGTGATATAGCCATCAGTTACAAGTTTCCTTGGTTGAGTAAGTGTCTAACAGCTGACATGACTTATTGTATACACCAATTAAAATTTTAACTTGGATCACCAGAAACTCAGCAATGTTTTCTTTAATATATGCTTAATTCTTCTAGGTCTGTGTGACCTCTCAAGTTGTATAGTCTGTCTTGTTTGTACTGCTTAACTGGGTGCTCTTCAATGAAGGTGATCATTGAATCCTTTAATCTAACTTAACTGTTGCATGCTTTTTTAAAACATGTTTTGGAGGATTTAATGTAATAAGTCCTTTTCTAATTGACAGGAAACTTCAGGATGAACAGCTGCTACACTGACTTCTTGATTGACTTAATTGTATATTTGGAGCCCTGGAAAGGATGCACTGTGAAGCTGAGAATTTCATGAAAAGTGACATTCAATAAATATACTTGCATACTACATACAGATTGGTTAATTTGTGGTCAGTTGTATGCACCAAAATCTGAAATTTGAGAACTTTCTCAAGCAAGGCAGGATGCTTTTGGCCCACATTCTACCTTCCTCTACTAGTCCAGGATTGACTCAGGGAACTAAAGTGAATTTTTGAAGGTAGCAATGGCTGTCATAGGAATTCTCCCATAATCACCAACTTGCTTAGCTAGAGAGAGAGAACTGAATTGTTCCTAACTAGAGCAGTTCCATCCTCCATATGTATATAGAATGAAAAACAGTTCTATTTTATTAATGCTGTATTTCACAGTTTTGGATTTCTTATATACTTGCTTTTAATTGAAAAGTTTTAACCAAGAAAGGAACTACTAAAATTCAGATGGGATGTTTCAGTGGCTTAAATATGGGAATTAAATTGACCTTTTCCCCATGAAATTTTCCTGTAAAACATTTGCTCTTTAGGAAAACTGACCAGCTTTAGTAGCCTCCATGTTGGACCAATGAGTTCTGCCATAATAGCTGTCTGAGACAATGCTGTTTAATTGATGCTGGTGGCTGTTACCCATAAGTAGAGCCCTTTTGCATTAATGGTCAGTTTTGTATTAGTTTTCTAGCAGTTTCAGATCTTCATCTGAAATTTTAACTTTCTGACCCAAAGTCAGGGCTCAACAAAATTGGCTCCCCATGTGGTGCCAGTAGTTTTATTTTGAGTTGCCAAAGGGGGTTCTCTTCTGCATTTCCACAGTGGAGCTAAGAGCCAAATGATGAACCCTGGTTGCTATGGTGATCTGGTACCTGGGTTTTGTTGAGCCCTGGCCTGAGGGGCTGTGGGGGCCTTGCAAGATTGCCATAGCTTCTGAGCTACAGCACTTCTTACAGCTAGGGGAGGTGCTAGGAGCTTGCTTTGTTCCCCTCAGGGTAGCTGTGCAGGGACAGAGGAATCAGTACTAGGGTTGGAAGGGAGCAGGACCACTCCCACTAAATCAGATTTAACTGAGAGCATCAGCATCAGTGGGGTAGGTTTATATATTAATGAATCTTATTTGTGCTATTCCTGTTTACTGGGTGCTCAAAGAAGCAAAGCCCATCTATTTGAAATCTGAACTAAAGTATGTTTTATGAAGTCCTGCTCACTGGATTGAGAATGGCCATGTTGCCTTTTTGCAAAAGGACATCTCCCTTAAATGAACAAATGTGCAGTAAAGCTGCCAGGCAGTGGCAGTGTGGGTCTGTGTGATGCATCCAGCAGCTGCCACTGGGGGCAGCAGTGGGGATTAGGTACAGTGCCTCAGAGAGGCACCACCCATCATGATCATCTTGTCAGTTAAATTTCCCTGGTTTAAGTTAGTTCCCAGGCCTTCCACCCATGTGCTGCTGGTTATAGCTTTTGCTTCTCCTGTGTTGCATCATACAACTTTGAATGGCCCCACTAGTGGTGTGTGTGCCCCCCCCCCCCAGCTGGCATCCAGGGGCCATGGTCATCAACTCTTCCCCATTAGCTACCACTGGTCTGGGGCTGGAGTCAAACCAGCTCTGTGGGGCCAGTGCATGGACAATTAGTCACAGGAAATGTTCTAGTGCCCCAGTACAACTTTGCGGCTGTCCCTTCTGAAATTCTAAACATTGAACATGCTCCCTGTTGTCCTGGCTCACAGCTGCCTCTTTTTCAGGAGGGGGAGTGGTCACAGTGCAACACTTACAAAGGGGGGGGGGGCAGGAGGGTGGGTTTCATCTTCAGCTCCTCCCTTCCCTTTCTTTGCTCCCTGGTGTGTCAGCACCTCCAGCATCAGCTGGATCTCCCCTTGTGGATGGATGCTGGGCAGGAGTTGGGCTGTGGTGATGGAAGCAGGTGACACTTACCAGCACCTACCCCTGCCTGAAGCTAGGGAAGGATCATGCCTCTAAGGCAGTGGTTTTCAGACTTAAGGGTGGGAGCCAGTACTGGGTCAGCATTCCCTGCTGCCACCACAAGACCAGAATGCATGGTTGACAATTGTTGGGCTGCAGGCATAAATGCTCAACTGAGTCCTGGGGGACAAAGTTTGAAAACCACTGCTCTAATGGACCAAGAGCATCATGCTCAGCTGATTCTCCACCCCCAGGCCCTGCTTGTACCAACAGCTGCTGCCCTCCTGCCCTGTGCATGGCCACACTTGCTTGAGTAGCCAAGTTCTCAGGGGGCTGTAGGACAGGGCAGTCAAATTGCTCTCAGCTTGCAGCATGTTGAGGAATGCTGAGCAGTCCGATTTCCAGAACCTCTGTAAGCAGCCTGGGCCCAGAGCTGTGTGGGACAGCTCAGGGACTGACTGCAGGCAGGGGTGCTGCAGAAGGGGTGGGGACAGGTCCACAGTGTGGCTGCTTACAGCAGGCAAATACAATTCAATTAGAGCCCTCTGACCTGGGGCCAGATGTAGTCATGGAGCCTTTGCAACAACTCTAACCATCCAGGAGTCACAGGTTGGGAACCACTGACACCAACTCAAAAATGGAAAATTAAGTTCAGCCTTAAGAAGCTCAGGTACAAGCATTCCTTTGTACATGAAACACTAGTTAACCTTTTTCTTAAATGTATTATAGCCATAAGTTCATATCAATTCTTAAGAGAAAAGCTGGAACTCACAGGATCATCTGCTGACCTGTTCAGCAAAGTATGTTTTCACCCAGTTATACCTATATTGAGCCACAAATTGGCTGAAACATTGTCCTGAAATGAATAGATCAGACTTGGCCAAACTGCAGCTCTTTAAAGAAAAATTGCAGCTCCTGGAATAGCACAGCAGGGAAGGGTGATGTGGTGGGAGATGGGCAAGAAATGTGCAGTGGTCAGGAACAGCAGAGAGGTGGCAGCATAGTAAGAGCCAGCAAAGGAGCAGCATTGTGAGAGCTGCAGGAAAAAAGCATGGTAAGAGCAGGGAGGGTAGGGGAAGGGCAACATTGTGAGAATCAGCAGGGAAAAGCAATGGCCTTAGGTAGGTGCAAAGACAAGCACTCAAAGTAAATGTCAGATTCTACAGTTTACCCACACAAGATTAATTCTATTCTCCTTGGCTGTATGCATTATGATAGTCTTCAATATCATTAACAGAGGCTTCATTCATTGCACAAACTAGAGGCAGAATTAAAGTAGCACCAGCAAGAAGTCTGACCTAAGGGAATGATTTTTTAAATTTTTTTGATGTTTTCTGGGTAAACATTTTTAAAACTGGCAACATAAATTGATCAAGAGCAAGTCTACAATGAACTACAGATAAGTGATAATTAGCAACTTAAACCTGACAAGCAATTGTAAGTTTTTTTTAAAATCACCTGGCATTTCCAGATATTGTAATGTAATATACAAAATTATTTCTCTTGTATTTCTATTTTGAGAATTAAATAAGAATCATCAGAAATTACTGAAAATTGACAAGTGTTGCATCCAAAACCACTGACTACTGTCAAAAATGTTATTAAAAACCCTCTATTAACAAATGTTACAAGTCCTTATTATGGATCATGGGTCATTTTCGGCATGCAAAATTATTTAGACTTAGGATAGACCACCACTACTGAAAACTGGCTTTAGAAGAAAATAAGTCCATTGAAGTGTGCCTGAAACATCAGTATGTCATGTTTGTAGAAGGAACTGCTAGTATATTAAAATTCTTATAAAATAAATGTCAATTACCAAGAATTTACATTCACTGCAAAGTTCAATAGCAGCACTATACTTCTGATTAAATAGCATTCAGCATGTATTAACTCTTCTTTGTTATATAGTCAAAATCCATTTATAGTTCAGTGCAGTCTTCATGAATGACTCTGGGGTATCTGAGCCTATTAGACAAGAGTAATTGTTTTGAAGGGCTGAGGATGGAAAATTGTGTTGTAAACTTTCTGGAAAAAAAATCTCACCAAGATTTTACTCTATTATAAAAACCAAATAATGTTTAGAATTTATACAAGGCCTGACCCCAAACTGAATAAACTTAATGGGATTTTTTCCATAGTATCTTCTGTGCATGGACTCCAAAGCACTCACTGAAACAGGCTCTGATCTTGCACTTTGTCTCCATAAATTCTCATTGATCTGTTGTGATTCTGAACCGCTGAAAAGGTGTCCCTATGTGCATCTCTTCACAGGATTACAATGAGATCAGTGTTTTCCCTTACTATTACACATTTTAAAATTGCGTCTGTGTCCTCAGACCTTTTGTCTTCACTGTCCATGAGTATTTTAGTGAACAAGTTTGCTGGCAGAAGTGCTGGCAGGGAAGCAGGGGCATGATTTGGGGAGAGCAGAGAAGCAGCAGCACAATAAGAGATGGCAGGGAAACAGCAACAGGGGCGGGAGAGAGAAGCATGACATGGTCAGAGAAGCCATAGCATGTTTAGATTTTCTCATAGGCACTAATGCAGCTTACTCATTGTTAAAATAAAATCATGTTTTACAAGTCCTAAACATGATGTGGAATACTAAGAAATGAAAATACAAAGGAGAAAAGTTTAAAACAATGTAGATTACTTCCAATTTTTGGCACAACTTACTGCTGTGAAGCATCATATTCCACAATGAAACTCAAACCATTGTGCAATATTTGGAGATCAGCATCTGAGACAGCTTTTACCTACTGCATTGACAAGTTACTGCCCAGATTTAAAAAAAAAACTTGCCACAAGCCTGTAGTGTTCTACATCTAGTGACAGCTAAATTTTTACTGCATAGGCCTCATTTCATGGTAATCTTAAATAATTATTAGAATCTGACATTAGGAGGATCAATATTTGCCCTATTTTTACAATAAAATTAAAGTGTGCAATGAATTTTAAGCTTAGTAATTTTGGAGTAGGTAAAAAATGTGTGCTTATACATCTCACGGCAGCTCTCGAAGGGTTTAATAATTGACTTGTGCGGCTCTTGAGTTCTGTAAGTTTGGCCACCCCTGGAATAGATAAAGACAGCACAACAGTTTTGTTGTAGTTTAAAAAATATTCTGTCAGGCTTCAGTTTTCAGAGTTATGCTGCTTTAGTGTGTTTCCTAAGCAAAGCATTTACACAATGGAGTCTGTTGTAAATTAAACAACTTGAGTTCAAGGGTTTGTCTACACTCTACTAATCCAAGCCCTGACTCCCTTACCTCCATCCACATACGCCAATTCGGCTAAGAAAGTTACAGGGGTGGAAGGTCTAAATCAAGCCAAATTACAAGCCCTAGTTCATTGCACTGTAGATGCTGTCTGACTAGGCACAGGCTGTGGGACTCCATCAAGAAAGTTTTGTTAGATTATGTCCAAGAGACAGAAGTTTTTCCACACTGCAGCACCATGAACAAAGGACTAGAGCAGCACCTATGTTTTGGGAAGGTGCCAGGTTAGGACCTAAGGTTAAAAAATTCCTGACCTCCAGCTTGAGCATCTATACAAGTGTAAACCGATAGGTTAATAACCTCAGCAACTGCTACCATGTCCTACAGTCAGCACACTCTAAGGCATAGTCTACCAAAAAAAGGTGAAGCTGAAAGCATATTAAATAAAGCATGTTTATCATGAATGCAGTATGCTGCAATAAAAGTCTCACTACTACTATTTCTGCATTTGAAGATCTTGTCATTAGTCCCTCTTGCCTTCCCAGATTACAATTTCCCATGCTGTTATCTTAAGCAGCATTCTCACCTTTTTTGCTGAAATCCCACACCCCATGCCACCTTACATCTGTGCAGCTGCTGAGGGCAGCACTGCCTTCAGAGCCAGGCACTCAGGCAGCAGCCACTGCTGCTCTCCAGCCACCCAGCTGCGAAGAAGGGCTTGGCTCCAATAACCTCACAAGCTCTGGCTTAGAGGTACTCAATTTCAAAAGCAACCGGTACTATAGCACCAAAGAGGATACTTTTAAAGATGAAAATAGTAGGGAGTTAATTCCTACTGAAATTAATAGTAATTGCCCATCTGCAATTCACACCTTTGAAAAATGTCTCATTGAAAGTTCATGGCAATGATATGCCTAATGGCTGTTTGCATCATTTAAAGTCAATAGACATTATGCAAATTTCAATGTTTTCTCTTATCCTTTGGTTTTCCAAACAATTAACACTTGCACATAAATCCCAGGTTAAGGTTTCATTATAAAACTTTATTAAAAGATTCAGATGACCCTTTCACTTTTCAATGCAGATTTTCAATTTAAAAAACCTTTATACAATCTAAATCTTATTAGTGTGCATCATAATCAGCAAAAATAGCTGAAACTAGCAGACAACATGTATTTAGGCAAGCTTTAGTAGTGGTTATTGCTCAAGTGATGGGACTAACATATGTCACTGCTACATCTAAATTATGATTCTTCACCTGTTTCAAAGTTCAATATTTAGTTACAATGATAAGTGCTTAATGTGATTCTAGGCTTATTGTACATTCCTTGGATTGAACTGCAAAAGTAGTCACACGCTTTTTATTCCAGATGTTTCTTAAAGGATCTGGTGTTCAATGTGTCTTTTTGGCTCGTAGTTTTTCCAGTGTTTTCTGTAAATAAAAATAGATTTTTAAGTATCCAAGTGATTGAGATTTGAAGCTCCTACATAACAAAAGGCTGGCAGTGGTATGAATATGTAAATGTTCGATAAGAAGGGTGTTAGTTAAGTTTCCATGTACTGTTAAATACTTTCCACAACAGCAGATTGGATTATGTGGGTGATGCTATTATTCAGTGTGTTCAAATACATCAGTGTTATGTTTGGTATAAGGCAATCTTATGTGAACACCAGAATGAGCACAGTATCTATTACAGTACCTCACAGTTACAAACATGAGTTACCAACTGACCAGTCATCACATACCTCATTTGAAACCAGAAGTATGTAATTAGGGAGCAGAGACCAA
Source organism: Podocnemis expansa (assembly GCA_007922195.1). Taxonomy (NCBI): domain Eukaryota; kingdom Metazoa; phylum Chordata; order Testudines; family Podocnemididae; genus Podocnemis; species Podocnemis expansa. Next base: position 45,625,928 of record ML681992.1, read on the forward strand.
AGAAAGTACAAACTGTACAGGTCTGTGTGAAACTACTGAAGAAAAAGGAAAGTTTCCAATTTAACAAGCCAAGGAGAGCGGTTCTGTGCTTGTTTCCATTTAAAATGGTTAAAACAACATTTTTCTTCTGCGTGGTGAGGTTTCAAAGCTAAGTCAATATTTAGTTGCAAACTTTTGAAAGAACTATCAGTTCCATTCAAAGTTACAAAACTCCTTCATTCATTGTGTTTGTAATTGGGGGTTTACTGTACATTTCTTCCCGTTCCTGAAAATCACAGTGGATGTTCAAAGTGCATCCTTCTGGAGGGACCTTCCCTAGGCCAACCCTAAATTCGCTGCAGTGAATGGAAGTGTGCCAAAAGCAGGCAGAAATTTAAATCCCGATATTAGGCCTTGCTGTAAATAAACAGAACAGTTCTATTTCAACAATATAACTAGTCTAACTTCTCAACAGCCAGGAGTGGAACATCAGCCAGGTAGAGGCACCAAGATCCTAAACACATTCCTACTTTAGAATGGTTTCACCCCTGCACTTACCACACCACCAGTCATAAGAGGGAAAACACCAGGCTCAGAAAGGACAGTAAATCAGATTTCATTTGTAAAGAAAAGAGGATAGTTTTGTCTCTAACGAGATATGGACAGATTGCTTTCCTCATGGTTATTTTGACCAGCATTCAAAGTTTAACTATACAGGGAGCCCGTGGCCCTCTCTGATTCTTTCCCAAGCGGATCCTCACTGAAGAGCACAAATTTTAGTATTTAAAATAATTAAAGAATTAATAGGAGGAAGCCCGTAACCCCTGCTGTCATATAGCTGTAATTTGTAAAGTCAAAGAGCTGTCAACCATGTTTGTAGCTTCTTCCCCAGCTTCAGCTTCAGCTTCAAATATTCTAGATTTCAGAGTGACTCAGAACAACAAATCCTGGAATCTAATTATAAAGAAAACTGAAAGCCAAAACAGATTTAGTTCAGGCATGTGGGGGAGGAGTAGGGAGAAGAAAGACTTTCAAGTTGCATCTGGGGAGATCGAGGCTGGATATTAGGAAAAACTTTCTCACTAGGCGAGTGGTGAAGCACTGGAATGGGCTACCTAGGGAGGTGGTGGAATCTCTGTCTTTGGAGATGTTTAAGGCCCGGGTGAACAAAACCCTGGTTGTCATAGTGGGAGTGGTCCTGCTTTTTGGCAGGGGGTTGGATTAGATGACCTCATGAGGTCCCTACCAACCTTATGATTCTATGACATGGCTACTGCACAAAAACAAATAAAAATTCAAGTTACAGAACAAAACGTTTGGGAGAAACTGAACTGCCAGTGCATTCCGTGTCAGAGGCAGCAAAAGTCGCCTGAGCTAAAGGGGTGGGGCTCAGTCCTGGGGCCTCCTCCCAACAACACTGGACACCCCCGAGTTCCAAAGGTGGGACATTAAGCCATTCACTATGAGACAAGCAGTACAATAGTGGAATCCAATCACCCAGGAAAACATTTGACTGCATAATCATGAGATCATCCTTTCTTTTCTGGCAGTTCCCTATACATCTTCCAAGTTTTGCGATAAATGTTCCACAAGTCCTACACAACCTCAATTCACTCAGCCTGTCCCTTACTCCAGGCTCCCTCCCCCATACCTCACTTTCCCCCTTCCTCCTGTTGCTACCCTCCTTTCACGGTCTACACTCACTCCAGTTCTTGTCTCTTCTGCATCAGATTCATGCAGCTTCCTTTTTGTTGCCTGAGCCCAGCTGGGTGAGCACCAATGTTCCCTCTAAGCTGCGCTGGCGCGCTGCAGCGCAGCCCGCTGCAGCCACCAGCGCAGAGAAGGCTGCTGGCAGCCAGAGTCCCAGCTGGGAGCTCCTGTGGAGCAGGGAGTTTTCAAAACTCCTGCCCAGAGAAACTCTAAGGGAGCATGCCCAGAAAATCTGAGCATGCTCTGTAGTGCTTATCTGCCCCAGGAGTTACGGCTGGGCCGTGCAGCTCCAGTCTAGCCCCAAGGTAAGTTTGTGGGGGCTGAGGGGCCGCTGCCAGGAGTGGGGGGGGGATGCTGCCGGGAGCAGGGGGGGCAAGCAGGAGGGATGTTGCCGGGAGCAAGCGGGAGCAGGGGGACGGGGGGGGATGCGCCGCGAGCCCTGCGGGGGCGGGGGAGGAGCGCAGTGAGCAACAGGAGTTGCTCAGCTGTCCGCTCCCCTTAGAGGGAACATTGGTGATCATGAGACCAGCTGCAGGTAAAGTCCCACTTGAACCCGGCAGGGCAACGCTAGAGCACAATCAGTGCAGGCAGAAACTTGAAACAAACCATCGCAGCTCATTTAACAAGTCTCAGAGCACCTGGAAGCTGTGATTTTTCAAAAGCTTATACGTTTGGCTAAATGCGTGTGAACTTTCATTGGGATGGCAATAGGCTAACACAGAGGCCACGTTCTGGGCAATTCTGAGCTACTACAGCATCTTAATGGTTGCTAAAATTATAAATGGTGACATCCTTCCTTAGTCTCATTCTCAGAAATGGCTCAACCATTTGGCCAAAACGTTAAAAAAAATTCTACTTTTCAGCCAGAGGCATGCACCAGCCAGGAACAATTTCAGCCAAACAGTTAAATGTCTGGCAAAATTAAAAAGCAACTGAAAACAGATCTCTTACAATAGAAAGTGTCCGGCAAAATTAATAAGTGGCACTCTTAGCTCTGATTATATCTTCAAAAGCTGGAGTAGGTACCCACTCAAAATGGAGAACCCAAGACTATCACTATGAGATGGAGCAGTAAAATTTCATCATTTCTGCAGGAATGGCTCATCCCTGTTTATTTCAATGAACTCCAATTTTTAACAATACTACATATGTAGCATTCTCATTAAAAAGGGACTGACCAGACCATTAACTGGAATTAGAACTGCTCAGAACAGGCATTAAAATAGGGAAATACTAGACCAAGGGGTATAAGAAACTGTACCACGCACAAGTTACCTTTTGAAACTCTTTAGCCTTTTCCCTGTTTTTAGCATAGGCTTCTTGTCTCGATTTCTCTTCCTTTCTGCTTTTCACTTCAGCTAGTTGATTAAAAAGTCTGCCAAACATTAAAAACACATATACTTCTTCTTAATGAGGGGTCAACTTTAAGTGTCTGCATTGCATATGTATGTAAATTTACCAGAAATTACCGTAAACAGCTTTGGCTTATTTTGCTAGCATGCCAAAAATCCTCCTTTACTATCATTTACATCTAAGTTTGTTACTCCCAGTTCTCAGATTATAAATGTTTCAATACACAGGTCTCAAAAAACGTGTCCCCTGCTACTGAAATACCACTGCCACTTTCAGGGGTGGCATGGGGTGAAGAACCCCACCCCGCTGCCAAAAAAACATCACGATTGCAGACACTTGTGGCTGTGCAGTGCACAGAAGCCCCACCACTGTGGATGTTTGTGGTTGCCATTGAGAGTCAAGAAGTCTCCTTACCATCAAAAAAAAAAAAAGAGGCTGTGCAACACTGAAGGTGCTGGTGGCTTTTGGGTGTTGTGGGAGGTTCAGGGCTTGTTCTGCCCCATGTCGAGTCCTGATTATAACTGTCATGTGACAGAACAGGACTGGCAATTTTCCCAATGCTTTACTGGTCTAAAATCCTCAAGTTTAAATAGTAAACACATTGATATGAATAATTATTGCAGCTACCATCACTTAAACTCAGGTATCAGAAAGGTAAATCTCTTTGCCTTGAACTCTGTATATCATGTTTTTTCACTAAAGAGTGAAAAACATCTTTAGTTACATGACTAAATGGTGTAGTTTATAATTATGGACAGTGAATGAGTTTAATTGTGGCAACACTGAAGGTGACACCATAGGCTAACTTTGTCTGGCATGAGTAGTGTTATGCCACATTTTTCTCTTACATAAATGTGCTTAAATAATGTTACTGCTGGTAGGCAGGACAAAGGGAATGTTTTGGTCATGGAACGTGTTGCATTAGATTTTGGTAAAAGGAAAAAGTTAATTAATTAGTGTAATAAATACACAATCCCATCATGCCAAAAGTTCCCTTTACTCGGAAAAATAAGGGCATGCCACGAAAACTGTATAAAGAGCACAAGTTATATAGTTAAAGCTTAGAGATGTGTAGTTTATATATGGGTTGCATAAAAATACTTAATGCTGACTGGAGAAAAAAGTTAATGAATATGTAATATGCATGAGAAAGAGAATCCAAATAAGGGCAGACCACACTGGAGAAATACTGCAGAGAATTTGGATGAACAAGTCTGAGGGACTAGACCAGGGATCAGAGGTAGTGATGATCATCATGAAATACATCAGAACGTCCCAAGAACCCAGAATTCCTTAACTTGGGCTCTATATATTTCATTTTATCTATCATAACACATGCTAAGTGACAATAACCCTGTCTGAAGTTTTATAAATGAAAGTGAAAATGATTAAGCCTGAATTGGGTGGGTTCCTAGACTTTAAGGCCAGAAGAGACCATCAGGCCCATTTAGTCAGATCTCCTGTCCAATTGCAGGCACAGATCATCATCCACCCATTGCTGTAATAGGCTCCTAATCCCTGGCTAGGTCACTGAAATCCTCAAATCTTTAAGTTTTTGTAAATCACAGAAGCCACCATTTACATTAGTTCAAGCCAGCAAGTGACTTGTATCCCCCACTCCAGAGGAAGGCAAAGAACCCCATGGTCTCTACCAGTCTGACCTGGAGAACAATTCCTTCCTTATCCAACACTCCCAACAACAACAAAAAGCACAAAATATTAGTCTCCGTGACTACTCATTTAATTTAAGCCTAAAGGGATGAAATAAATGGGAGGTCAGAAACCAGTGCTAACATTAGGACTGTATCACTGCAACAGATACTGTTTCAGAAATCCAAGTAGTTTAATTAGTCTAATTTCTCCCACACAATACCTTAAAGTGCGCTGATACATCTGAACATCTGCAGACTTTCTGTCTTCTGGAGAGCACACTTTCACTTCGCCCACTTTCTTCAACTGACTGACCACTGCCCCTGTTTTTAAACACAAAATATTTTTAGAAAAACTTTAAAAATGGAACTGTGATGCCAACTAGATAAGAAGGGCTCATGCGGATCAGTGATGACAAAATCAACTGGCTGACTGTCCACTATATAATCTTCACAAGGACAAGTTTACACCTCTTACAAAATGGAGTGTGTCATGACTGGCAGATAGTAAAAAAGCCTAGTGAACTGACCACTGGCCTCAAAGGCAAGAGGTCAAACAAAAACAATGGAGGCTAAAATCACATCTCTCATTTTAGAGAGAACATTTATAAAGAAAGATTGGTCAAATGGGCTCCATTGAGTGATTTTTTTAGTTTAAGAGTAAGTCTCTAAATGCCCAGCCAAGGACAATACTAGTGATCTTACCTCATAGAGAGAATCATCAGCAAATTATAAGGCTATCACAGTTTTTACTTTTGTCTACAGCGGGCCACACAGATAGCTAGTCATAATGGTCCTTACTTCCAGCTTCTAATTCCCATTAAAAGAAACTAACATTACTTTCTCAATAGTACTTTTTTGTGGAACCAATTACTGTTTTCCCAAGAATTTTACTTAACTAAGTGGGTGAAGAGATGCCCCTGGGATTATGAGAGAGGGTGAGGTGTTTCTGAAATGCTCTTACTTAGGATGTGATCCAGGCAGTAAAAAAATTGAAAACTACTGCTATAGGCCATTCTGATCTACAAGAGCAAAGATTTAAGAGGGGCTGAATCTGTCCTGCTTTACCGAATAATTACTAGAATTCCTAACACTTTACCCTATTTCCAAATAAAGTTTACCAGAAGCAGGAGTACGCTCCTTCAGCTTGTGAGGTCTTTCAGTCTTGTCCCTGTGAAACAACTTAGCTTGGGACTTTTCAGAACTTCTCTCTCTCTTTTTTATTTGTTCCACTCTTTTAGATGATTTCTGGATGAAGACTTTCTTCCTCTTTAAAAATGATTCTTGCAGACTACCTGGTGTGGAAGTGAATTCTAGTAACATGACTGTGAAGGAAGAAGGAAAGTCTCAGTACTTTTGATTTTATAGTTGATAGGCTAATCACCTCTAGTAACCTATGAATTTAGGTAACTGTCCTAAAACTGAGCTTTTACTGGTTTCATGGACTGTACCAGGGTTGATCTGAGGAACAGTAGGAAATTTACTAAACAAACGGATATTCAGATCTGTGGTTCCTACCATATGGTTCCTGTATTAAAGATATAGCATTTTGTATAAGCCATATGTTACTAAATCTTAATACCTTACGATATACTGTCAATACAAGGGTTCAAATTATAGATGCTCTCAAACCACCAGGCAGAAGCCAGCCAATTCCTGTCTTTCATGCTGCTTAGAGCTCTGATAGTCCCAGCTTGTCAGAGGACTGCTTAGTATTTTAATAATGCCCCAAATGCCCAAGTTATCCCTCAACACAGATAATCAGAGCCTTTGTCTGATGAGCTTACAGATCTATATAAAGGGGCAGGGGCCTACAAAAAAAATTAAGGCTGAAGTAAGTTATGTATCATGCAACAGCTCAGTAAAGCTGCTGTACAATATGATGAAGCAAAAATCTTTTCTAATTAGTGAGGAGGATAAAATGTATAATCAGAGGAGTTAGTTTCTTGTTGAAGTGAGCCTTCAAGACAGACAATGCTGAAAAAGACTTCAGGAGGAGCAGGGAAAGAGATTCTATGGCATAGTGGCAAACATTGGGTCTAGACTATATCTAGCATAATGCTGTAATGAAAGGTGGCATACACATGTAAATTATACAAGTCTCTCATAAGCAGAGCTGTATTTTCCCCATGTTTTAATATTTAGAAGATTGTCTCTTTCAATTCTAATAAGTGTACTGGTGTTACAGTAAGTACCTTCAGAATTGTGGACTGGAAACTGATCATCAGGATTTGCAGAACAGTCAGGAAGCATGAAAACAGAGTAATCTGCTTCTTGGTTTAAAGGTAAAAAGTCTCTCCCCTGTTGCAAGATAGAAGAATTGATTGATAAAATGTTCTGAAAGCCACAAATTTTAGTGAAGTAACGTTAATGCGTCTCCATTATTGTCAATGAACAATCAGAATTAAGGAGCCAATGGAATTATGTCTTTCATTGCTAGCACAGATTGGCCACTGCTGGAAGACAGGAAACTGGGCTAGATGACCCATTGGTCTGACCCACTACAGCCATTCTTATGTTCCTAGCTACAAGAAAAACATACTTAGCATGCAGTAGCAAGAAATCCAGATGCATAGCAATAAAAAATTATTTTTAATTTATTTATTTACAAGGGTGGGGGGATCAGATCCTTACCTATATATCTCTTTTCCCATTAAGTTCAAACTTCTCATTTCTTGTCTTCCAGACTCTGCAGTTTTGCCTCTACTTACATCTGCTGGTTTTTTTTCCTGCCCCATCTCTAGCTCCCTCCACCCACCCTCAGTTGTCTCCTTCTCCCATTCACAGATAAACTTTATTACCCAGCGCTACCCCAACGTTCACAACAGCCTCCAACTGTCTGTTCTCAATCTCTTCAAGCCGCCTTCATGTAGCCAGCCCTCTTCACTATCTAGGACCCTCTTTCAACTGAGTAATTATTCCAACTACCACGTTCGTCTAACAGATTTTGCCCTGGAGCAGGGATATATTCATCTGAACGTGTGAGAAGATGATCACAGGGTAGCAGCTATTCAGACATGCTCCTTCATAACAACATCTGGCATCAGCTGCATTACCTTTTCTCAAGAATATGTGGATGAAAGTATCTTTGAATAAGTTAACTTCTCATCATCCACTGTCAGAGTGGTTCAGTCCTAACTGGCATTATCTGTAGAGTTTGGGACTGTTCAGGGACAGTCTGAAGACAATGTACAAGCATCTGAGTAAGGACAATGATCTAGGCTAGAGAACCCAACCAAGGAAGTGACTGGAAAAAAGGCAGTACTCAGGTAAGGAAATAATCACTCAACCTTATTTTAAAATTTTATTATTAGCATCTTCAGGGACCTTTCCAGAGCTGTTGAAAAATCCTAGTGATGGAATAGTCGCTACAGTAGCTTGAGTCATGCAACCAAGGAAAATCCATAGTTATCCAGTGAGAAGCAAAAGGGAGGATTGGACAGAGAGAGACCCCTTAACATCATCTGAATTTCAGTTCCAGAAGTCTCATTTAGAAGTCTACTACAAAATACCCTGGGTTAAATTCTCTGCATTAGACAAGAAAGCCTGAAGTCAAAACTGAAATAGCACTCGCATCCACTGGCTTAGTCATTCAGCAAGTTAGGGATTTTCAGTGACCCTGCCAGCAGGTTCGAAAATTTGGGGATCTTGGGGGACAATTACTACACAAGCGGGGTACCCTTTAATCTTTATTAAAAATAAGTGTGGGTGTCAGGTGGGTGATGGGGAGTGTATGTGTGGTGATTGTCACGGTGTTCCTAATGAGGTGTTGTGAGGTGCTTAACTTTGTGGAGTGGGACAGGTTGGGGACAATGAGAACTCTCAATTAACCTAACTTACAGTTATGAACCTACCCACGGTAACTTAGAAAATGTTCCAATAACACATAGCCAGAAGGGGGGGTGCAATGCAAACTAGTATGCCGCAGTGGCAGAGGAGGGTGAAAACAGGCGGGGGAGCAGGGGTTTCAAGGTTGGTACGGAGGGGTTCAAAGAAGAGGAGGGTAAGTGGGCTGGGGATGCAGGCTGGGGCTCGGGGCAACAGGGGGAACAGGAGGGGCTGGGCAGCTGGGGACCGAAGAGCGGGAGCGGGGAGCTGGCGGCAGCAGCAGGGAGAGACTTAAGGGAGAAGAGAGGGGAGTGAGGGGAGCGAGTAGGGACAGCGGGATGGAGACACATGGGAGTTAGGGCAGGGGGACAGGGGCACGAGAGGGGTTGGGACACACATGGGAGTTCAGGGCAACAGGGGAAGCAGGAGGGGCTGAGTAGAAGTTCAGGGGGTTCGAGAGGGACGCAGAGGGGGGCTGAATGGCAGGGATAGAAATGGCGGTGGAAGAAAGGGAAAGAAGGAAAGGAAAAGAAAAAGAAAAAGGGGAGCAGGCGGGGTGGCTGTGGGAAGCGGGCGGCAGCCGCAGGGAGCTGGGGCAGCCGCGGTGAGTGGGTGGCGGCTGCGGGGAGCCAGCAGGAGCCCGGGGAAGCCACAGGAAGTGGGCGGGGCAGCCGGTGGCAGCTGCAGGGAGCCGGCAGGAGCCTGGGGCAGCTGCAGAGAGCAGGCAGGAGCCGGGGCAGCTGCAGGAAGCGGGCAGCAGCCGCGGAGAGCAGGGGCGGCTGGCGGGGCAGCCGCGGGAAGTAGGCGGCAGCCACAGGGAGCCGGCAGCAGCTGGGGTGGCTGGTGGGGCAGCCGTGGGGAATGGGTGGCAGCTGCGGGGAGCAGGCGGCAGCCACGTCAGCTGGCGGGGCAGCCGCGGAAAGCAGCAAAGGCAGAAAAAAAAAAGGGGGGGGTTGCGGGGAACGGCAAGAATGAGGGGAAGGCGAGAAGAGGCGAGGGAAGTACAAAGGAAAGCGGCGACAGACAAGGAGACAAAATTGGGTAGGAATAGTTTATTTAGGGGAATTGCAGAAAAAGGGGGAAAGTAAGGCAACTCAATACAACTATGCAACTCTAGGGGTCACAGCCACAGGGAAAAACCTCGCAACCAGCAAATGAACTTAACACAATTTCAAAGGTAACACAATCTTTCAACCTAACAAACCACCAACTAACCAATACAACTCCAAAGGGGCAACAAATCAAAGGGAACAGTCTTTCAAACTAATAAACAAACTTAACACAACCCTAAGGCACCAAACCAAATGATACAATGTTGCGCACTATATTAATACTTATAATTGAACAATGTTGCAACTTATGTTGGCACTTCTAAAGCAATAGGAGAAGAGAGATACAGTAAATGGAGAGAAAGATACAACTCAATATAGCACAGTGGCAAACGTTTGAGGACCCGGGAACTTGAGAATAGTGGAAAGAAAGATACAGCGAGGTAAAACAAGTGAGAGAGGCAGCAATAAAACTTAAACGAACCAGCTCTTAAAAGCTAGGGCTTGTTAGGGCAGAAGGAGAGAGAGAGAGAGAGAGAGAGCAGTGGCAAGGCAGCAATATGAAAGAGAGAAAACTTTCACTGAGAGGAGCTGCAGGGGCAAACTCTTACCAACACCACTAGCAGCAGTAGAAGCATCCCAGGAGAGAGAGAAAGAGAGAGACTCGTTACTTGGCCGGCAGTTCAAAACGTGGGGTATGCTCGGGGAACGCGTGAGCAGAGGAGGTCAGCATTTGGGTGATCGGGCCAGGCAGGATGTCAGGGACCATCCTGCCTGATCACCCCAAACTCTGAGCTTTTAAGCTGCTTTTCCCACCAAATCCCTGATTACAGGGAATGTGGGGAACAAAGGTGATACGAGTCATGTCTTCAGTGTTACAAAGGACCTTGCAGTCAGGCAGTGCCCACCTACGCAAAGCCCAAGAGAAACAGTGGGGTGACAACGGCCATCTAGTTAAGTTTAAGGGGCCATCTGCTCCCCTTACATTCTTTACATGCTTAAGTGATGGCTCGGGAGGGGCGGCCATAAAATCAATTCAATGAGTCACGAACATTCAGAACTTCAGTTTATTTAAATTGAGCAAGAAATACACAAAAGGATAACAGACTTTCGTGCAGTAATGCAATGACAGTCCGCCATCTTCTTGTTTATCCCAAGAACTGAGCACAGCTCTGATGTGTGCCTCTATGCCAGTGATTCTCAATCTTTTCAGTAACATGGCATATGTCAATGAGATGAACAATTCCACAGTACAGCTATTTTTTTCAGCAGACTTGATTGCTTATAAACATCATGTTTACTTACTTTAATCATGTGTATGGCCTTACTAAAAAGGTTTGCAACATAGTGCACAAAATAAGCTAAGGAAGGATCAAATGCATTAAATGTTTCAAATCCATTGGAAAAGAATACACCACCTCAGTTTTGCTCTCTGGCCACCTTCGTTTAGAATGTTCACATTTTAGAATCAAAAAGACCGATACCTTGCATTTAATTTGATAATTAATTTCCAGAGTTTTATGAGTTGCAATTTTGGTTAAACAGAATATTGTTTAAGATGAAGCAATGTTTGTTATACATTGATTTTCATTACCTTTGTACAAAATTTCATGGCACACTTGGACACTTCAAACTGTTTTATACAATACCTAGATTCCCTTCCTCTAGTCAGGTTACAGGATTCTGGCTTTTCTAAGGAGTCTTCCAAAAACAGGTTACTGTTTGTCTTGCAGTTGTTAATAAGGCAATTTCTGTTCCTCTGACACTTTGGAAAACTCATCTCAGCTTGGAATAAGGCAGAAGACTAAATGACAATAGAAGGATGAATTTCAGTTCTCTGCATCACTCCAGCCTATGAGATACTGCATTACTTCCAAATGGCTCAAAACCACCACCAACAACAAAAAACCAGCAGGACCAGATTCAAAGAGACAGTAATCAAGATTTACCTCAGAACTTTTAAATTCAGACTGACCAGCATATGCCAAACTATCAAACTTGTTTTTTCTTTTCTCCTCCTGGCTAATGGGTTCCAAGTCTGATTCTGCAACACTGACATCATTTGAGCTTATCAGAGTCAGTTCAGGTTCTTCCATAATACCATGCCCTGACTCTGTCTCCTAGAAAATAAATTACAAAAGACAGCATCAATGTAAAAAAAAGTCAGTATTTCTAGCAACAGCAAAGTTTGTTAGCCTGTCAAAAAGAACAGGATTGTTCAATATACAAAGGAAGAGAACAATCTGCCCCAGGCAGTGAAAGAAATACCTCAGGCAAATTGTTCTTCCTATATTTATTGATCTATTCAGAACTCTTCCTAGGGACATCAGTCCAACATAAATACTTTATTTACCATTATACAAAACCTCCCTTCCACTCCTCCTTTAAATTGGAATCCAAGTCACAGCCTGAAGGCTAATTCTTCGCAAACAAAAGTAGCTTTTGTTTGATCCTTATGGGAACAGCATGTATGTAACAGTTTTGTTATTCTCCTATTATACTAAATAAAGCATCTGAATCTTCTCTTTACCATAATTGCTTTCCTCAGATAAAATCCATATAATTTCAGATTCAATTACACAAGTTTTGAGACTTTTCAAACTAAAACTGTAAAGAGAACTTTGCTAAAATTTCAAATGACAAAAAGTCTAAACTGGCTTGGAGCAACTGGCTGAAATTTAAATGCAGCATTAAACTCACTAACAATCATTTTGTGAAACATTTATTTCACTCACCCAGACTGGCACACGACTTTGTAAGGAACGTGATACTGAGTGTATTGTGAGTACTGAATTAGAATTTTGGTTTCGTGGTATTGCTGTCAAAACCCCATTCTGCCATGCAGCTCTTTGCAAAGAGATGACTGAGATTTCCAAGTTCATTTCTTTAGGCATTCTAGGTGACGCCTGTAATTCTAGAGTACTTTGTTCTTTTGCCAATATTTTTGTACTGCACTGTGAATGATCACCTTCCACAATTCCATTTGCTTCATTTCTAAGAACTGGGCTTTCAGTGAAGGCCTCATGTTTATTAGATGCCACAACAGGTAATTCTTCAAAACATAAGCTCTCTTTGCTCAGTTCCACAACCTCTTTCACTGAATATTCCATCAGAAGAGTCTCATTTTCTGGAATCTGTGTTGTACTCAACTCATAAAAGGAACCCTGTTCTTCCAATGAACTCAAACTTGGACTCCGCAGGTTTTCCACTGAAGATTGGAGATTAGCATTCTCTGTGTTTCTTGCCAGCTCCTCATAGTGGTCTCCAATAGGTGAAATGTGCTTCTCAGTCTCTGATTTTTTAATTTCAGAATTGTGTGAGGCTACAATGCAAAGACCTACTGGTTGTCCAGTACTCTCACTTTGCTCAGTCAGGGTAGATTCCAGCTGAAGAGGGTGAAAGGATTCTTCAGAACCTGCTTGAAAAGTCAGACTGTAAGAGAAGTCTGTCTATATACAATAGACTGTACAAAAAGAAAAAAGCCATAGTCTAGACAGTAGCTTTTTATGCATTTCAATAGTGATAAGGAAAGCATAGTAAAATAAGCAACATCTTAAATACTGTAATTTCATTCAAATACCTAATGTTTACATTTATTAAGGCAATGTGGTGTTTTATGTCAATTTGGTGAAACAGAATGAAAATCTGCCCAGGCAGGCAAACAGCCACAACTTTTTTTTTTTTTTTTAAACACACCACACCCCCTGAATGTTAATCAGGAAGGTATCTTCATTTAAAAATAAATTCAGGCTACACCGAAAAATTTTGGTTTCTTTTAAACATTACCTCTAATAGCTTTATATTTCTTGACATGGTAATTTGTCTTTTTTTCTTTAATGTTTAGAGCCAGTCTGCTGGTGTACGTTGAAACAACTACACTGAAGTCAAAGGATTTGCACTAATTTATACATAAAGCAAAGAGTTTGGCCCTTAGAAGCCACTTTCAGTGAAAAAGCATTTTAGGACTTTGAGAGTGATTCGAAAGGAAGCAAAAGAAAAAACCTCATCAAAGAAAGCATCCAAATGAGAACACAGACTGTTTTTTCTTATAAAGGCCAACTACAGCATGTGGTTACTCTGACTTGGATTCCCCTTAATCAAATCTACATACAAAGCAAGCTGTACTTGTGAGTTACTTAGATACTATGGCAACTGGACTAAACAAGGGGTTTTCATTCTGTTTCTTTAACTGAGAGTTAATATTTGGAAGCTGGCATATAAGCACTCTTTCAAATACACCTGTCTCTAAACATAGTAATAAGGTGCAAGCATCTGACAAAGTACGATTTCTCCCACGAAAGCTCATATGATAAATAAATTTGTTAGTCTTTAAAAGCATCACAGGACTCCTTGCTTGCTTTTATGGCAATACAATTTGATAGGCTGGTTCATGTCACACACAGATAAACAGATCCCTGCAAATCCACCAATATCTGAGTTACATCCGCAGATACAATGAAGATACCCACAGACCATTTCTTGTGGATGCAGATTGGATATGGGCCCACATATTTTTATCTGTGCAGGGCATGAACCCTGCAAATATATGGAAATCCACAGATATCCACACTATATCTGCATCTGTGGATCCAATGCAGATATCCACAGATCACTTCTTGAAAATGCTGTTCAGATGCAGATCCACATACTTGTATCTGTGCAGGGCTCTACAAATAGCCTTTTTGATATGCAGACACATATACAAACACCTTTCAAAATATGCCTACAACGAAATCCTGCAATCAATGACACAAGCAAAACATCTATAGTTTTACCCAGGTCAAGAGTTGTCCTGTGGTGAACAGCAACAACAAAAATAAAATAAAAACTGAAGTCCCCAGGAACAACTTGCACTTGGAGATTCATCAACAACAGGGCTGGATTAACTGACTCAGGAGCCCTGGGTTGCCCCTACCCCTCTGTTGCTGTGGGGTGGAGACACTCACCCTTAGGCCAGAGGGCACTTCCACCGGGGCTAGTCTGTCTTGGGGAAGGCGGCCACCTAGCATGTGGTGTGGCTGCCCCCAATGCAGCCCCTCAGGGCCATGGGTCCTGGAAAACTGCACTGGAGCAGAGGCCACACCAGCCAGCCCTGCCCCCCTAGGCTAAGTGGTGCTGGGTTATAGAAGGTGTTTTGGGGGCTGGAGATGATAGGCCTAAAAACTGATCTACCTTAAAAGCAGCCATACTAATGCAAAACAAACAAGGAGTCCTGTTACACTGTTAAAGACTAACAAATTTATTTATCGCGTGAGCTTTCACAGGAGAAAAATCCCACTTTGTCAGATGCTTGAAGAGGGAGAAGTACAGATAAATGGAAGGAAAATAAATGCATGTGAGTGTAAGTCATGGGATCAGGTCACACAGTAACAGCAAATCAAAGCAGTTGTTAAGAATCAGACACTGGGGAACAGCACATAGAGGAAGATGAGGTCAAACCACCTGTCGTAATGAGAAAATAAGGACTTTGGACTTTTTTTCACCTTACAAGTAATTTGACCTCCTCTTGCTCTATATGCTGTTCTCTAGTGTTTGAATCTTAACAACTGCTTTGATTTGCTGTTAGTGTGACCTGATTCTATGACCTACACTCCCCTGCATTTTATTTTCTTTCAATTCTGTAAGTTTCCCCCATCTTCAAAATGTCTGACAAACAGGGATTTTCTCCCATGAAAGCTCACGCAATAAATAAATGTGTAAGTCTTTAGAAGTGCCTTGTTCTGTTGAACTAGACTAACACAGCTACCCCTCTGGAACCTATAATAATGCATGTCACAATTATTTGTTGTATTTTCAGTACAAGAAATAACTGGTTTTGGAGAGAGAATTTGCAAGGAGTAAGAAAAAATAATGATTTAAGCTAAAATTACAAATTTACATCCTATCTTTAAGTAACTTTGTGTCTAGATATTGAGCATCACACACACAGCATTTGGATCTCTGCAATAACTCACCTTGTCATCTTTGGGTAAGACAGAATGCTTGCCCATAGTTTCAGCTTTAAGAGGGAGCAGTTTATTCTTCCCCAAAATTATATGTACACCGATGGTGTAAAATTTTTAAATCTGTGCAGCTATGCATTATAGATACATCTACCATTTAAACCAAAGTATTTAAAAATTAGTGTCATACTCCCTGTTTTAAAAGTTCTGCGTATCAGTTTTTGCACGGAATCCATCAATACTAAATACCTATGTCTTGGTCAGAGCTTTTGAAATACTTATTTTGAACACATTTGAATTTTCAAATTTTCATTCTTTTAAGAGCTGAAGATCCTAAATCGTTAACTTTATCAAGTCAACACCAAAGTATTTTTTATAAATACATATCATAAGGCATAAATGTTACTGTATATGTAAACTATTTTAAATCAAAATTATAATGGTATGTTAGCATGTATTAAATAAAAAAATTGTTTACTTCTTTTCTTTTACAGATGTGAAGCTACTGTCCTGTGATCAGAGCAGATGTCCCAGCGTGCACTACTCAGGTGGTACCAGTAGCCTTTAAACACCAACAATGGACCAGGAAGTTCATGAAGTTGTTTTAATCGGAATTTTTTCTCTAGTTTTACTTTAAAAACTTCCTTAGGGTATAAAATATTTGAAACTGCATATAGAGAGGAAGGAACACTTATTGATGCAGCAAGGCTCAAGTTCCTAGAGTCTCTTTTATATTTCTCATTTTGTTAAAATGAAGGGAACATCAGAAAGCCTCTGGGAAAAACCTGAAGGCAGATAACTCCATTGGCAATTTACTGACATCACACATACCACACATGATGAGACATCTCAACTGATACTAGACGAGTAGCTTCTGATCTGTAAAAGAGACAGCAGAAATACAAAGTTACTGTGACAAGTCTAAGGCAAAGTAATTTTTTTTTTTTTTTTAAACACTGCAAGAGATATCTGAAGATCTGAGATGCACTCTCAAAAGTGAAAAATCTCAATGAAAAGTAAAACAACCTAGTCCTATGTCACACAATAATCAGACATTTTTATTTTACTGTGTTTTTGTTGCCAACTTCGTCTGAGAACACTATCAGTAAGTAAGCAATATCTTCACATTAGAGAGTGGTCTGAATATAAAAATTACATAGGCTCTCAAAGGAAATATATAGGCTCTCATAGTCACAAGTCAATTTCAAATCACTGGAATGGCAAAGAAATGTATCATATAATTCGTGGAAATACCACTTGACAGCCGAAAAACTAAAGGAACCAGTTTTGTTAAACAACAGTAGTAGAAGAGAGTAAAGGTTGAAGTACAATATTGTAGAGAAGGTATTGATCACAGCCAGCAGTATCACATTAACTTCTTTAAGGGAACAGAAGGGCAGAAGACCAGACATCTATACATTCATGGCATTAAAAACAGATCCATACCCAGAGCAACATTTTCCTTCACTGACTCTTCTGCTTGTGATGTAATATTGTTAAGCTTGTTTGTACTGTCAAAAGAATGAAGACTGTAACTTCTTGCTTCCAAGACACAATTTATGGCTTCAGGAGACACAGATGTCTCTTGACTTCGGGCGGAGAAAGCCAAACTCTAGTGAAAAAAAGGATCATAGCAAAGAGCTTAGTTACTGATCAGGGTTAAATACGCTCAGAAATATAAAAGAAAAAACTGTAACAGTAATTTAAAAACTTTTTTCAGTTTACATTTCTATCACAAACAGTAAAATGATTGTGAACTGAACTACACTGTCAGTTCTAGATATAAACATAAAATTGCCATTATGTTGCTTGTAAAGGTCAAAAGATTAAGTCTCTAATCATACAACACTGTAACCTCAAATACCAGTAAGTTGCATGTCAAAGTATTCTCTTATTTTAAAGCTTTGTGTAATACCTTGCTAAAGTCTTTGCTATCTTGAGAAATCCTGCACTGAGAAAGGGATGATGAAATATCAAAGTCAGGACTTGGTTCCAAAGGCTGAAAAAGCTGATGTTGACAGTTAGGGTAATTTTTTTCCATATCAGAAAAATCGAGATCAACTGCTGGAGCTTTTAAGAAAAAGTGGAAAGTTTATTTAAAAAAAAATAAAAAAACCCCCAGCACCTACATCTCATTCACTATAAACATACTGTAGAAGACTTAAAATTGTTTTAGCTTTGTTTACAACAAAACACTTGCAATCTATATCACAGTCACACTGACTGGATGCACGTGTATATGCCACCACTAACACAGGTTGAGTTGAGTCAACTCAAAGTAAAAACTAACATTTTTTCTTAAATATTCCAGGACAATGCCAAACTTTAATGCTGAAGGTAAACTCTAGAGGTAGTAATTCATAGTCAATCATATACTTTCATCCATAGTCTTCTATTTCAAAGGCATAATGTATTAACAAAATCTTTACTGGCATATAAACAAACGCTATACAAATTACCTCTCATCTTCTTTAGCAGATTTGTTTTATACTAGTATTTATTAATTACTATTAGCTGTGAATATCTGTGTTTTCTAGTACAGACTGAGATAAATCAATAGTAAAGAAAGAATCTTGGGACCCAATAATTCTACCAGCTGCAAAAGTGCTACTTCTTATGAAGCCACTGGGAGTTGCATACATGCAACTGATTTTATAACTCATATTTTTGGCACTTGGCCACAGAATGCCAGACTCCAGCACAGGATGGAACATCAGTATGTATATTAACTAATGATTAACAAAAAATTAATTAAAAAGTTTGAATATACATTAAACGCACATTCTTAAACTCCTTTTCATAGTATAAGTATGGTTCTTGTATTCACTCTCCGTATTCTATAAAGGTTATTACCATTGAAAGATACACCATTTTTGGGTAACCAGTTCAAATCTTTGGTATATTTATCTATGATCTGCTGAATTTGACTTCTGTTAGAGAGAAAATTCTCTTCTGCAGGCAGCTGAAATTCAGAAACTTCAGAAGTGTTCTCTTGCCTCTGCTGAGCCGTGCTGGGCATGGGAGACACTGAAGAGTACCAAGGGCTGCTTGCTGTTTCTCTCAATATCCTGTCCCCTGCACTATTTGAAGACAACTCTGGAAGATAAATTGTAAGACTGACACCCAGTTTTGCAAATAAGCCACTGCACTGAACTTGTCCAAAAATAAAACTATGGTTAGACAACACACAGACACAAACCCTTGAAACAATGTAAATTGAAGGTTTTAAAATACTAATACTAATTCTTATCCCAAATTTCATCCATACAAAATTTAAGAGCAATTTCTATAAATCTAAATTAACAATATCATTTACATGATGATCAATCAAACTTACCAAGTTCAAAAGATGAAGATCTTTACACAATCTCTCAGGTACATATGCCCTGCAAGGCTATAGCATCTGAATGCCTCACAGGCTTTCAACGTATCCTTAAAAACCTGTTATGTAGGGCAGTACTAGTTTGCCATTAAAATCACATAACATGGCACATAAAGTGTTTTAAAATATTCTGAGAAACCTCTGATCAGAAGACTGTATTCAAACAAAGAAAAAATTACATCTCAATGTTAACTCAGTCACATCCATGTCTACGTTTACTAATCTGACATACCTAAAAAAGTCAGGAAAATATCTGAAATATATTGTTCACATTCACATTAACTCAAACCCCGTTGAAGTTTCTTCCCAAAATGAGGTTTTCCCAGAAAATCATGACCATATATAAAAATGAGGAATTAAAGTATCAAACCTCATAAAACTCTAACTCTACTGCTTGCTACGAAATGTGTGCTATGAAAAAAACATTTGAAGTTTATAATCACTATTTAGGCAAATAGTCATATAATGACTAAGAAAGAGTCCTGTGGCACTTCAAGACTAACAGATTTATTTATTGCATGAGCTTTTGTGGGAGAAAAGCATCTGACAAAGTGGGATTTTCTCCCACAAAAGCTCATGCAATAAATAAATGTTAGTCTTGAAGTGCCACAGGACTCCTTGTTTTGCTGAACTAGACTAAAGCAGCTACCCCTCTGAAATCAGATAATACTGAAATTTGTAAGATAACTTTTACTGCATGTGCTGATTAGCCATGTATGAAATGTTTAATTTTTTTGTGATTCTGGACAAACATTTTATAGTTTTTCTTTTCTTTTTTTGAAGTGTTTCAGCAAACAGTCATTATACCGTCAGTTGCCATTTGCCAATACTATAACTGCAGTTAACTTTCTAAAACATTTAGCTTCCTGGATTTGAAAGTCAAATACAGCTGAAACTAGAGAACATGCCTTATATTTTACTTACATTCAATTTCAGAGGGCAACATTAACATGGCTGAAGTCAAGTTGCACATTAATTAAATATTTCAGAAGAACTAAGTAATGTCAAAGTATTAAACTGATTTTCCTGCAGTATAGTAAACGAAATCCAGTTCATGAGAAAAAATATTTACCTGTGTTAGCAGGGCTTAGATCCACCTTTTCATTGCTTAATAAGCTGCCACTGGAAATTGTTGCTGAAGACAAATAATCACAGGCTTTTTCTTGTTCACAAGCCTGTGGAGCTAATCTGGTTGACCATCCTTTAGAAAATGCTACCTAGGTTTAAGAAAATATAACTATATCTCTGTGTACGGACAAGACAAACATTTTTTAAAATGCAGACATATGCTATATTTTGAGCTCAGTTCAAGTGTAGAAACCTTCATTATTCAAAGTCAGGCAAAATAAAGGTTCATCATTGCTCAATACAAAATACCCACGCCCACCCGCCCACCCACCCACCCAGCCACATTCTCAGGACAATTATATTGCTTCCCGGTACTGTTACAGATCATACACCATAAAGATCATCTGATCTACTGGTGCTCAGATTTGGCTATTTCTCATCACAGATCCACTTCAGCAATAAAAGAGCAGATCTCAGAGGACTGGAAGTGCAGCATAGGAAAGCAGCCAGGATTATTTTACATGTGACCTGCAGAGGAGGATTGTTGGGGTTGTGCCTTTTTCACTTCTTTATTTCATGTAAATGTAGCCTAAGAAGTTTTTTGATTTTTTTTTTTAAATTACACTTTGTTCTTAAATCTTGAGTATGGCGTTCTCTTCTCTGTTTTTGCTGGACAACACTATAGAGGAAAATTGCAGTATAAGGGCTCTTTAAGTCCTTAACTGAAACCGACAACATATTTGAATATTTGAAAGATTTTGTTGCTCTTTTTTTTCCAAGTGTTTAAATTGATCAGGTGTCACACAAAGTGTAAAATGATTAAACTCTCTTTCTCCATTAACTGCTGAAGAACTTGTAATATTCTCACTGCTTTTCCAGTAGTCTATGAAAACTTGCAGGAAATAAAGGGCTAATAAGACCTGAATTTCTAATGAAGAAAGCAGTGAATTGTCTGTGTTTGACATACCATAAAGCAACAAAAATACAGTATATATAACTCTTCTCTTCCACCCCCCCCACACTCTGCAGGTCACTGTCAAATTCAGGTTCCAGTTTAACAAACAGAAGCTTATGAAACACTAAAACAGAAAACAAATTTAAGTAATATGGTTATTTTAAGAAGACATGATACATTAGTTTCCAATATAACTAACCGTACTATCTGGTCTACATGATGGCCCAGAATCTGTAATTAATCCCATTCCAAAATCAGCAGCATAAATTGGTAAATCTTGACCCATGACAACAGAATCCTTGGAGTGGCCTGAACACAAAAAACATAGCAGAAGTAAATAAAAAACAGGAAAGAGATAAAAGTCCAGTTACTATACTTTGAGCACTAGATGGAGACAGTACCCTGTAGTCCTGATGTCTCAGTTCCTATATACTTGTGACTTCTTCCAAAGGGTAGATGTGTCAATATGGTTCAGCAGAACAAACAAGGCATCTGGTGGCACTTTTAAAAACTAACAAATTTTTCTATCTTATTAACTTTCCAGGGAGAAAATCCCACTGCAAGCATCTGCAGAAGAGGGATTTTCTCCCATGAAAGCTCATGTGAAAAATAAATCTGTTAGTCTAAAAGTGCCACTGGACTCGTGTGCTTTGACAACTTCTGTTCAGTTTCCTCTTCCTTATCACCTATAAATACTGTCTGCTTCCCTATGCTCAGGGGCAGCACTGGCACCTGGCACAGAGGTGGGGTGGGGGAGGGCACATGCCCTGATGCCAGTGTCACAAATGGCTGGCATGCCCCCTGCCTGCCCCTGTCCCATCCCCGTCCGCGTCCAGGTACCTGGGGCCAGACTGGCTGTGGTGGTACCTGCCTCTCCTGGCCAGATATCTGGGGCTTGGCCAGAGGCAGCAGCCACTGCCTTATCTGGCCCCATCCTCAGGGATGCCAGGCTGACTGTGGCAGGAGCCTGGGACCCTAACTCCCAATCGGGGCAATGGTCCGGGGCAACGATGCTCCTGCCTATGCTACTGCAAAAAACAGCAACTGCACTGGTAAACACAGAATGATTGTCTGTAGCTGCCTTTCATACAACTTATAATCGCCAGGGCTACTCTCTGTTCTGCAGAGTATTATCTCAAGAACTTAATCAGCAAGGGATCAATTTCCTTAAAAGTTAATGAAAGAAAACTCTTACCTAGAAGGTCAAGAGTTCCTTCTTTGAGGCAGACTAGTAAACAGACTCACAGATTTCAGTTCCCAATCTTTTGGAGTGAAAAAACAAAACCAGTGTAGACAACACCAAGACTGATGGAGTGGTAAATAATGTGGAAAACGCAGTAACACAAAGTGATCTGGATAGCTTTGTAACCTGGACACATTCACAAAAATATATTTAATAAAGCTCAATGCATAGTTTTTATCTAGGAGCAAGGACTGCCAGCCAGAAAATGAAGGACTACATCCTAAAAAGAGGAAACACTGAAAAGGATTTAGGGATCCTCGTGGACAAGCAACTCAGTACGAGTCCACAGAATCATACGGTTAGAAGGGCCCTTGAGAAAAGTGTTTTATTTCAGTCCCCTGCAATCAAGTAAGGCCAAAGCATTACCCATAGACCCTCCTTGACAGATGTCTTTTCAATATGCTATTAAAATATTTCCAATGATGAAGATTCCACAATCTCTCTACATAATTTATTCCCATGCTTAATTATCCTGACAGTTAGGAGGCTTTCCTAATGCCCTAACTAAATCGCCCTTCTTGCAGTTTAAGCCCACTGCTTCTTGTCCTATCCTCAGTAGTTAAAGAGACAACAATTTTTCTTCTTCCTTCCTGTAAGTAACCTTTTATTTACCCGAAAGCTCTTATGTCCCCCCTTAGTCTCCTCTTCTCCAAAGTAAATAAATACAATTTTTTCTCAAAAGTCATGGTTCTTGACCTTGGATCATTTTTATTGCTCTTCTCTGGACTTAACAGTTTGTCCACCTTTCCTGAAATTTGACACCCAGAACCGAACATAATATTCCAGTTGAAGCCTCATCAGCGTGGAGTAGAGCAGACAAATTACTTGTGTTTTGCTTACAACACTCCTACTAATACATCCCAGATCTTTTTCTGCTATACTCCTTCATAGGCAGTCACTTCTCATTTTGTGTGCGTGTAACTGATCGTTCCTTTCTAAGTGGAGTATTTTACATTTGTCCTTATTTCCTTGTATTTACTTCAGATCATTTCTCCAGTTTTTCCAGATCATTTTGAATTTGATGAAGGTATTAATTACAACCTGACTTGGAACTGATCCCTGCAAGACCCCACTCAATATACTCTTCCAGCTAGGTTGTGAACCTATGATAACTACTCTCTGGGAAGTTTTCCAACCAGACAGACATCAATCTTACAGCAGGTCATCCTAGCTTATATTTCCCTATTTCGAAAGGGATAGCCGTGTTAGTCTAGTCCAGTAAAAAAAAACAACCAAAAAAAAAAAAAAAACCAAGGAGCTGTGCGGCACTTTAAGACTAACAGATTTATTTTTTGCATGAGCTTTCGTGGGAGAAGATCCCACTTCCTCAGATGCTTCATCTTTGAAGCATCTGAGGAAGTGGGATCTTCTCCCACGAAAGCTCATGCAAAAAATAAATCTGTTAGTCTTAAAGTGCCACATAACTCCTTGTTATATTTCCCTAGTCTGTTTATAAGGTCATGCAAAACAGCATCACAAACACTGCTGAAGTCAAGACACCTCACCATTTGCCCCCCATGCACAAGATTTGCTACCCTGTTAAAAAAAGCAATTAGGTTGATTTGACATGATTTATTGACAAATGTGCACTAACTGTTATGTATCACCTTGTCTTCTAAAGTGTTTGAAAACTGACTGCTTAATTATTTATTCCATTATCTTTCCAGATATTGACATTAAGATGACTGGTCTCTAATTCCCTAGATTGTCCTTAGCCCTCTTTCTAATAGAAAACACTGTATTTTCTCTTTTCGAGTCCTATGGAATCCCTTCCAAGATAATTGATAATGGCTCAGATATCTCTTCAGTCAAGTCCTTGAGTATTTTAAGATGTATTTCATCAGTCCCTGGTGACCTGTTTAAGTAATTGTAACTTGTTCTGTCCCTATTTTAGTGTTTGATTCTACTTCATATTCACTGGCATTCATTAAATTAGATGTTTGATCATTACTGAACTTTTTGGTGAAACTGCAAAAAGAGTCATTTAGCACTTCTGCCATTTCCACATTTTCTGTTATTTTCTCTCTGTTCACTGAGTAATGGAGCAACTCTGTCCTTGGTCTTTGTTTTGCTTCTAGTGTATTTGTAGAATATTTTCTTGTTACCCTTTAATTCTCTAGCTAATTTAATCTTGTTTTGTGCCTTGGGCCTTCTGATTTTCTCCCTATATACTTACGTTATTTGTTTATATTCAATCTGTGTAATCTGATTTAGGGATTCTTTTTTTAATTTCATATCATTGAAGAAATCCTAGCTAAGCCAGGGTGGTCTCTTGACATACTTCCTGTATTTCCTGCAAACCGAAATAGTTTTCTTTCATGCCCTTAATAATGCATCTTTGAAAACCCGCCAACTCTCAAATTCTTTTTCCCCTTCAACTTGCTTCCCATGGGACCTTACCCACCACAGTTCCCAGTGAGCTGCTATGGCAAAAAGGACTAATGCAATCCTTGGATACATAAACAGAGAAGTAACAGTAGGAAGGTGCTTTTACCTTTATATAACAACACTGACAAGACTGATACTGAAAAACTTGTACACTACTGGTCTTCGCATTTTAAATGTGATGTTCAAAAATTGAACTGGGTGCAGAAAAAAAAAGCCAAAAAAAAAAAAAATCACTCAAAATGCCACATTGAAATAGGTTGAGGTCAAACTATTTAGTTATCCAAAAAGAAGAGTGATTATAGCATATGTGTCCTTCATGAGGAGAAAATACCAGATGCTAAAGAACTCTTCAAACAAGCAGAGAAAGGCTTAAACACCAAGGCTGAAAGCTAAGGCAAGAAGAATTCAAACTAGAAAAAAGTCAAAAACAATTTTAACAATAAGCATGATTTGAACAAAGACTTCTCCATCTCTTGAAAACAGGATGCCTCCCTGGAACACATTCTTTAGCTAAACACAAGTAATGCTGTAATCAAACACAAATTATTAGACTCAATGCAGGGGCGACTGTGAAATTTAACAGCCTGTGATACACAGGAAGTTAGACCAGGACTCATCAAAACTGGCCCCCAGCAATGCATCAGCAGTTTTATTTTTGGACACCAGAGGGCACTCCTCTGTTGCATTTTTCGAAGTGGTGCTGGGGGCCAGGCTACAAAACCTGGTTGCTGGGTGACCTGGTGTTCGAGTTTTGCTGAGCCCCGAGTTAGGCAAGATTAGAATAGTTGGTCTTCTAGTCAGTGCGGCAATGACTGCAAGTATTTCTGCAAAATTAAAGCTAGAGTACATCTTATTTATTCAGCGAAGTACTGCTGTTGTAAACTAGTTCTAAGGATTTGAAATAAACATTTCCTAATCGGGAAGCTGCTCCCTGAGAAACATGGAGGGGGAGACTAAAACAAACCAAAGAAGGGATGCCAGGCCTTTAGAGCTAAGTCAGTGGGGCATGTTTTCAAGCCGAAACTGAACACCAACACGGCAATCCAGCCTGCAATCATTTCTGCAACAGGCAGATATTTTGGTTTAAAGTGAAAAGCTAAGCAAAATGAAAATGGATCAGGCAAGGAACAATGCTCAGTTAGCAGCTCTGGCTGAGACACCAATGGGGACGCAAAATAATTAGATCTGGAACAATAGTAAATAGCTATTCAGGATTGAGAGCTGAATAGATGGATGTGGATTCGTGCTTATGCTTGGAAATTTTAAGGATTTTTTAAAATAAAATCTAGCTACTATTTTTAAACCAAAGTACTATATACAACTGCTATAATCACCTCCCCCATGCATGTTCAGATTTTTTTCCCCTTAAAATTGTCTTTAGTTGATAACTTATTTAAACCAGATTTATTCAAAGGAAAAAATATAATAAGGTTGGCAGTGGTACCAAACTCAGTCCTGAAATCCATGACCACATGAATGAAATTATTCCACAATGAAAATGAGGGACTGAAGGGAAGAAAAAGCACCACAACATATGCTCTTCAGATTACTACTACCCCACAGGACAGGGGTGTTCAGTCACCATAATATCAGGGAATAAGCACAAGGAAAGCTTCCTAAACTAAGATTTATAAGCATTCAGGTTAAATGTACATAGTCAAGGTTCAGTGACTTATTTAAGAGCCTGTTTTAATGAAATCCAACAAATCAGGCCTGACATTATATTTAAAGAGCTTTATATTTCACAATATTAAAATGATAACTAAAAAGATGGAGCCTCTCACCTGTGTCACATGAACTGCTAGCATCCTCCATCAGTCTTTCATGCCAGGAGCTATTTGTTTGGTTAGTACATCTTGGACTTGCTCTGGATAAATCTCTGTCTTCATGAACAGATTCACTGTTGCATGTGCTAGAGACCAGCTCTTCCACAGATGAAATTAGAGAAGCTTCTCCACCAGCAGAATCTGTTTTATCTGAATTTGAAAGAGCTTCTATTTACAATAAGATAATGTTTCAACTTACAAAAAAGGATGTATTCTGTTGTGTGCATGCTGTATTACTGAAATGCAGTACTGAATTTATAAAGTGTTATTTCAATTAAATATTTAACACTTGCTAAAATGCATTTATGGTCTAGCTTTAATTTAAAGCAATACTGTCAACTTGAACTTGTCTTTTTTTAAAAAACAAATAAAGGAGGAATTAAAACTGATCTGCTGAGTTCCCATTTGTGTGATTTTATGACTAGCTTTTCTCTGTAAAAGACCTAAGCAATTAAGAAAACTACCTGACGTTTCAGGGGAAACAACAGTGAAGCTGGCTATCTACAAAGTGCCGTAAAATGTTCAAAGTACAGTAAGAGAAATATTGCATTCTATCATAGAATTGTAGGACTGGAAGGGACCTCAAGAGGTCATCTAGTTTAGCTCCCTGCACTGAGGAAGGACTAAGTACTACCTTAGTCACTGGTTTTCAACCTGTGGCCCAATCAGCACACAGCTGTGGCCCAAGGGACATCCTCAGGGCCATACAAGTAGGGTCCCAATTTTAGGGGGCCTGTCCCAATATTAAGGACTTTGCCTTGCATGATCATCTATTACTCCCTCTATTCTATTCTAGTTTTTCCCCGCACTTCTTATCTGGTCACCCATACTAGTAGATTGTGTGGATATGTCCCACAGAACAGAGAGCTGGGTACGAAGCCCACAGTGATAAAAAGGTTGAGATCCACTGATCAAGATCATCCTTGACAGATGTCTGTATAATCTGATGTTAAACACTTCCAAAGGGAGATTAAGTACTAGAACAAGTTATCCATGGAGGTTCTGTTAATACCTCTTCAGGTTTTCCTAATGTCTTTCTTAAACCTACTTTGCTCCAATTTAAGCTCATGACTTCTTGTCCTGTCCTCTGTAGTTAAGAACAATTTACTGCTCCCTTGTAACAAAATTTTTTCATACTTGAAGACTGCTATCATGTTCCCCATCAGTCTTCTCTTCTCCAGAGAAAATGAACCCAATTCTTTTCAATCTTTCCTCACAGCCCATGTTTTCTTTTGTTTTTGTTTCTTTTTTTTTTGTTGCTCTCCTCTAGACTTTCTCCAGTTTGTCCACATCTGCATACAATACTCCAGCTGAGGACTTATCAGTGCTGAGTAGAGGGTATCTCGTTTACTAACACTCCCGCTCATGTCAGAATGACATTCACCCCCCCCAACAGTCTTACATAACTGACTCACTGTTAGTTTGCAATCCACTGTAACTCCAGATCCTTTTATGCAGAAATTTCATCTTATTTATTTCAGACCATTTCTCCAGTTTGTCAAAATCCTTTCGAATTCTAACCCTGTCCTCCAAAGTGCATGCAACCCTTTCCAGCTTTGTACTGTCTGCAAACTAAGTGTATCCTTTATATGCCACTATCCAAATAATTAATGAAGATATTGAACAGTAGTGAAGCTATGACAAATCTCTGTAAGAACCCAGTCAATATAGCCTTCTAATTCAAATGATGACTATAAACTCAAATGATGAGCCTCCAGAGGGGCAGACATGTTAGTTTGGAGTACAGCAAAAACAACTAGAGTCCTGTGGCACCTTAAAAACTAAGAAATTTCTTCAGGCATAAGCTTTCATGGGCTCCAATCTGCTTGGTTAGATCTGATGAAGTGGGGTTGGAGCCCACAAAAGTTTCTGCCCGAAGAAATTTCTCAGTCTTTAAGGTGCCACAGAACTTTTTTTTTTTTAATGATAAACCTGTTTTGCAACCAGTTGTGCACCTATCTTGTAGTAATTTTGTCTAAATTATATTTCTCTAGTTTGTCTGAGACGTTCATGTGAGACAGAATAAAATGCTTTACTAAATTTGAGCTATATCCCATCTACTGCTCCATCCAGAAAGCACATTCCCATCAAAGAAGGATGTCAGCTTGATTTGACAGGATTTGTTCTTGATAAATCCACGTAGACTTATTTAGTACCATATTTCCTTCTAGGTGCTTATAAATTGTTTATTTGCTCCATTATCTTTCTGGGTTCCAAAGATTAAATAACTATCTATAATCCCCTGGCATATACTTATTCCTTCTTTTATACAGGAGTACTGTTTGCCCTTTTCTAGTCTTCGGGATCTCCCCCATCCTCTATGGCTATGTCTACATTAGAAAAAGTTAGATCGAATTTGTTAATCTGAACTAAAAAGTCCGACTTTAATTCGAACTAAACTCAACCTTATTAAGCTGAATTAACAAAGTTAACTAAGTCAAAAGTTGACTTAGGTTGAATTAACAAAGTAGACAAACTGCCCTTAATTTGACCTTAATAAAGTTGAATTATGGGTTAACCCAGGTCTACACTGTCCTTTGTTTAAATTAAGGAGTCAAATTAAGGCTTAGTTTGCACTAACAGGCGGTTCTTATTAATCCGAATTAAGCTTTCATTAAGTTGAATGACGGAAAGTCCAGTAGAGACAGAGACTAATTTAGTTCAAATTAAGCCTCCTTAATTCAACCTAAATTGCCAGTGTAGACATAGCCTATGAGTTCTCAATGGTAATTGTTAATACTCTGGAAATCTCTTTAGCCAATTCTTTTTCTATTTTACAATCTATTTCATAAAGTCCTGCCAACCTGAAGACATTTAACTTATTTAAGGTTGTGTTTACATCACAAAATTAAGTTGACCTAACTCATGTGGGCATATAGCCACTGCAATATTTATATCACCTGTCCATGTGTACATTTTGCTCATGTTGGCAGCATGCATCCTCAACAGCAGTGCTTGCATTGACTGAACTGTCAATGTTTGGCTTTGTGCAGAGGAGTCTCAAAGCCAGCAGCAGTTGATTGATGTAAGTAATGCAGTGTCTACACTGACACTGCATCAACCTAACTACATTGACTCTCCCACTCAAAGAGATGAAGTTGGTGTAGCAGGCAAGTTACATTAGTGGGAATGAAATTTTAGTGTGGACACACAGCATTGGGTTGTTCTTTCCCAATTTTAGCCTCGGATCCAATCCCATTTCCACTGATGTTCACTATGTTAGTCATCTTGTCACTATCAACTGTGAAAACTGATAGAAAAAAACAAACTTATTTATTGCTATGTTTCCTATTGTCATCTCTCTGCATCTTCATTGAGTGATTAGGCCTACCATTTCCTTGATCTTCCTCTTGCTTCTCATTTATTTATAAAAGATTTTCTTTTTTACCCTTCATGTCCCTATAGTTTAATCTTGGTCTTTTTTGCCTTGGCCTTCTAATTCTGCTCCTACATACTTGTGGTATTTTATATTCATTCTTTGTCACCTGACCCAAGTTTCCACTTTTTAAATTACTCTTTTTTGAGTCTGATGTCATCAAAGATCTAGTTAAGTCAGGGTTAGGGTTACCAGATACCAAAGCATGGGAAAGGACGACAGGGAAGTACAAAAAGGAGGACATTGGAAGACACATACACATCCGGGGCTCCGCCCGGGCCCCCTTCATCCACCCAGCCACCTTAACTACTGCCCCTCCCCCCAATGCATGCCCCACTGATCATCGAACTCCAGAGAAATCTGTCTAGCCCCTAGTTACAGTGTAAGATGAACTGCAAGAACAGCAGCTTAGGAATATCAAATAAATGGCTTAAGTATTTTTCATCTTCACTTTAAAGTAACCATAAAGCCAGCCACTTTAAGGAGTCACAAAATTAAGTATTTAATATTTATATCAAGGTGCAAAGAGAATCACACTGCAGAACTCCTATCCAGATTGATATTTTTACATTGTGAGTTGCAAATGGAAGCAAACCTCCAATAAATTTAATGTAGTAATTATGGACATGATTGAAATCAGTTTTAACACAGTAAGTTCCTTAACAGAATTCACTCTCATTGTTTGACACATGGAGGGGCAGGCCCTTGATTACATGAAGTCTAGCAGAATTTGAGGTGTTGGCTTCTAAAGGAAAAGTAATCTGTCAGCAGTATTCTCTCCATGACTTGAAATTAGGGGTGTGGTGCATGGGGCGCTCATTAATTTGTAACACTGTTACTAGCTGACAACTGGGGGAGTGCAGGAGGGGTGTAGGGAAATCCCTATCTAGCCTCAGTTTTGACCCTCACTGTGCAGTATGTGTAAAAACAAAATCAGACAAGCTGTTTAAGTTTTACACACACAAGAAAGGAGAAATCAGAAGGAGGTGAGAGCTGCCGGTTTTTACGTGCAGATCTGCCTGAAACATAACCTTTTATCTAAAATGCAAGTTTCTAGAGACGACATATCCTACTATGTCCACCATAAACCACAGATGGATACATGTCTATTTTATGACACTTGACATTTTCTCTTTGCTTTTACATGAAATACACATCAAATGGAGGGTGGGGGGAGACGGGGACTATAATTAGATGTTTTTGACTATCAAACATTTCACCCAAGATGACAGCACCTATTCTTAAATGGAGTGATCAATTTTTTCCTAAATAAACAAAAAGAAATACTCCCCACTAAAAGTAAAATAAAAATAAGCATAGAATATATAAGCAAAAGGCAAAAATCAAGTTGTTTGTTTTCTGGGATCTGATGAACTACTAACAAGGGACAAATATTGCAATCCTTGCTCAGTCAAATTTCCCACTGACTTCATTTAAACTACAGGATCTGGCCCAGCTCAGCAGCTACTTTAGCATGTATAATACTTGTACATCGGTGCTTCTTAATAAAATGTAAGGATACATCTAAAGCGGACTAATCTTATCTTGGAAAGGAGAAGCAAATTGAGAAAAGGAAAATCATATGCATTCAAACCTCCTCACAATCCAAAGTGAACTTTCCTTGACCTATAAACAAAAGATTTGTTGCAAAAAACCAATGCCCATTAGGAGGAATAAAGATCTGGCTTAGCTGAGCCATTATAGAAAGAAACCTCCCCAGAAACTTTAAGCTAAGCAGGGCACTAAAGCAGAAAGCGAAGAAGCAGCCACAGGGCACCACAGAGACCTCATCAAGCTGTAGAAAAGCCCCAGCCCCTCCGAAAAATAAGATCAAGCCTTCCCCAAAATCCAGGGGGTGGGAGTGAGTGGACTTGAGCTGGAGCCTGGAAAGAAGCTGGGGGTGAGGAGTGGAAGCAACAAGGCAAAGCGAAATGTCCCTGGAGCAGCCAGCCCCGCCCCCGGCCAGCCAGCCCTCTTCACTGCCAACAGACAGGCAGGGGCCAGCAAGGGATCCTCTCCAAATTCCCAACCCTACTAGAAGCTGCAGTTGCTGGGCTGAGCAGCAGGAGAACATTTTGGGAGCTGCTGGCTGGTGTGCGCTTCTATTTTTAGAGCACTGCGCTGGCGTCCGGCAAAAAGCCGGCCAAAATGCACTTTTTCAGATATGCCTGGAGGACAGAGGACAACAGGGCAAAAAGGAGGACATGTCCTCCTTTTGCCGGACGTCTGGTAACCCTAGTCAGCGTGGTCTCTTACAAGACTTCTTATCATTCCTATGCATTGAGATAGTTTGCTCTTGTGCCTTTAATAATGTTTCTTTAAAAGACTGCCAGTTATTCTTAGACTCGCTTCTCAAAGAATCTTATCTACCAACTGAGTCTGCCAAAATATGACTTCTTGAAGTCCATTTTCTTTATTCTGATGTGCTCTTCTCTATCATTCCTTGATTGTGATTCTATTTTCACTCAAGCTGCCTTTCACCTTCAATTTCTCAACTAGTTACTCCCTATTTGCTAGATTTGATTCTAAAATAGCCTCTTCCCCAGTCTTCATCTTCTTTCATAAAATGTTGTCTCAAGTATTCCAAGAATTTGTTGCATAATATGTGACTTACTGTATTTATTTCCCAAGAAATATCGCAATGGCTAAGTGCCCCACCACTATCAAATCCTGTGTTTTGGATTATTTTATTTGTTTAAAAAAGGCCTCATTCAGCTGTTCTTTCAATAGTAATCCTCTGTTTGTACATGTAACCATGAAGGGCAATCACATTTCAATCTGAAAATATAAATTGGCATTTTTTCCCTAGATTGTTAGAATTTTACAGTATTTTTTAAATTAACCTTACAACAAGCTTATTAAAAGTTATGCAGCAATTTAACTCTATCCCTTACTTAAATGATTATTTTTGCATATTCTTGGTATGATCCAGCAACACGCTGCTGGAAGCATTTAACATCTATCTAATGAATTTCTATATAGCAAACTCTCGCAGATAATTTCCAGGCCATCCATAAGGGAACACATACACATTGCAGATGAAATCCCAAAAGTGAACAATGTGAAACTCAGCACTTTAGATATCCCATATTTTATTTTTAAAGTCAGTAACCTTCATTATGAAGGGCATCTTTTAATATAAAAATATAGACCCTGATCATCCAACCACTCTGCACTGGGAGGGGCATGTAAGTAATCAATGGGATAACTAAGCCCACAAAATTAAATTCCATGCAATCTGCCTTTTTATTCTGCATTTAAATTGTAGTTTCTTCAAGGAAGACACTAGTAAATTGTTTGTAAATTACACAGTATACTTTTTGCCACTGTATGAATGAATGAACGAACGAATGAGGAAGCCTGAATCTCAATAAAGCTACAGCTAAGACCACTGCTTCACCCTTAGCCACCTCAAAGTCATACAGAAAAAAATGCTCATTTCTTCCTTACTTCATGAACTGTATTTCAAGCAAAAAGAAAACATTTATTAAGTTATTTTTACCGGTAAAAGAAACTATGCCACTTCTTGGTGTATCTAGCTCTGGTATTGCACTTAGTTCATGTTGCTCCAAATCTAGCCCTAACTTGACTTTAGCCAGTGGTGGTTTTGAAGTTCGCCATCTCTTTTCTCTTCCCAGAATTCTTTGAGATTCCTCTGTAATATAAAAGTAATATTCTGTGATTAATATTTTTGCAACTTGATACAAGCAGTTGAAGATCCAGTTTGAGGGAAGGGAGAAAAGAAACCAGTTAGGATAGGGGGAGGGGGAGCAGCAGCATTACAATAAAATACAATAAAAGGCCTCACCGATTTGACTGATGCTTTGTGGAAGCAATCTATTTTCATCATATTTGCTCATATCACCACCATTAACATCTTGAGATTTACTTTCTGCATCTTTGAAAACGTAAGTCATCAGACTCAAGTGGTCAGACTTCTGTGTTTCTGTCATCTCTCTGTATGAGACAGATTCTTTTGCCTTAAAAAAGGAAGCACCAGTTGCTAGGATTATTTTCACATCCATTTTACTAAACCTCTGTTTTCTCATGTGTACTGCACACTACACATTAGCAGTTTCCAGAAGATAAGAGAAAGGACCTAAGAGCTCACCCCAGCAAAATGCCCCTGTGAGCGCTTGTTACAAGTTAATTAGTTGTGTGTTAAATTGGATTGGGTCAGAATACTGTTTCTTGAAGAATCAAGTCAGTTTACCAAGGATGGGGATTTTAGTTCTCTGAAGACTGCTAAAATGGAAAGCAGAGAGACCTAATGCAGTGTGAAGTCACTCTTTAGGATGACTAAGGCAAGATAGTTTCTGTATAGCCAGCTTCTATAAAGAGACTTACTTAACCTGAAGATATTGTGGATTATATTGGATAAAGCTGAGCAAATAACTTGAGTTTTTGGTTCAGTGACTAACCAAAATATATAGGAAAAAAATCAATTCACTTTGAACCAAAAAATGAAGTATTTTAGTTTCTTGCTAAAACAAAATGGGGTTGGCTCATTAAAGAAAAGACAAAATGTTTTGACTTTAAAAAAATATATATCTTCTTTTTCATTCCAATGAACTATTCACTGACTTCAATCCTACTCTGAATAGTTTTAGTCACCCTAAACCTTATTTTTCAGGAAACTTACTATTTACTGAAATTTTTTCACCCATCTCTAATCTTAGAACAGTTACTAAAAGAGATCTCTTGGATGACTTTATGGGCAAGCTGTTTTTACTGTAAAAATTGGCAGCCTTGAAATTTTTAGTACATGACCCTGGTTCTGTAAGTTCAAACAAATTTTAATCAATCAACAATAGTTTAGTTCACAGACTTCAATCTGATCTCTCTGCTAAGCCTCTTCCCCCCATAACCTCCCCCAAAAAGGAAAATTCACCTAAGAATAAACTTTAGAAAAGGCTCCCCAAGCTAGGAGGTTTTGAAAAGATTTTTTCTCAGGTTACAAGTGACAATTATGATAATGCCAGCCCAACCTTTAGTTTAATGGATAACTGTCCATATCTCATATGACAATGCAGTTTCTATTGCCTGCTCAGAAGAAGCTGCAAATTCAAACAAGGTTAGAACTGAGATGGAGAAAAGGAAAACTGCCTTTCGAAATAGAACCACCTTTACAAACATGAATTTCATCTCTAAATACTTTTGTAAGCAGAATGAGTTACTTTATACAGCTCAGAGTGATTAAAAACCAATTCAAAGTCTGAGTGTTGCTGCTACTCAGAAAACAATTTAACAAAATAAGTCAGCCATTAGAAGCAAATTTAAAATCAAACATGTAAAAAGCACAGTGAGTTTTTAAAACAGCTTATCTGGCAGAAATGTTCATTATACCCTTAATCTTAGAGTTATCATTTAAAGAATATAAAGCTGAATAGCCATGCCTACAAATATTCCAAAAACTAACTTCATCAAGAAACACAACAAACACTACACTGAGTTCAAACTGAGGCAAGCCTGCAGTTGACTGGAAAAAGACATATCCTGGCTCATCTAAGAGAACTACTTATTACACATCAGAAAGGTCACACATCATTGGTTTGGATCTTAGTTTCAGAAAAGGACAAAATGCACAACCCCCCGTGTCTGCACAGTCCATGGAAAACTCTGCTAATTGGCAATGTCCAGTCTCTAGCCTGGACACCTACTAGCAGACAGCTCATTATATTACAGTTACAAAACATACCTGCTTGTTAAGAAAACTCTTCAAAGCCTCTTGCTGTCTCTGCATCTGTTCCTTCAATTTAGCCTGCTTATGTAAAAGCAATTTTTCCTGCAGTCTCTGCCTAGAAAGAAGAGCTTCTCTCTGAACATCCAGTTGTTCTTGCAGTTCTTTCAAGTGGTCTTGCTGAGCCTGAATGTTCTCTGAAGAAGCTTGCACACTCTCTCTTAATTTTAGTATACTTGAATAATTTAACAAAGATGCACCTCCATTTTTGGATGCCAAGAACTCATTAATTGCGCCACTCTTAGGTTCAAAGGTCGTCCTTATGCCACTCTCTGCGGGTAACTGCTGGCATTCTAACGAATTAAATAATGCAGCCTGAGCTACTGACCCCTCTCCTGCTTTCATATCAAGACTTATAAGCCGAGGCTGTTTTTCTGTTTCTGTCTCTATTAGTATGTTTGACATCTTCTGAGATATTGCTGACTTTTTATCAAGGCCCAGGGTCCTGGAAGGCTCTGATGACTCTTCTGCAGGCACAGTTAAACTGACCTGTTGCGGCTGTAGTTCTGTTTGCACTGTAACTGAAGTATTTTGTGACCCTGGCACCTTCCGGGATTCTGACAACTCTGTGACCTGATTATCAGAAGTACCCAACATTTGTACCTGTTCTTCTGAAGGGAAATTCTGTTGTGGTAACTGAAATTGCCTTTGCTCCAACTGTGAAGAATCTCGAGATGGTATCTGTCTGCTAGAACCCGTGTTAGGCCTTTGCTCTTCCTCTCTCTGTTCAAATGGCTTTTCCAACATGAAATGTGTTCTTGAATGCAGGGTTAATGGCTGAGCATATTCTTGTACAGGTGACTGATAAACTGATGCATAATCTCTATGAAGTACTGCAGGTCTATGCATTTGTGACACCGATTCACAAGTGGTAGGTTTTAAGTCAATAAATCTTGATTGTAATGTAACCTCAGAGCCTAATGGTGTAGAAATAGATGGATATCTTTGCTTTAGTTTATTCTGATATTCTTGCAACTGTTTTCTGGCTTCTTCCACTGACTGTTTGTGCAATCTAAACAGAACAAAAACATTTTTTTCTGTATACTGTGAAGATAGTTCTCATTGTCGGAACAGCTTTCAATTACAGAATAATTCTTGAACAATCCACCCAATTTTACTGGGAAAAATACCTGTTCTGCTGTAGAAGGCGCTGTTGATAGTTACGAATCATCTGTATATGATTTTCCTCTTCAGATTTGCTAATTTCTGGTACCACAGCAGTTTCAGTCTAACACAAAACAAAATCGCCCAGGTGGAAAAACTCAAACAATGCTTATAAAACATACTAAAGTAAGATTAATGCTAGGCATCATGTTCACTCTTACTCTGAAGCCAACAAAAGCCATTCTGCCCAGTGTTTGTTTGGACTGGATGAAATTTCAGCCTGAGGCAGTGGAACTGGGATGCAGTTCCTAGAATAAGGCTACATTCTTCCCTGCCAAATTGGTATTACATGCTACAACACACTGTGGAAGCTAATACTGCTCATACCTGACCTGCAGCTTATTTCAGAAAGGTTCAAGTGCCCAGCCTGCAGACTAGGGGAAAAATGATCTAAGACTGCTGCATTTAAAGTAGGAACAGGGCCTGGAAAGCAGATGCCTCCAGATCACTTATGAGCAACAATCAGACCATACTCTTCCCACATTCTCACCCTCCTCCTGAGGTGATAATGTTTGGGTTTTCTGTGTCATCAAAGAAGCACTTCTTAAAGAAGAACTTCCCTTTTCCTATGCATTTCTGCACAGAAGGAATTGATATGGCTCATTGCACAACTCAGCTACATGACCTTGGTTTTCACGCCTCTAGAAAAACTCTGTTGTGGTAACTAAAATTGCCTTTGCTCCAACTGTGAAGAATCTTGAGATGGTATCCGTCTGCTAGAACCCGTGTTAGGCCTTTGCTCTTCCTCTCTCTGTTCAAATGGCTTTTCCAACATGAAATGTGTTCTTGAATGCAGGGTTAATGGTTGAGCATATTCTCGTACAGGTGACTGATAAACTGAATTTTCTAGCCTCTATGATAAATATTCTACTATCCTGCAGAA
This sequence comes from Podocnemis expansa, assembly GCA_007922195.1. Classification (NCBI taxonomy): domain Eukaryota; kingdom Metazoa; phylum Chordata; order Testudines; family Podocnemididae; genus Podocnemis; species Podocnemis expansa. Next base: position 45,663,463 of record ML681992.1, read on the forward strand.
ATAAACCAATACCCAAAGACTACAGATATCAAGTGTATCAGTGCTTACACATTAGCACAAATGCATTTTGAATCTAGAAAATCCTGCCTCATAGCATACAAGCTGGAAATAAAGTTTAAACAATTACTCCAATTTAACAGCTGGAATCAGCTCTCTGAATTTTGACACAAAATGTTCTCTCTTTACCTTGTGTTCCACTTCTCTTTGTTGGTTCACAACTGGTTCAAACCTCAACTGTGAATACTGAGCTTTCTCCTCTTGCTCTTTTTTCTTTATTTCTGCCAGCTGAGCCTGCATTTGGACAGTCAGGAGGTCTGCCTCTGAGCGCATTCTTTTTTCTTCAATTTGCTTAAGCAAAGTTAGTTGCTGCTGTTTTTGTTGCTTTATTTGTTCTATCTGTCACAGAGAAACTAAAGTGATTCTCCAGAATTAAATGACAGAAGCATAAAACAGTTAATAACTATATTCCAAGTCATATGCAGTAAAACATACATGACAATCGGCTATCCCTACTGACTGCTAGAAGTCACCCCAAAGTTCACAATATAGTTTTACTTCACTTTGACTAGAGAACCCATTTGGTGGTTGCTTTAAGTAAAGCCTTCACTGTACGAGGCTACATTACATATTGCTTAGAATAGTTAGCATCATATTAGTAAAAACAATCTATTCATTTCAATTCTATTGACAATTTTCATAAGGGGGTGGAGGGAGGAGCAGAACAAAGTCCTCATCTTGCAAATGAATTCAGAGTAAGTATATTCTGCAGTTCTCTAGTGCTTTTTGTCAAAAATTATCCACGCATTTTGCTAACATTAAAAAGCTTCACAATATCTCTTGAAATAGCTGATAGATACACAGCATAAATTGTACTTCACAACCCCTGAAGTGGCTTAATTTTTCTCTAGGGATTTATTATCCACCAGTCACTCTGCAGTACCTAGGAACAGCAGCAGCCTGAAACATCTTGTGAAAGGTAGTTAAGAATACAGACTATTTGAAATTGTTACTCTCATAGAACATACCACAAGATCTTTAATCATCACTGTCACATTCTGTGTGCAGTTCAGACCAATGAGGTGCTGCATCACCATCTGTCCTGCAACCCTGGGCTCCTCACAAACAGCAAAACAGTATGCAAGTCACACTGTGAATATCTGTATACAGCTACTGTCCCAGCCCAGCAATATTGACCCCAGCACCCTTGTCAGCAAAATACCAGCCACAATCTGGCTTCTGGAAACCTTGGTTACTATTTGCAGAGTAGCCCCAAGTCCCCCCCTTCCCCTCTCCCCCACGTGTTCTGCACTGTTTAGCTAATTTGCCCAAAAGAAGGCTATCTAGTAGACATCCAGTGCCCCCCATCTGTAGTTAATATACAACAATCCACTACTGTAACCAGAATTACTCAAACATTTCCATTTTAACACAACACTGGATTTGATTTTATTACAAATTAAACAAGTTTATTTAACTATAAAGATTTTAAGCGAGTACAAGTATTAAAGTCAGCAATAGTTACCAGCTCCAGAGGGGTAGCTGTGTTAGTCTGTTTCACCATATCAAATGTGGAATCCTGTGGCACTGTAAAAACTAGAAATTTATTTGGGCATAAGCTTTCATGGGCTAGAACCCAATTCATCAGATGCAGCATATTAATTCTAGTGTAGTGGCTAGCACCTCTGCTTAACATGCAGAAGGTCCTGGGTTCAATTCCCAGGGGGTTGGACTTGATGATCTCAGGAGGTCCCTTCCAGCCCTATGATTTGATTGATTGATTGATCGATCGATCTGATGAATTGGGTTCTAGCCCACGAAAGCTTATGCCCAACTAACTTTACTATTCTTTAAGGCACCAATGGTTACAAGAAAACTTAAGAGAAAGTATTTTCTAGCAGCTAAAACCTAAGCTAGACATGATTCAAAGTAAAATCCCTAACCAGATGTTCCCATTGCTGACCTAATTCTCAAGTCAGGAACCCCCAACATCCAAAGGCCTTTGTCATCTTAAGGGGAGAGGAAGAAAGAAATGAATTTGGGATGTTTTTGCCCCCAACACTTTTGTAGTCCAGTCAATCTTTGAATACATTTTCTTCAGTGTTACCCCTAGATAAAATGCCTTCCAGCTGTGAGATAGAGTCCCATGGTAAAAGATTTCATGTTTTTGCTTTCTAAAATGCAGATCTGTATGTTCCTGTCCCCCTCTTCGTTGTCAAAAAAAATGGCCACTTGACCAATTATTGCCAATCAACTTTGATGACTCCTAATTAGAGTCATCAGCTTGTCCTTCATCTTCAAGAAACTGGTTTACCCCATAGTGATACCTCAGGGACCCTATTTACTACTTATAGGTGAACAGAGATAACACACACACATTCCTTTGTTTAGGACAGACCTATGTAATAACTTTTGCCTAGACAGAACTCTGTGGGTTTCAACATGGGCTATCGTACAAAGGAATTAATAACTTTACATATAATGTTGCTACATATATTTCACCATATTACTGACCAACAACTTATTAGCTTTCAAAAGTACCCGACAAGACAGACGCATTTTGCACAAAGATTATTATTGGTGTGCAGGGTGTGAACACAGGCATTCTCATTTAAAATCATGCATAAGAATTGTTGTATCTGACAGAGAGCAACTCTAGCAGTATGTGATTGACCCTCGCAACACGCTCATTTAACAAAAATAATAAAATAAATTTGGCATTCCTGAAAAATCTCCCAGATGAACACCAGATCTATCAAACTTTGCTGAGATATGCCATGCCTGGCCTTTTTGCAGTTATACCAAGCAGTTGGGATGAGGCAGAGAAAGTGGAAAGCAGTGCAGGTAGGACAGAAGAGTGACCTGATTTCAAGTCACAAATCTGAGGATCTGTTCCAGACAGAGGCATCAATAAATAGGAGGTGGTTTGGGAACAAACTGATTAAACAAACAGTAATAAGCAGTGACCCTAGAAATCTGTTTGCCACAGAAAAAAGCAGAATTTGCATTTTAGAGAGACTCTTCAGTTTTTATACTTGTGAAAAAATAAACACATTCACTGGAACCTCACTTATGCCAACCCATTTGGGACCATGGCCAGATTTGGATAATGAAAAATTCTGATAATGAGCATGGTTTGAGCTCCATCTGGCAGCCCTGGATGGCAAGGCTCTGGCTGCCAGTTTAAAAATAAAACATTGTGTTCAACTGATACCTTTATGTATATATTGGACTATGGAAACTAAAATTCAACATTTTATCTTAAACCACATAAAAAAAAGCACAGATTTTCATTTCAGAGAATTTTGTAGGATTTATCACAGAAATCCAGCATCCCTAATAGGAAGTCATCAGGACCAGGATGTATTCATCAAAGAGTTCTGAAGGAACTCAAATATGACGCTGCAGAGCAACTAAGTGTGGTAAGGATAGCTAATGCGACACCAATTTTTCAAAAAAGGCTCCAGAGCCGATCCTAGCAATTACAGGCCAGTAAGCTTGAGCTACAGTACCAGACAACTTGATTGAAACAGTAGTAAAGAAAAAATGGAATCAGACCCATGGGTGAATGCAATTTGTGGGAGAAAAATGAAAATTTTTGTGAAGGGAAAAACACACTTCAATCTCTTAGAATTCTCTCAGGGGCAGGGTCAGTAAACATCTGGACAAGGATGATACAGTGGATACTGTATTCTTGGACTTTCAAGAAGCTTTTGACAAGGTACCACACCAAAGGCCCTTAAGAAAGCAAGTAGCCAGGGGATAAGAGGAAAGGTCCTGTCATAGATCAGTAACTGGTTAAAAACCAAGAAACAAAGACTAGGAATAAATGGTCAGTTTTCTATAATGGAGAGCGGTAAATACTGGTGCTCTCCACAGATCTCTACTGGCACTGTGCTGTTCAATATATTCATTAATGATCTGGGAAAAGGGATAAACACTGAGATGGCAAAGCTGGCAGATGATAAAAAGTTACTCATGATAGTTAAGACCAAAGCAGACTGTGAAGAGTTACCTAGTCTGCAAGATCACTTTGTAAATGGGCAACAAAAGAACAGATTAAATGTAATATTGATAAATGCAAAGTAATGTGTACTGGAAAACAATGTAAGTATACTGTGACAAAGCTCCTCCTCTACCTGGTAGGTCCTGCGCTTCCCTTTAGCAGTGGGGGTTCTTTCCCCTCAAGACTCCAGGCCTGGGACAGGTCTTTTGCCCCATCAGGCAGGGGTTTTTCCTTCCCCCAATCTGTGGACCTGTGAGGCTTTTCTTCACCAGCATTCTGCTCCTTCTCCAGATCTGGTGCCTTCCATCCACACCTTGCCTCCTCTCACACACTCCAATAGCTCTCCTCACTTTCACCCTACAGCTACAACCTTTCTGTGGAGGGAAGACTTTTTAATAAATCCTGGACAGGGCCTTAATTAGCTTCAGGTGTGCTAATTAACCTGGAGTAACCACTACTCAGATACAAAGGGAAAAGTGGATTTGCTGAGCCTAGAGCTGATATTGGCCTTCTAGTACTTTCTGGAAACCATCTAGACTGACTGTCACAATATAAAATAATGATGGGGTTTAAATTAGCTATTAACACTCAAAAAAGATTTTGGAGTCTTTGAGGATAGTTTTCTGAAAATTATCAGCTCAATCTGCAGGACCAATCAAAAAAGCTGAGAGAATGTTAGAAACCATTAAGAAAAGGAAAGATAAAAGAAAAATGTCACTATATAAATCCATGGTCCATCTACACTTTGAATATTGCAAACAGTTCAGGTCATCCCATCTCATAAAAGATGTGTTTGAATTGGGGAAAAAAGGACAATGAAAATAGTTAGGTGTATGAACAGTTTCATCTGAAGAGCCACTAAAAAGACTGGGATTATTCTTCTAGAAAAGAGGTAACTGGGAATATGAAGAAGTTTGTAAAATCATGAATGCTGTGGAAAAATGGAATAAGGAAGTACCATTTATCCCTTCATATTACACAAGAAGCAGGGGTCGTCCCAATGAAATATGTAGCACATTGAAACAAGCAAACATTTCTTCATGTAACACAGTTAAGCTGAGTAACTCATTGCCAGGTGATGTGAAATCCAAAAATATAAGTGAGTTAAAAAAAAAAAGAATTGTGTTCATGAAAAAATAGATGGGCCAATGACTGTTACCCAAGGTGGTCAAGAACACAACCCTTTGCTCTGGGTGTCCCTAAACCTCTGACTGGGTGACAGGGGGAGAATCCCTTGACAAATTGCCCTGCTCTGTTCATTCCCTCTGAAGCATCTAGCACTGGCCACCATCAGAAGAGACAATACTGGATGAACCATTGATCAGACCCAATATGGCCAGTCTTATGTTTGAAATACCGAAGTTATTATATAAAGCACATATTAAAGAATACCGAAAGTTCTTTTATTTTATTTATTTTTTTAAAATATACCTGTTTTTGTCTCTCGGCCTCAATTCTAATTTTGGCTGCTTGCTCTTGAGGGTGGATTAAGATGGAATTTCCAGCTACAACAGTATGCTCCAACATTTCTGGACATTCTAAAATATAGGCATATATTTAAACAGATAGCACACTCAGGAACAGCACTTATGTCAGGCTTGGTAACTACTAGGCAGAACAAAGTCAGGTATCATGGGGTCAACACCATGATTCAGCTACCTTAACTGACTTCAAGGAAAATACTCCAGGAAGAAGTTCCTCCTCCATCCCCACTGGCTTATGGAAAGGTGGGAATTGGCACCTCCCAATTCCACATAGAGCTGAGTCCCTGGATCCTGCCGAGTGGCCTCATCTTTTATATTGTTGTGGCTTAAAAGCAACTTCTAAGGTGGAGAGCTTCCTCCTCTTTCTCCCTTTCACTGTCCTCCAAGATGCAGGTAGATGGAAGAGGTCACTCTTCCTCTACTCATGCTCCTGAAACAGCATTCTCACCTCTTCACCTCACTATCTTCCTAGATGATAAAAAGAGCAGCCAATTTCTTGGTCTCCCATTCCCAAATTCATCCGTAGCTATCTGCAGAAGATCCCTGAAATCTGATCTGATTTGTTTTCACTACTTTTTTCAAAACGCTCAGTCTTCAGTGAGATACTGAAAAAGCAGCAGCAGCAGAGTCTTGGGCTTCTGCTGCGAGGAGTGGTGGAGAGGCAGAACTGCAGGAAAGACTCTTCTCATGCACTCTCAAGTAGAAGAGTTCAGAGCATCTGATTCTGCCTCCTCAGCATCCTAAGGAAGACCATTCAACTTCAGTAGAGCATCTAAACTTAACTTGAGAATTGTGACTGTTACCGGTAGAGTTCCATATCCATGAGAAAAGGCTTTCTGTTCCCCTCTAGCAAGTTTATTTCTCATGCTTACAGATGAAGTTATAACTCACCACACATGTGCCTTAATGGCAAAGCCAGCCCCAAAACTTCAAGGAATGACTGTTCAGTTTTAACAATAATTTCACAGCAAATGCATTCACAAGCACAATTAAAATTTTAATAGATTGAAATTACTTGCTCATTTACTTTGCTTTTTAGAGCCAAACTACTAGGCAACCACAAGAAGCAAATGGGAGAACAACAAATGACTGCAAATTTATCAGTACAAAGCAAGTAGTAAATTCAATCTATTTCAGATTAAAGAATATTCAAAAATGCTACTAAATCTAGGAACAGTGTGATTCCAATGTACTGGCATTTGACCTCCAACTTATCAAGAAATATCTGAGAAAGTGAGTTCAGTCTCCAGGAAATTTTTTATTAAAAACAATTTAAAAATAAACCAATAGTCAAAGTTTCATAAGTGACTTAGGAACTTAAGTATCCAAGTATCACAGAACGTCAAAAGGTCTCATGTCTAGTCACTTAGCCACTTTTTACTCCAAATCTCCATTTCTGGATGGAACAAAACATTTTAGGTTGTTCACTAAAGAATTCTTATGGGTAAAGCAGTTTTCACAGTTCTGCCCAGCAAGACCCTCTGTGCTCTCAAAATATATTTAATTGTAGCTGACGAGCTACACAATGCTTACCGATAGCTTCAGATTCTGAATCAGTATGTTGTTTACGTCCAGGTTCTGAATCACACAATCGTCTCTCTTCACTAGCAAGTGTTCCCGACTCAATTGTCTCACTTTCACTTTGCATATCTGCTTCACAGTTTGAAGACCACTGCTCTCTTTGGCTCCTGATCTTACTTAGCAATTTTTTTAAGACCAGTTTTGATTGTGGCTGGGGAGCTGTTCCCACTTCATGATCTAGGAGGAACACAGATCCCAAACTATTAAAGGTACAAGAACAAGACAAAACAAGGTATATTTTATGTTCAGTTACTTCTTACATCACAAAGTCATTGACTGTAAAAAAAAATCATCCTAAAAAGATATTTATCCTGGCAAAATTTGTTTTCATTAGCTGCTTATACAAATGGATTCAATAGACCCAATAACACAACTGTCTGATGGGAAATGGTTCTCAACAGATATCTTAAATCACATTTTCAAAACCTCTATAAAGTACATGTATTAGTGTCAACATGCAATTTTACAAATCATGAAATTGCTTAAGATAACGCTTAAAGTGCTGTGTACTGCTCATCATAATTCACAGGATCAAGACAGAGGGTGGGGAGATTTTTTCATTTGAAGTTTATATTTTTATATGACAATCTCTAGAATGGAAAAGCCATTAACGATGCAGAGGTATTTCATATATCTAAAACTACCAAAATACTTTAATAATTTATCTACATTCAACTTAAACTAAACAAACCCATGGTTCCTGAAGGAACTGGAACTAATCCCTTCTCTAAATACAGTGGGGACCCCTTAACAAGTGACTGGTTAGCACGCGGATCTGGTTAATGCGTGCTCCGGTCATGTCCCCCGAAGCCAGCAAGTTAATGCACGGGACTCAGTAATGCACGCTGCCTGCAAGTGGAAGTTGGCCGGTGCAGGAAACACCTGGAGCAAGCCTTAGTAGTCCTGCCTTTTTCTTTTCATGAGCTTTGGACAGTCTTCAGGTTGGCAGGGAGCAGTGAGGATCCGGATGCGTCCCCAGCTGCTGCGGGACAAGCGGAGGAGCTTCTGCCACACTGGCAAGCTGTTGGGGTGGGGAGGGAGGGAGCAGATCCAGACGGTCCCCGCAGCGGAAGCTTCCCAGCTCGTCCAGAAGCAGCTGGGGACGCATCCGGATCCCCGCTGCTACCTGCCAGCCCGAAGACTGCGTCGTCAGGCTAGCTAGGGTCCCCGGCTGCTGGCTCTGCACTGATTTGTGCACCAGCGAGTGCCTTTTGCTGCATGCGCAGAACTTAGGGGGAACACTTGTCCCATTTACACAAGGTCCGCTTAACGCACAGTCGCCAGGGCTTGTCCCCCGATGCCCACGCGTTAACAGGTCCCCACTGCATATAGTATACATTCAGTACTTTTTATTTCAAGCTGTTAAAAATTAATTAAAAGCAAATGAAGATACCTGGACTTCTGGTATTTAATGTATTTTTTTAAAACTCGCTACTACATTTTACCAAATTCCTGTATAAAAACAGTGTCATTCTTCTTACAGTACATCCAAAAGCTTAAGTAATGAAGTATATCTAATACAAGTTTCTTACTCTCTGGTTCATCAGGTTGTTGAGCTTCCTTTTTTGTAACTGCATCCAATTTTGGTTGTGTCTCACAAACAAAATCTGGCTCCAAGGAGATATCCAGGTCATCATCTTGAGACCGATCACACGGATATGGCAAAGGTTGCGGCTCCAGGTGCAAAATCATGTCTCCTTTCATTTCTAAAACAACAAAATGAAGTCACATGAAAGTCATATGTTTCACTGGTAATCTGAATAAAAACACTTCCAACTGCAAGATTAATGTTACCACAAAGAAACACCTCAACAGTTCAAAATAAATGGTTTGTTCAAAATACCTTATTTACATCTCCTATTATAAAAACATTATTTTTTAATAAGTGTATGTTGACAATGGCACACTTAATTTTTCAGAATAGCTTACTCCTGTCTCCATTGTACATATCCTCAAAGGCAAACTCCAGCTCCCTCTGCCAGTCTTCTTTCATTTCCATACGCCTGTATGCTGGTTCAAACAGCTGTGGTGGCATCTGTGCCACAATCTGTCTTCTGCGTGCTAGGTCCATAGCCTGCATCTGTTCAAGTTCTTTCATTAGCCTTTCCCGGTCCTTCAAGTAGCAAAATCAATTAACAGATTAGAATTCACATCTAGACAGTTTGACATTAGCACTAATAAAAACACTCATTTAACCACCACAAAGTTTGTTTAATTTTGGCTTTGTACATAATAAAATATTCCCGAGTTTATTTTATATGTATATGTGTGTGTATATATCTATCTATATATACATATACACACCCACCCACACCCCTCTAAAAATATACCAATCAAGATAACCTACATTCATTTATTTGCATAAAGAGTCATTAACAGCACTGACGGATCAAGCCACAACGTAAAAAATCAGAAAATTTACCTGCAGGTCAACTCTCATACATATAGGAGAACTCTTAAGGCTTCTATTTCATAGAACAAAAACTGGGCCCTTATTACATTGCTGATCTACAAAATTTTTTTTTTTTTGACAATTGGGCTAGTACTTTTTTGTATTGTGATTTATAAAGAAAAAGCTATGAAAGTATTCTAAATATGTTTTTCGTTCTATTTTATACCTCAGAATTATCAGCAAAGTCAATTTTGATTTTCCCTAGTTTCACTGGATGATTTGTTGTGGATCTTGTTAAGATATATAAATGTAGAGAGGGAGAGAGCATGCTATACAGACATCTACATTAGCTCATTAGCCCTCATACCTTAGCTGAAAGATTGGGGATACTGAATATTTAAGATTTTTCCAAAATGTTAAAGTTAAACAAGTGTTTAAAAAAAAAAACAAAAACAAAAAAAACAAAAAACAAAAACAAAAAAACCAAAAACCCAACAGTAAGTCACTGAGTAAAAGTCATTCTTTTCTTGAAAGCTCAACCTTCACTCATCTTGTGATGTAATTTGTCTTATTCCCTAATCACCATCAGATCTTTGTGCTAAATAGAAACTGACCCCCCTCCCCCGCTCCCAAAAAAAAACAAACCAGAAAAAAAGGTTTTAAGAAAATGTCTGTCTTCTCAAATTATAAAGAAACAAGATACAGAAGTCTAATTTTTCCTTGGTGCTAAGCAACTGAAGTCAATAAAAAAAAAATGTAGTTAGTTAGAACCCTAGAGGACTCAAGTCGGGTAGCCAATCAACACGGCATTTTGTCTCTGGTACTCTCACAAGGGAGTTAGAAAGGTAACTTCTTTAATCCTTTTGAAGATACTTAAGCACCACAGAGCAGGAGGCTGTTAACAATTCTGCATTCACTGCAGAGTTTGGATGGTGTACGATAAATAAGAAATAGGTTCATTTACTGGAAATGATAGTAAAATATTAAAATGTCTCCCACATCTCTATACACTTAATGAGGTAAGTGGGATCTGTGAAAACAAAGCAGTAAGTGATCTACACACCCTAGATATAATGTAATTATATCACAAACATATTCCACTACTAGAAAGGAAATTAAGAAATTAAATCTCTCTCCACATATAGTAATTGTTCAGCCCTAAAGTCCTCCCACCAACCCCCTTTTTCAAAGGTCTGGAGGGGAAAAAAAGATGAATTCTGCAATGTATTCTGAAGGTCAAAAGATCGGCGTATGTTGTATCAAGGCAGGAATGAATTCTGAAGTGGTAGGATCTTCTTTGGCAACATCTAACCAAAACCCATTTTCATTTATATCAACAGACTCCAGTCTCAAGCATCTCTAGTTGTCAACTATGGTAGGATGGGACTTAGGCTAGACTGAAAAGAAACTCATTTAATGGGTTGCTGAAATCAATTAAAGCCTAGGCTTTTGTAGGTAAAGTTTATACATTTCTACTGAAAGGAATTTTCAGATTTCCTCACCTGTAGAGTTAGGATAATTACCTTCTTCCCAGCTGACATTTTGTGGGTTAAGTTTTATCAGTCACGCTGCCTCTCAAAAACGCTGGGTTAAAAGTACAAGGTTTGCAATCACCTTTACTATGCACAATTCAAAATCACTTGTAAATCGCTTATAAAATTAGAAGAGGACAGAACGGAGTTGCCTCTACTCAGAATATATGTTTTAACTTTAGAATCACCTCATCATTCACACTCACTTACGGGTACTGTTGAGAAGTATATCATCAATTATGTAATGAACCTAGTTAAATACTCAAATGCAGAGGGGAAGGACCTTATTAAAATTAGATGTCAACTTCACTAAAAATGCCTGACATTTCGCTATTTTTAATAGAAAGCATAGTTCATTTTTAAGTATTTAAAAGAACAGTATTTTGTCAAAAATTAAATGTTTCAATATATAGTTTTTAATATTAATTTGGCACTGATGCTGAAGACAGACTGACTATGGTGTCTTAAATACATTTTTTGTAGATGTCAAGTAAAATTCTGAAGTGTGCCCAATGACTACAAACCCTATGTCCCACTGAGTTTCACTCATGAACTTTTGAAAATTTTAACCTTCATTAAGACTTGACCCAGATTTGAAGAAAATTAGTATAATAGCTTTGATTTCCTCAATATTTAGTACGTTTCAATTTGCTGAATTTAAAGTTCACTAAAGAAACCAGAACAGTTCTTAGAGCACTGGGAGATATGGGGGTTCTGAAATGCTCAAGCCTGAAATTGCCTAAATTGTACCTGCTGTTTGACTACTTTAGTCATTTATACCACTTTTCACAGTGTATTCACAAGGCAGGATTTCAGTTAAAACCCTTTGCATTAAAAAGGCAGCGGCATTCAGAACTACTTGGCTTGACACTGAATCAAAATTCAGAAGCATAACAGTTTACAAGCTTTGCAAAAGTAATAGCTCAAATTCTCTCCATTGTTTCCCTTTTAGAAAAAAAAAAAATCAGTCTCAGGCATTATTCACTATGTATCTTTTTGAATGCATGCAATTTTGGTCAGAAAGTCTAAGATAATTTAAAAACAAAATTTCCACTTCCATTTCTTATACTCTTGCATAGTGGATTTAAACATCTCTTTTCCAGTGTTTTCAGTTCAAGACACTGCATCTAACAAAAAGCTTTTTTTATTAATTTCTTTTGAGTATTTGAAAACTTGCAATATCAGGTTTTATAAAATTTATTATCTGCAAAACCTGAAATAATTGGCACATCCCTCATTTTAATGAGTGTAAGAACTGCTTCTTGCCTTCTAAACTTTCTGACTGGAGAGCTGAGCAAACAGGTTTTATGTAAAGATATGCATTTTGAACATAGCATTATTCCATGGTCTTTTCCTGAAGCCAGCAAGTTCCAATTCAAACCAATTCACTTAGATTCCAGTTTGTCACTGTGTCTTTTATTGCTGTTCATTTTGACATTATGAATTACAGTGTACTATTTTTACTTTGCTTACTTGTGCCAAACGAACCATCTTCAAGGCATGATTTCCTCTCAGATGTGCTTTTTCAAGCTGTTCTTTCCTCTCTCTCTCTTCCTCTTTATGTAGTTCGTCCAGCCGCTTTGCTTCCTCTTCAGCTACTAACCGAGCATCTGGCTGGTAGTCAATTAATAATAATCTAATCATGATCAAGAACTGTGCAGACTCAAAAACAAAGCTAGCAATAAATAAGTAATTCTGTAGCTATATACAACCTGCAATACATACAACTCTCAACTGAACAAGCATAAAGTTGTTTGTGCTTTGGAAAAAAGGCACATGTATATGGTAACATCTATAATCCTCTCATTTTAAGATGTCAGATTGTTCTAGTTTTAAGTGCTATTGTGGAAAATCCTTATATAAAATGTTCATAGAAGCTTGGCGGCATCCAGGAACACTGATTTTTTTTTCATTCAAATGAAAGTGAAGTGCTGAATTCTGACAGTGCTAGGCATTTGATTTTATTCTAGCCTACACAGCTTTGATTTTTATAAAAGAAAAAGCAGTTTTCCCAAACAAATACGGAAAATAAATACATTCTGTGAGTTCTGCAAGGTAAGAGCCCATACATATCTGACCAGAGTTGAAAAAGGTCAATGTGAAAACTAAAGGACAATAAACAAGTATACACAGCCAACAACAAAGGGGAAAAATCATTTTCCAGGTTTCACAAACAAAGAACTCTGATACATCTGCTCTTAATCTTTAGGCCCTGATTCTTCAAACGTTTCACATACCTGGGTAATTCTAGGCAAGCAAACATTCCCACTGAACATAATGGGACTACTCAAGAGTGGTACCTATTCAAGTGTCACACTGTAGGAAAACTTCAGCTACACAATTTACTTTCAGACAACAACAAAGCAAAAGTAAATCTCAAACACACATGTGGAAATCTCACAAATTCCTAAATATCTTAGAATGGTGACAGAATTATTAGAAGTTAAATTTAAGAGAAGTGCATTCCTTATATTTTCAAGATTGGGGCCCGAATGAATAAACATGTGTGCTATTATAAGTCACCACCATTTGAAATCCAGTTTATATGTTGTCTTTTTAATCATGTTATACCAACTCCTAGATTTTTTAAACAATCATTGAGAAACTAATATCAATTGCCAGAGATTTAAAATCCTTAGATGCAATGAACAGTACTGAGATAAGGGAGATGCACCACAGCTGTATTTGAAATCAGTCACCTGCTCAGTGTCCTTTTCTCTATCCACGCAAGGTTCAGAAAGATGATGATGAGTAACAGAAAAGCTGTCAGCATCATAGACCTTGACTGTAGGAATTCTTTTCACTTCAACGTTCTAAATGGCAGAAAGCACAAAATCAGTCACTTTGCCAGTGGCATTGTTTTCTATTATGATCTAAATGGAGCATAAATAAATGATTGCATACTTAGGCTGGCAAGTAATGTAGGGTAGAGTGAAAGAGAAAATGACCTGTGCTGACAAAATAAAGTCCTGAAAGCCATAAGTATTTTAAAACTTTATTGATATATGAATTATTAACAAACCATATCAAAACAAGGCATATCAGGATGGTCTGATGACTGACAGTGCCCACCAGCCCCAGGCAAATGCCTCCATGCCAACTGTCATCAATCATAAGAACATGCTTCCAGTTTTTAACAGAATTACCTTAAGTTTGAAAGTCCTTGGGTTTTAATGTGCTAATATAGATACAGTGGGGACTCGTTAACGCGCGACCGGTTTGCACACGGATCTGGTTACCACGTGCTCTGGTCATGTCCCCCGAAGCCACCAAGCTAATGCACGGGACTCACTAACACACAGCGCCTAAAGGCGGAAGTTGGCCTGGGCATGGAAACATGTGGAGTGAGTACCAACCTAACAAGTCCCGTGTGCTAGCTGTAAGTGCCAGTTGGCCTGGGCACCGAAACAGGTGGAGTGAGACTTATTAGTGCCGCACTGTATTTTATTTATTTATTTTTTCCGCCTTGGTCCCATTTACCCGTGGTCCTTTTAATGTGCAGTCATGGTGGCTTGTCCCCTGACGTTAACGGGTCCTCACTGTAATTACAGCAGCTGTCATGATGTAGGACTTCAGCTACACAATATACTTTCAAACAACAAAGCCAAAGTAAAATCTCACAAACACACAACTATGGACCCCATTTACAAATGCCTGAATATCTTAGGACGGTGTCAGAATTACTAGAGGTTCTGTTAAAGAGAAATGCATTCCCTTTATTAGCAAATGTCTATGCTGTTCTTGCAGAATGTGTGCAATTTTTAGGGAAGGTGGGGAGAAACAGAAGAGGTGTGTTAGAAACACTTAACTGAAACAAATATTCACTTTGAGTTTCCCTGGACTTTTAAAAATGAGTGCCAATGGTTTAAAGTGGAAGAAGCAGCAAGGAGTCCTGTGGCACGTGAAGACTAAACAGAGTTATTTGAGCTTTCATGGGAGAAAATCCCACTTCGTCAGATGCATCAAGTACCTGATGAAGTGGGATTTTCTTCCACGAAAGCTCATACAATAAATAAATCTATTAGTCTTTAAGTGCCACAGGACTTCTTGCTTCTTTTGCTGAACTAGACTAACACAGCTGCCCCTTTGGAACTTGGTTTAAAGCGGGTTAGTGTATAAGGCCAGCAGGAGGGGAGCTTAGCTCCTCAAAGCAAGATGTGTCTACTGCCAGATGATAGTGATCCAAAGATGGTATGTAAAAAGGATGGGAGCCGTACCTGAGTATAATATAGTGCAAATAAATGCAACAGAGGTGATGGCCCATACTGAAAACTTCAACACATTCTCCCCATGTGTCATGCATATAAAATCATCCTGTGTCTCTGCTTCTAGCATCCTCCATAATCCCCACTAACACACACTTCTAACCAGTCTGCTGTCTCCTCTGCGTGCATCTCTCTCACATCTCTTTCAGAGCCACCCATTGATCAGAGAGCCAAATATCATGCCACCCCTTCACATGCCTTCCCCAGTCCTCTATTCCAGTGGTTCCCAACCTTTTCTCTACTGCGGCACACCTTAAGGTCTTCAATTATGCCGCAGCACACTGCCATGACAAATTTGTGAATATTCAAATTAATATGAATATACAGGGAGCCATGGCACCCTGTTTTGGGGCTAGGGTCTGGGGCTCCAGCTCAGGGAACCCCCAGCTGGGGCTGCCGCCTATGGCTGCAGCTTGGGGCCCTCCACCAGCTCCTCACCAGGGCCATATGGGGCTGCCACCTGCGGCTTTGGGTAACCCATCAGCTGGGGTCGCATGGTGCTGCATCCCACAGCTGGGACTCTGGGTGGGGGGGAATCCCTAGCTGGGGCTGCATGGGGCCACCAAACGCAACAGCAGCTCTGGCTCCAGGGAACTCCCCACATGGGATCACATGGGGCCACCACTGGTAGTCCAGTGAACCACCCTCCGCCCCGGCCAGGACCACATTGGGCCTGACTCTGGGGACCAGGGCCGTCCCTAGGAGCGTGCGGGCAGGACCACACATAGGGGGTACAGGGCCCAGGCAAATCACCCTCTGCGGACCCTCCCCCACTCCCTACCCCCCCCCCCCATGCAGGGACCGGACAAGCAGCCGAAAGGGCAGCCCCGTGCAGCGCTGCCAGTCTGCCCCTGCCCTCCAGCCCTGCATGCTGCCCTGGGCTCCATTCTGGAGCAGTGGGGAGGGGGCGGGAGGCACCGTGGCTGGGGCTGGGGAGGCCGTGATACCGGCTCCGCACTGTCTCTTGTCCCCTTCCCGCTGCTTTGGAACAGAGCTGAGCAACGTGTACAGCTGGTGGGAGGGGGGGGCGCAGACTGGCAGCACTGCACCCTGCCCTTCTGACTGCTTGCCCACTCCCCAGCATGCAGGGGGCAGCAGTGAGGCCGCGCAGGGCCCCCCCCAAAGCACGGGGCCCTGGGTGGCCACCCCATCGCCCTACCCTAGGAACGGCTCTCCTTGCCCTCCCCACCCCAGCGGGTCCAGCTCTGGGGAACTCTGCCCCCCACCAGGACCACATGGGGCCTCTGCTGTGGTTTCGGGTCCTGGCAACCCTTCCGGCTGGGGCCATGCAGGGCTGCCACCACGGTTCTGGCTCTAGGGAACCCCCACAGCTGGGGCTGTGGCTCGGGGATTTTTCCTATGGCACCCCAGTTAGGAACCACTGCTCTATTTCACTCTCTCTCTCTCTCTCCCCTCCTTCCCCCCCATCTTCCCCAATTTCCTACTGCTCCTTTAAACCTTATCTTTTTACCACCCACTCCTCCTTTCTACTTGTTTTCCCCCTCACCTCTCCCAGCCTCCAAGGCACCCTTTCTTTCCTGCCTCTCCTCCCAAGACACTTACCACCAAGGTCAACAAAATAAATGTGGAGTTCCTAAGTTAAGCCTTTTCTGATGTATCACGAACAAACAGCAAGTTAAAAAGTGGAGCTAAGTTTCAAAATACCATTAACTTTAAAAGTATATGCTTTTTTTTTTTTAAACTAAGTTTCTGAGGCAAATATCCTTGAAGTAAGATGTAGCATGCAGAATTTCAAGGTTTTTTGGTTTTTTTTTTTTTTTTTAAATTTTATTTTATTTTAAGCAAAGAGAGAGAGGGTTGACCTCTAATGGGCAGCCGTTTTCAGCCTTTACAATGGAATGGCTATCAAACACATTGTAACAGATGACTAGAAAGCCCTTGTTTTCAATACTAGTCAATTTCCAAAGGGATAGCTCTGTTAGTCTAGTCCAGCAAAAAAAAAACAAAAACAAAAAACAAAAAAAAAAAAAAACCCCCCAACAACAACGAGTCATGTGGCACTTTAAGACTAACAGATTTATTTGTTAGTCTTAAAGTACCACCCGACTCCTTGGTTTTTTTTTTCTAGTCTAGGAATATTAGTGATGCTCAATTACATAGCCCCACTGACAATTTAACTATTTTAAGTATCAAACAATATAAAAACTAAGCTACCAGAATTATCTGGGACTATAAAATCAAGTTGCAACAGACTCTCACAAACTAAAACATTTAGACACTGATTATAGCTTTAAAAAGAATTCCTGTAACTAACTTGATTAGACAGTTCTCTATTGCTATTCTCTACTACTGTAGGAATATATACATCTTTGAAAATACTTTAAAATTTAACCTTAGTGAATCATTAATAGATTATATTTTAATCCAATCTCAAGCTTTTATTTGCAGTTCTTGCATCAAATATTTGTTGCAGTGTCACAAGGCTGTACTTTTCCAATTAATGCTACAGAAAATGTCTTTAGTACACAAAGACAATTAGTGACTAGTTCTCCATTTGTGACTGATGTTATTACTGCTCCTGTTAGTGGCACTGTAGTTAAGAATCTTTCGTAGTTTCCATTAGGGGTTTATAATTCAGTCTCAAAAAAAAAGTCACTGTACTCCAGCACAGTAATTTAAGAGGCAGCGATTTTTGTAGTTTAGCAAAATACAACCTAAGCCATTTTAAGAGCACTGAAATCAAGAGGGGTTTATCAATTTAAAGCAATTCGCTGTGTTTTTATAAGCAGCATAACTTTTTCAAAGCAAAATCTTGTGGGCCCCAACAGTTTTTCCCCTATCCCTCTCCACCCCCAATCTCAATCCAGCACACTTGCTCAATTTTAATTATTCAGGCATTCCTATTGAAGTCAACAGGACTGTGCATTTACAGTCAAGCATGTGCATAAGTGCTTCACTGGATCAAGGCCCAAATTATTCATGGCTAAAAGCCACTGCCAAAAGAGTAATTTCTTATGCTTTTGTACACTTTATGGTAACATATTGTGACCATTCCACATCAGAAGTGGATACACTGTTAGCAGCTATACTGAGAGAGCTAACAGCAGGCATAGGTTTGAAGGAGACTATTTCTCCAATATTAAAATGGTTTGCAATAAACAGCATCACTCAGGATCCACATAAAATTAGGTCAAAATGTATTTAATATAAATTCACCACAAAATTAAAAATGTTTCATGTTACTTTCCAAATTTAGGACCAATTCTACAATACTGATGGACCTATGTGCTGCAAAAAAGCCACAGAGCAGACAATTGAGCTCCTAGCGGGTGTACGTATCTGTACAGGCAAAACTATAGAAGGATCAAGTCCTAGTTTTCATTGTTTTCTAAACCACTGATTTTAACGGTTCTAACATACAGTCCGTACTCCATATTCCACAAGTGTAACAAAGACAATGTGAACAGCTACAGAAAAAAGGCTAAGAGAATCCCGAAGCGATCCATCAAATGTGCGAACCACAGCATCACATTATTAGATCATTATATCACGAGATTTGGGTTCTGTATGTATTTTGTAGGAAGAGCATTAAAACTTTATTACCATTAAGACAAATTAAATGAAAAGTCTGAAACAGCTCATCAAGAAAATCAGATATCACACTCATAAAAAAAAGCCAACAAACAACCCAGCACCAAATTATCAAAAACCTAGAGACAAGTAGTATGTTTGTGCCTAAAATTTTTTATTTTCTCTCAAATAGCCTTTGATGCATTGCTGTAACTCACATCATGCAAACTGTGATTTCAGAAGTTATGCTTCCACAAGACCAAATGTGGGCACAGTAATAGTTACATTTCATCCTGAAATTATCACCATCCCCACATATTGAATGCTCACCTCAAAAGGATGGGCTGGAGGTGGTGGCAGGCTTGCAATTTTGGCAGCTCTCTCTTTTTCCACAGACAATGCATGCTTACGTGCATTTTCTCTCCTTGGGCAAGAAAAAAGAGAATGGTGGTTAGAGGTTTATTACAGAAGTGAGTGGATGAGGTTCTGTGGCTTGCATTAGGCAGGAGGTCAAACTAGACTATCATATCGGTCCCTTCTGACCTTAGAGTCTATGAATTTTTTCCTCCTAATCAAACAGGAATATTAGCATGGGGGGGAGGAGAGAGGAATCAATGGTAAACCTAAAAATCTATTTTAAATTTTTTATGCATCCTTGTAATAACTCTCAAGAGGTGAGTGAACAGAAGTAATTTTATCACAGTAAATGGGCAACTGAAAATGAAATGCAGCAATGAATAATCAATTCCTTAAAATAATACAGATGCTCAAAAAGGAATCATATTTGCAGAGAGCACATCTTCTAAACAAAATCGGCCCCCTTTTCAAACAAGTTTCCTGAATGTCAGTGAGCTGCATGTATTCTGTTGGTCAACCCACTTTAATTTTTCACATATACACAAACTTTCCTACAATGCCTCAACTCTGCTCTAGTAGCATTACCTTGCGTATCAATTATTTGCTCATGTCTGTTCACAGTTGAACTCACTAGCTGAGAATACTAAGAAACATGACAGTCAGTGACAAATAAGGTGATGGATTTTATGAAGTTGGTATCCAACCATCAGGAACGAGAACAAAATCAATTCATTTAATATATGTCACTGAACACCTGTCACAGCTTCCAAACTGGGCTAAAACCAGCACTAAGAGTGCATCCCCTTAACAGCCCCCTGAGCCATCCAGCACATTTGACCATTTTATCCCCTTGTTTCTCAAGCTAGAATTTTTTTCAAAATCCATAACTTCATCAAACTTGACATGCAATCTCTAAACAACCACCATACTGAACAAGAAGTCCCAAGATTCCTGCATTTCACCCTTTATGTACTATAATCTGCACTTTTAAAGGAAAATAAATTACCACTATATACCATCTCTGATCTCTCAACAATTCTTCTTTTTGATTTTTCTGCTCTTTCAGGGCTTCCTTATGTCGCTTCTCTGCTCTTTGCTTCCTTTCCTCTGCTTGCTTTGCCAGGGCCACCAAATCAGGTTCCTATACAATGAAAAGTAATAAATTTTATAAAAATTTCACTCAGATTCTATTTACTGGTAATACTATCAACATGACAATTCAGGTTAAGTATTATTGCTGACAAACAGCAACATTGCTGACAGGATTAAACCTAATGATGCATTTCTGTACTACTACAATGAAAATAATCTGGATACTCACTTTCTCCTATTTTTTTCCTGCCGCCTTTATTCTCTCTGTTAGAACCAATAGCAACAAATTTGCCATGGTCTCTGCCCCACCACCCCTTGCATTTACTGAAACAGATTGGAAAGCTTAGCTTTCCTTTTCATCTACTCATTGTGACTGCAACCTTCACATACTGGAAGCAACAATAATTTTTCAGAATATCAATTTCATACTAAAGTGATACCGGCATTTCAAAGAACCACTATTACAATTTATCAATAATGCATTTCAGCAAAAGCTCATAACAATGCCACATCCCTTCACTGCTGCCAATTCTCAGGTGACATCAACCATAATTCCATCCTTGGTAATTAGTGGCATCCTCTTCTTATAGTTTGCATTTCTACAGCACATTCCATCAAAGGATATTAAAGCACTTCAGTAGCAATTAAGTCTCAACAAATAGGTGAAACAGGTAAAATAGTATGATCTTTTTATAAAGAGGACAAAATGAGGCAAGGATTAAATGGCTGCATGATCTTTGGCAAGTCAATCTGTAGCAAAGGTATGTCTCCCCCTAACCTCTAGCCTAGGTTATGACTACAAAGCAGCTGAATACCTGCAGCTGGCCTATGCTGGCCAGCCGGGGCTTGTGGGTGGCGGACTGTTTCATTGCTGTGCAGGCTTCTGGGCTGGGGCTACAGCCTGAGCTCTAAGACCCTCCCATCTTGCAGGCTCTTGGAACTCAGAAGCCTACACACCAAACAAACATCCCTGGAGCCCAAGTTAGCTGGCACAGGCCAGCTACATGTGTCTACTTCCTGTGCAGATGTACATCTAGACCCACGCTTTAACTATTTATATGACAATCTTTCCTCTCTACCAACCTGATCCAAAGTCCACTGAAGTCACTAGAGAGAAATTCCTTGATTTCAATGAACACTGAATCTGGTCCAGAGTAAGCCAGAGTAAGAACAATCATGTTTTTGTGAAAAGAATGTACAACCGCACTAGAACTGTGATGTCACCCCAGTGCAGAAAGCCACAGAGCCCTCTACAGCCCTGAACAGGAGCTATATGATGTGCTCTCCACTGGACTTTTGCAAAGGTGTTCACATATATTCATGCATATGTTTTAGAAAAAAGATCATGCTGTATAGTGGTATAAACAGGTTTTTTTTTTACATGGATCTGGAATGACTATGTTTACACACACAAGACGACAAAACAGTCAACCCAAATACATATCACACACCATCACATTTCTTGTTTATGACACATTTTAGACACCTCTCTTCAGATTTACATTTCTGAATCAGACCAGCTGAGCAACTGATAGAACCATCTACAGCTCCACACATCACACCATATGTCATGCATACATGTTGGTGTAGGAGGGTGTATACATGCATATCAATATTTTTGCAAAAATTTCAAATGGCTTTTATTTTTAAACCCACCACTTCAGGGATTATGAATGTAAAGTCTGAAACACATAAGCCATAATCTTGACAATTCCAGTACAATAAATATTTTCTGAAAGCCTTGATTACGACAATATCAAATGACTTGTTTACTCACATTTTCTTTTGCTTGTCTGTGTCCCTCTCCCATGGCTTTTAAACTTGATAGATACAGATTTTCCAAGGTTTTAATCTTCTGATTTTGCGCTTTCCACCATTCTGCCTTCAGTTCCTCTGCCAACTGATGTAGTTGCTCATCTCTCCTCTGCTTTACTTCTTGTCTTATCTGCAAGGCAATGTACCTCTCCTGCTCTCTAACCTGAACAAGTAAATTATGTTTTACAAGCGTTTATTTTTGTAACAGAACCTTAACCAATTTGCTAGCAACTAAGTCTCATCCACTTTACTGGCTACTCAAATCAAGCTAACTGGGTTCTGAGCATCCTTGGCTTTACTCCAAGGTGCCATCTTCTCCCTTTTCCAAACTAAAATGCTTATATAAATATTTGACTATTCATGAGCTACAGCTGACAAATGATTAATAGACATAACACAATGATATATTTAATATCCTTCTCACCATACAAAAGTCACCTCAGTCAACAAAGAGAATGAAGAAGCTAGCACAAAACTCTCACATAGTGTTATGACATATTCCAGCCAAATCTGTGAGTACTGCTCAATACAAGATTTATTTATAAAATTTTACAGATAAACAGAAAAAGACAGCCACTTTCCCAAAAGACCATATAAACAGAATGTACATGGGAAGAGAAAGCTTTTTCTTTTAAAAAAAAAAAAAAAAAAAGTTAAGAGGATAGACAGATAAGAAGCCAGGTTGTGATGAACTTTAAATTTGAGGTGCTTAGATTTGCTCTGTAACAAGAGGAGCTGACAACCGAAGTTGAAAAGGGGCCAGACGTAGAGTAGTAGCTAAACGCAGACATAAGTTAAAGGCAGCATTTTGGATAGATTCAAGAGACAAAATGAGAATCCAGAAGACCAAAGATGGGAAGCATGCAGCAGATGAGAAATGAAATAAGAGTATGAAAGCAGTGGATAAGGAGAGAAAGTAGTATATATGAAAATGTTATCTAGGAAAAAATTACCAGATTTATCAGTCACACGGATGTAAAGAGAGAAAAGAAAAGACCAGTTTTACAATAAAGGCACCAAGCTGTGGTACATGGAGGATCACAGAACCCCACCAAATGGAAAGGGAAGTTTAGAAGGAAAACAGAGAAATTTAGTTTTAGTGGTTTAATTTGATTTGGCAATGCATCATTCAAAAGCGATATCCAAATGACAGTCAGGGATATGGGTCTGTACGGAAGTGGTATCTCAAGAGCAGAGAGATATATCTAGGCACTTATTGCCAACACAGAAGTGGTAGTTGAAGAGGTACATTCAGATGTGGTTGTTCAGGGAGAAAGTGGGAAGGAAAGGATCAAAAACAGAGTCCCATAGGGCATTGACACAGAGCAGGGAAGGGAGGAGCCACCACAAAAGATGTAATAAAATGACTAATTAGATGAAAACTGGAACATTTCATGAACAAACTTAGTGGGCAACACCCAACACCCTATGTTATCAAACTGCACATTTGTTGTGCTTATGTTGTGTTTCAGTACTATATAGAGCAGTATTCTTAAACTGTAAATATTCTCTTCTTCGACTGTCAAATGAAAAATCCTGCTGACAATGCAGATATACCTGCTGCAGCCTTAATCTTCGTCTTCTTTCATATTCTTCTTTCAAAAGTAAAGCTTCTTCATTAGGACTAAGCCTCAATCCTCTAACTTTAGTGACCTTTCTTTTCATCTTTGCATACACTGAATTGCTGACTTCTGTAACACAACAATGTAAAAGGACAAAGTAAACACTGTGCATTTACAAATGATTATAAGAAATCAAAAATCTCAGCACAATCCCCAAAATCTACAAAGATACTCAGTCTCATACACATTCACTTTGCAAAAAAGTGATTTTTCATACTACCATCATGCATTTTCAATAGAGTAAAAATTGGTCCTGGTTCATGACTGAGGATCTTAAATACTGTTACAACACAACACAAACCAAATAGCACTGAAATAAACATTTCAAACACCATAGCATTTTTCCAAATCAACAGTTTTGTTAAAATGTCAGAATCACCACCACCTACATAGCTTTTGGGAACAAAGTTTCCTATTAAATGCTACTGGAGAATCATCAGCAGCAGATTTTCTAGATCACCATTCCTCTCAAAATATAGTGATTACTGGTCCTTAGTTATGGGTTTATCTAAGCTAGAAAATTAGATCAACCTGGTCAAATTGCTCACAAGTGTGAAAAATTCAGATTACTTAGCAATTTAGTTAAATTCACCTAAGTCCCTATACAGCATTGATGAAAATTCTTTTACTGACCTCACTAACACCTCTCAGAAAGGTGGCTTACCTATGCTGTTAGTAGAACCCCTCCTATTGGCCTATTGCAAGTGTGGCCAAACTGTGGCTCTTGAATGAAAAATTGTGGCTCCTAGAAGAACGTCTGGCAAATCAATTTAGGAAAGCAGCCCCAGCCTAGAAGTTCAGGAAGGGGTCGGGACAGTGGGAGAAGTGCAGCACGGTCAGGATTTTAAAAAACTCGCCACTAACCTGCAGTCTTCTACATCGAGCAGCAGCTAAGTTTTTACTGTATAGGCCTAATTTTCATGGTACCCTTAAGTAATTATTAGAATCTGACATTAATAGGATCAATATTCATCCACTTTTTACAATAAAATTAAAGTGTGCAATGAATTTTAAATTTAGTAATTTTGGAGTAGGTAAGAGTATATGGCTATAGGCCTCAGTGCGGCCCTCAAAGGTTTAACAATCAACCTGTGGGGCTCTTGACTTCCATAAGTTTGGCCACCCCAGCCCATTGTGTCTACACTGAAACATTGCTGCTGTAGCATTTCAAGAGTAGACAAGCCCCTGGTCTCCTTGTGACTGTATTTTTTTTTTTTCTAAAGGCAGAAGAAAGACTACAAGCAGTTGTGTGGCACTTTAAGACTAACATTTATTTTTTGCATGGTGTAAAACATAGGATCAGGTCATAAAGTAACAGCAAATCAGAGCATTGTAATTTGACTTCAGGCTTCCCATCCTTTAAGCCTGTAAACTGCTCTGATTTGCCGTTACTTTATGACCTGATCCTATGTTTTACACCCCCTTGCATTTAGTTTCATTCCTTTCTGTAAGTTCACCCATCTTCGAAGCATCTGAGGAAGTGGGATCTTCTCCCACGAAAGCTCATGCAAAAAATAAATCTGTTAAAGTGCCACACAACTGCTTGTTGTTTTTTTACTGGACTAGACTAACACGGCTATCCCTTTGGAAACTGAGAAGAAAGACTTTCACTGATACAAAGTGTCTTTGGATTTGCTCCTTAGTTATTTAAAACCTAGAGTCCCCCCCCCCCCCAAGCCCCCAAATAAAAATAAATTTAAAACACAGTTCTCTCCTTTTTGAGAGTAATGATTTACCTGGAGCTAATAGGCAATAGCATCAGACACTACTGACAATGCTCACAGTACATCCTGGTTTGTACACCCAATTTTGTTTTTAAAGTTCAGATTTCATACACAGAGAACCAAATGATATATCTAAAGAAACCAAATGAAAGAACAGACAGCAAGTAATTCTAAACACAGAGCACTCACTCCAGGGGCATTTGCTACCAGCACTTTCATCCAATAAAGTTCTGAGCTTCACAAGCAGAAAAATTAAGCTAATACGTTATAAATCAAGTTTGATAGAGGTAATGAGATTGACACATTCTATTCCTCACTCAAATGGGAAACAATATTTTCAGTGCTGGAACTGAACAACTCTAATGTCCAGGTCATAATGATGCAGAAGCCACTTCTAAATGTTTGAACAATTAGCACAAAAAGGCTGAAAATGAACTATATTCACCTATTCCATAGAACCCTCCATTGTAAAACACTTGTCAGCATTACTGGTTTATTGTGAATGTTCGCTAATGAGGGAACATAAGATGCAGGCTGGCACATGTGCTAAACAAACTTAACTTGAGAGGGAAGAAACATCCAGTGGGGTAGCCATGCTAATTTGCATACAGCAAAAACAGAGAGTCCTAGGACACCTTGCAGACCAACAGATTTCTCTGGGCACAGGCTTTTGTGGGCTCCAAACCACTTTGTAAGATGCATGAAGTGGAAACTACAGATGAGAAGTATATATACACATGTCAGGGTGGAGAAGGGCAAGTTTTAGCAGAGTCAGATCAGAGAGAAGATGGGGTCCTCCTCCAGCTGGCATCTTCCTCCAGCTGGCATGTTTACATCTACCTCTCAGTTGTAGTTTCCACCTCATGCATCTGATAAAGTGTGTTGCAGCCCACCATGAAAGCTTATGCCCGAAGAAATCTGTTAGTTTGTAACAGGTATGGCCAAGCTGCAGCTCGGGAGCCACATATGACTCTTGAATGAAAAAATGTGGCTCATGGAAGAATATCAACAAGTCAGTTTAGTAGGTAAAAGTATATGGCTATATGCCTCAGTGCAGCTCTTGAAGGTTTAATAATCAACTTGTGTGGCTCTTGAGTTCCATAAGTTTGACCACCCCTCATCTATAACAGTGTTTCCCAACCAGTGTGCCATGGCACGCAGGCATGCCCTCAGGTTCGGGCAGGTGTGCCACAGAATTTTTTTTGCAAAAACTATTCCAAGAGCCCTGGATTGGCTCATGAGTTCATTTGGAAACTACAGGGTGATGTGCCTCAAATTAATTAAAGTTAGCAAGGTGCGCCATAGCAGAGTAAATGTTGTGAACCACTGCTCTATAACATGCCACAGGACTCTTGTTGTTTTTGAGAGAGGACTCTATTGGTCTGTGTTTTAGATTGCACCCTCCTGCACTGGCCCTTTAAAAACCTATTTCATTGCCTTTCTCTAAACAGTCCAGTGTGTATCAGCCATGGGCATGCAATCTACCCACAGGGCTTATCTACACTAGGCTCTCTGATCCCTATATGACTAGCTCCCACAACGTGGCTTCAAACACGTGGCCTGTGGGCAGCCCCTACAGCTATCTCCTGTGGCCCACAATGACACCATTGTTACCAATACTTGCAATATCATCGTATGAAAATGTTTCAGTGCGCAGCCCTCAGGCTAACGTACCAGTCCTCGTGTGCCCCTCATTGTGGCTTGAGTTTGAGACCTCTGCTTTAAAAGATATGGAGAGAAAATGCTCCCCAAGCATTTGTCTGGGCTAGTCAGGTTTTCCTTTACCCTATACTACACTAGCACCTCCCGCTTCTCTAAGGATTGAACCCCAAAGCCCCAGGCCTGGAAACAGGGCAGTGTGGAAAGGTAACTGCCTCCGCTTAAAGCAATTTGCAGACAGGACAGCCCCCCCCCCGATTTCTAGAGCAGTCATTCCCCACCGATGTGCCTCAAGATTTTTTAAGAAGACCACTCCAAAACCTCTGGATTGGCTCCTGAATATTCATGAGTTCATTTGGAAGCTATAGCAGTGGTTCCCAACATTTTCTCTGCCATGGTACACCTTGCTACTTTTAATTAATTAGAGGCACACCAGCCGATAGTTTCCAAATGAATTCCTGAGCCAATCCAGAGCTCTCTGAGTAGTTTTCCAAAAGATTTAATGGCACAGTTACTCAGAGGTGACGGCACACGGGTTGGGAAACACTGAGCGATAAGGTGGGGTGCCTCAAATTAATTCAAGGTAGCTAGGTGTGCCAGGGCAGAGAAAGTGCCGGGAGCCGCCGGCCTAGACACAGGGGAGTCGGGCGGGGCCCGGCCTCAGGCTCACACAAGCTAGAGCCGGCGGCGCGGGAAGCGGAACAAAGGAAACGAGCGACACCAACGCAACCGTTCAACCGCCGCCCTGCGGGACCGGGACCGGCCACCGAGGCTCCCCCCTCACCAGCCGGCCCCGGCCCCGCGCCACTACCTGCCTCACCGCCCGCCGCCAACCGCCTCTCTTCAAACCGCTCCTTCCGGTCACCAGGCGGGCCCAGGGGCGGGGCTCTGTCGTCACATCCGGCGCCAGAATCGCTCGCCGGCGCCTGTAGCTCCGGGAGAGGCGGGAAGCCTCAGCGGGTTCGGCTGTGAATCCGCACTACGCATGCGCGGGGGGAATCTGGCTTTAAATCCTGCGGCGGCGCAATGGAAGCCAAGACGATAAGCCTCGCGCCTATTGGCTGATGGTATCTGAGGAGGGCCGGGATTGGCTGGCGGGAAGACGGCGCCAAGATAAAAGGAAGGGCCGAGGCTGTAGTTTTCATTTTAGTAGCTGGGGGGAGGTTGTTGGGTTATTGGAGCCTGTTTTGGGGTGGCTGTATCCCTAGTGTGGGCTTAGATTAGAAGAAGGTTGGGGGTTTTTTGAACTGCCCTGGTTATTCTCTGCAGAGAGATGGCATTTGCCACAGAGATTATGGCATTTATGCTAGAGCAGTGTTTCCCAACCAGTGTGCGGTCAGGTCTGAGCAGGTGTGCCACAAATTTTTTTGAAAAACTACACAAAGAGCTCTGGATTGGTTCATAAATATTCATGAGTTCATTTGGCAGCTATAGGGTGGTGTGCCTCAGATTAATTGTAGGTAGCAAGGTGTGCCACAATAGAAAATCTTGGGAGCCACTGCACTAGACAGTGATGAAGGACTTAGCAGAGGGGATGGGCAGGTATGAGGCTAAGAAGAAGAAGAAAAGGGAAGCTGTGCTGTCTGCAACTAGTGAAGAAATGGCAGGGAGGAGTGGAAAAAAAAACTCCTATTGTGGTAATGAAACTTTTATCGCCATGTCTTGGCAAAGGGTATAGAATCATAGGGTTGGAAGGGACATCCTGAGATTTTGTCCAACCCCCTGTTAAGAGCAGGGCCATTGCTAAAAGCAGAGTAGGGTTGCCATACCTATAGGTTTTTCCAGGTGTTGACTTAGCCAATTTTTCAAGATCCAAAGAGGTAGCTGTATTAGGGTATGTCCACACGAGTCTTTTATTTTGAAACAACACTGGTTGTTTCAAAATAAACTGAATGTCCACACGATGTTTTCTTATTTCAAAATGACAGGCTCTGTCATTTTGAAATAACCGTCATTTTGAAACAGCTTAAACCCCATTCATTTCAAAATGGCTGTTATTTCAAAATGGTTATTTTGAAATAAGGGCATTTGGACATGTTTTGAAACATGTCCAAAGGGCCTTATTTTGAAATAACCATTTCAAAATAACAGCTGTTTTGAAAGCAGGCTTTCCCTTACTTTGAATTAACTTGTTTTGAAATAATGATGTATGTGTGGACATAGCCTTAGTCTAGTTTGGCAAAACAAACGAGTCTTGTGATACTTTTAAAAGACTAACACATTTATTGCATGAGCTTTTGTGGGAGAAAATTGCATTTTGTTAGGTGCTTTGAAGATGAGGGAAATTACAGAATGGGAAAGAAATAAATTCAGGGATGTGTAAGTCATGGAAACAAGTCACAATTTTTCAAGTAACTGGAAATGTGGGGTTTTGTATCACAGATGCTGCAGCTTTAAAAGAAGCAGAATTGTCCACTTCCTGAGTAGTCTCTTGCCTGTATCTGCAGCTGTTTGCACCATTCCTACAGCTGCCAGATCCTACCCACCCACACTTGGGCTCCCAGCCTCAGTGACAGATTGACTGATGACTATCACACATTTGTTGGGAACCTACAACATAAACTACTGCCACTCTTTGGGAATGGTTTATTATGCTGATGGTAGGGCTCTCTCCCCATGGGCATGGAGCAACTACGTGGGAGCACGTACAGTGGCATAGCCTCAGTGGTCTAGCTGTGCTGCTTTACGTCTAAAGTTAGTAGCATAGACATAGCCTTAAATGACTGAAGATAAAGTAAAGTAAGGTATGGGGAATAAAGTACTATGTGCTAAGCAGCTAATTAGCAAGGGCAGAGGAATGAAAGCTGTTAACAGCTCTGTTAACTTGCATTTAATGGAGGAAACTTTCTAAATAGGATAACAGTAGGATAGTTTTTTTTTTTTTTTTTAACAAATCCATGTATTTTCATTCCCTATGAGATGCTACATATGCCAAATATTTGGACATGTGACAAATATATATAAAGAGAAAATCAGATGCAATAAATGTGGGGGGGGGACACTTTGAGAATGGTGTAGAAGGCATAGAAATAAAGTATAGTGATTGAAGAAAATGGAAAGTGCACTGCAGCATACAGATGTTGCAGAGCAGAAAACCAAGGAAGAGGAAAAACAAAAGTTACAAATGGCACATCATATGCAGAAGCTAGTAGGAAAAAGAAGAAAGGAGATTCAGTAAGGAGAAAGATAAGCACATAACAGAATAAATCAAAGGACATAATCAATAATCAAATATTGAAGAATAAATAGAATGGTACTGTGAACCGGGTCTTCTGGGATAACCTTTTGAATGTGCCAAAATCAGGGCAAGTTGCAAAACCAGGGGCCAAACCCCTAACCCACTGACAGGTGGTACTTAAACCTGTCTCCCAGTCAATAGCAAAACATGCTTCTGATTAACCACTCTGGTAATCACCAAGTATAATAAAATAGAAACAGCCCCCTTACTGCACATCAGATCCTATGGTCCCCTCTAGCCACTGGGTCTCTTTAAGAAATAGGTTTTCCTGACCCCAAAGGGCCAGCCACATCACCCAGAACTATATAGGCCTGGATCTTACCCAAAATACCACACTGCCAGCCAATCCTTTAGTAACTACAACTAAAGGCTTAATATAAAAGGAAGACAAACAAAATATGGGAGATGTTAAAGGGTCAAAGTGAATCTCATACATACAAATGATTTACAGTCCATAGAAAACAAATCCTTGAGGATCCTGTAGTTTGCAGATTAGTCCCACTCCTCTGGTGTGTACCCAACAGCAGCAACAGGTGGGTGGGTCTCAGTCCTTTGTTAAGTCCCAGGAGAATAGTTCCAGAGGCAGGTGTTGGTTGCAGACAGAGTGAAGACGAAAGACAAAATGGAGAATGGGTGATGGCCTTTTATCTCAGAGTCCTTGCCAGATCAAAATGGAGGTGGGCCCCATGGTCAGTCTGGGTAACTGGTCAAACTGGTTTCCTCTTGGGCCCACTGTAGCTGGGAGCCCCCTCCTGATGGGCCATCAGTATGACAATAGTTTGCACACACCCAGTCTGGGATTGCCTTGGCTCAGAAAACTTGGAACACACATCAAAACAAATAGATTTCTAATCTCCAATACAAGCATGATACCTACATACAAATCATATAATCATTCCTAGCAAATTACAGACTTTTTATTGATACCAAACATGGCATATCACATATGGATCATTGTAAATATGAAATATCAATATGAAAAATAATCATAAATAGTCCCCTAGACCTAGACAGCATCACAGGTACTACTTACTGTTGGAATGTACCTAGACCAATAGGAACTAAAGAAAAATATCTTGATAAGTTTATTAAAAGTGATAAAGTTTCCATATAAGAAAGATAACTAATAGGAAAACTAGATTTTAGAATCCCACGGGAAAGAGTCACTGGAAGAATTCCACCGAGACTTCAACAATTTCCACCCCACCATCAACCTCAGCCTGGACTGGTCCACAAGAAATTCACTTCTTGGACACTACCGTACGTATAAGAGATGGACACATTAACGCTACCCTATACCGCAAACCAGCTGACTGCAATGCATACCTGTATGCCTCCAGCTTCCATCTGGGACACATTACACAATTCATCATCTACAACCAAGCTTTAAGGTACAGCAGGGTCTGCTCTGATCCCTCAGACGGACAAACACCTACATGATCTCTGCCAGGCATTCCTGAAACTACAGTACCCAGCTGGTGAGGTGAAAAAACAAATTGACAGAGCCAGACAGAAGCAAGCTACTAGAGGACTGACCTGACAGAGAAAACACGACCACCTCTTGTCATCACCTACAGTCACCAACTTAAATCTCTCCAACACGTCATCAAATATCAACAACCTATCCTCGAAGATGATCCCACACTCTCTCAAGCCTTGGGAGGCAGGCCTATCCTTGCTTACAGACAGCCTCCCAACCTGCGGCCAATACTCACCAGCAACCGAACACCATACAATAGGAACACCAGCGCAGGAACCTATCCTTGCAACAAACCCTGTTGCCAGCTCTGCTCACACATTGACTCCAGGGATACCATCATGGGCCCCAACCACATCAGCCACATGCCATCAGAGGCTCATTCATCTGCACATCCACTAATGTGGTATATGCTATCATGTGCCAGCAGTGCCCCTCTGCCATGTATATTGGGCCAACTGGACTGTCCTTGCGTAAAAGGATAAATGGACCGAAAATGGATATCAAAAATGGCAACATCCATAAACCAATAGGAAAACACTT
Source organism: Podocnemis expansa (assembly GCA_007922195.1). Taxonomy (NCBI): domain Eukaryota; kingdom Metazoa; phylum Chordata; order Testudines; family Podocnemididae; genus Podocnemis; species Podocnemis expansa. The sequence goes on from ML681992.1 coordinate 45,695,778, forward strand.
CAACCTCTGTGGACACTCAGTGGCAGACTTGAAAGTTGCCATACTTCAAAAAAGAAACTTCAAAAGCAGACTTCAGTGTGAAACTGCAGAGTTGGAGCTAATCTGCAAGTTTGACACCATCAGGCTGGGTCTGAATAAACTTAGAATGGTTAGCACATTACAAAAAGTGATTCATCTGTTCACACGTTCTCTCACTTTGATCTACTGGTGTGAATGGGCCCCATCTGCTCTCTGAACTGACTTTGCTAACACTTGCCCTCCTCCATTCTGGCATGTGTATATATTCTTCTCCACTGCAGTTTCCACTTCATGCATCTGATGAAGTGGGTTGTAGCCGATGAAAGCTTATGCTCCAAGAAATCTGTTAGTCTGTAAGGTGGGTTGCTGCTTTTGCTATACACAGACTAACACGGTTACACTTCTGGAAAATTCTACTATGTAGCTAAAGTCCTGTTAACACTTGGCACAGTGAGCAGGGTTCAGTGGCACAAATGGAATGTTTTCATTGTTTAAGAGGGAAGACATAAAGAGGGGCAATGTTGAGAGTTGACTACCAGGCTGGCCTGCCTGGAGCTGGCTGGCACAAAAGTGGAATCAGGTGACTCTGATGGTGTCTATTAATGTAAAGGCTGGGGATGGGTCACCCTGAAATTTAGAGAAGGTGTTGGATTCCCTCCCACTGGCCCCGGGTGGGGGTGTCCAACAGGCTGGATGGGTTTTTCTGACTGCCCTTTGAGACAGACAGCAGAAAAAGTGTTGCTTGAAGGAGAAGATTAGGAAATTATGGGAAAAAATTAGTGGCTTAAAATTTACCCAGGATGTTCAGCAGAGGTGTCACTGGTGCTGAACTTACAGACCTCGAGCCCTGAGTCCCAGTGCCTGAGCCATGGGTCTGCTGCTGAGCCGCCTGCGGTGTTGGCTGTATTGGTAGCGTGCAAGCCCCAAGTCTCAGTGCCCAAGCCCCAGGTCTTTTCCCAGGCCAGTGGCGCTCCTTGATGTTCAGAGTTCCGTAGTGAATTCTCCCCAGCAGCAGCTGGAGGCAGTACAGCAGCAAGAACCACCCTCACCCACCCCCCAACCCCCGGGGGGGGGGGAGTGATCACCAGAAAATCAGGGAGGTAGGCATTCCAGGGTATTCCACAGCCTTCTGTAACACCTATTCTTGGTTGCCAAGAGACAGATTGTCTTAAAGAAAACTTATTGACTGTCAGAAAACCTTGTGCTAAGTCTGAAATTTTTGAAGAACAAAAAGCTTCTACTCCCACAAAGTTTTCTGGTGAAGTTAGCTTGTCTGTGTACAGTGAAGTGTCAACTGGGGAAACACTGAAATTGATGGTAATGAATGGGCTAATAGCCAGGCACATCCTGCTGAAAGCCTGGGGTGGGGGGGGGGGGAGACCCAGGGATTTACAGTGGAGGAGACCAGCATGTCTTCTGGTCAGGGGAGGGCAGAAGAAGACTCTCATCCACCTCGGGAGACAGCACTGGTTCTGGAGAGCTGTGCCCCAGGGCAGGAAGCAGAGATGATGGCTAAGGATGAATGTGTGGGGTTGCCGGAGTTTCCCTTCCCTGCTCACTTGGGAGGGGGCGGTCAAGAGGAAGTGGTTGACTCAGGGTCTCTGAACACAGATACTCACCCTGCAATTCAGATTTCAGGAGGGGATTGTGCTTATCTTGATGTCATGATAAAAATGGAGTTTGCTTCTTTAAGCCAGGAAAATTCTGCTTGTGAATATTCCATCCTACCTGCTGACAGGGGGAAGGAATGAAGTGTTCTTCTCTGAGTGCTGCTCACATCCATTCAGAATTAGGTGTAAGTGCCACCATGTACGGATCATGCGGAAAACTTTTTGCCCAAGCTCAGAGGTCGGCAACCCCTGGCCTGTGTGCCAAACTTGGCACATGGGCCGATCCTGAGAGGCATGCAGTGCTGCTCAGGCTCCCCTGCTGGCTCCGCCCCCAAGCATAGCCTGGAGGTTGGGGCCACAAGTGCCACTTCTGGTGGCTCCAGGCTTCTGCAGGCTGCACTTCCCTGCTCCCCCTGGTCTGCAGTGGAGGCTTCAGACCCCAACTCCACAGCAAGTTTAAATGGTGTGAGGGGAGCCTTGGGTTGGGTATTGGGCAGGGGTGGAGGTGACTCACAGCGCAGCCTGAATCGGGGGGGCTCAGCGACCAGTGCAGCTCAGCAGCCAGAGCAGTGAGTGGCTCAGGGGCCAGTGCGGCGGCCAGCAGGGCTCAACTTGGCTGGGCTGCTGGCACAGCGCAGTGGGGAGCTCGGGCTGGCGCAGCTTGGGGGCTGATGCAGTGCAGCACAACTCAGGAGCTGGCCTGGGGCTCAGCCAGCGCTGCCGCTCAAGGTTCACCCTAGCCCAGCCAAGCTGAGCCATGCCAGCCATTGCACCAGATCCTGAGCCACCCACCCCTCCAGCTGCCAAGCTGCACTGGCCACTGAGCCCCCTGAGTCAGGCTGCGCTGCACTGCGAGTCACCTCCACCTGCCCAGCTCCTGACCCGAGGCTCCCCCCCAACACCACTTAAATTTGTTGTGGAGTCAGGAACTGGATCCTCCACTCTGGACTGGGTGGAGCAGGGAAGTGCAGCCTGGGGGAACCTGGAACCCGAGGCCGTGGCTGGGAACCCAAGGCCACCTGTCCCCAGGTACCCTAGCCTCCCCACTCCCACCGGGGACTGTGGCGCCACCCCCATTTGGCTCCACCCCAGCACTTGCTGAGGGTGCAGTGGGCAGGGCTGGCACAGAGGCTGGAAAAGGTTGCCGACCCCTGCCCTAGTCTGTCTCTGTATGGTCAGTGGCCAACTCCCGTTCTGGTCTGAGCAGCTGTGCAGTATATTGGTGGCCCTGATCCTACCTCCCCCTTTAGTTCCTTCTTTCCACCCATTCGCGGCAGTCTTGAAACTGCCTGCTCTTGCTTTCCTGAAGCACCTGTCTGTTGTTGCTTCTTTGAACCTTTTTCATCCTGGAAAGCTTCCTAGAGAATCTCCTCAGTCTGAGAGACACCTACTTCCACATTTCAATAAGGTGAAAACATGGGAAATTTCTCCACTTCATGGCCAACAGAGATCTTTTCCAATTCACCACAGTATCCCTCAGTCTGTCCCTGGCCCCAAGGGTCTTCACAAAGCATATCGCGATGGTGGTGGTCCACCTGAGGAAACACGGGGTCCACATCTTCCCATACCTAGACGATTGGTTGATAGGGAAAGGTCCAGATTCTAGGTCCAGTGCAGCAGCTGGAAAACTGGGATCCTGTGTGGGAGGCTGGGCTTCCTCCTAAACCTAGAAAAGTCAAAACTCATCCTGGCAAGGAGAATAGTGTTTATAGGAGCCCAGCTGGACTTGATGAGGGCAAGGGCTTCGCTACCCAAATCCAGATTTCATTCTATACCCACTGTCATCTCAGACAAGCACCATTTCCCCATAACAACCATGAGACATTGTCTCCAGCTGCTGGGCCACATGGCGACCTATGCTTATGTAATAAGGATGGCATGCCTTCACATGAGGCCTTTCTAATAATGGCTAGCATTGGTTTTTCACCCTTGAATCTGCCTACTGGACTGGGTGGTCACAATCCTTCAGACTGTGCCAGAATCTGTCAATCTGGCAGAATCCAGATTTCAAATGCAAGACAGTCCTTTTCAAATCCCAGAATTTAAACTCTTTGGCTGTTAAGACAGCTTTTCACTCACCTAAGGGAACACTAACACTATTCACTCTGGGATAAATTCAGTGTGGTCTGCTTGCCTAAATGGGTAAACCTTCCTGGTGAAAATATGGCTATAGCCCACCAATGAAGAACAGACTTAGAGCAATAAGCACATATTGGGTCCTACCAGGTGGGGAAGACTCACTTGTATGTTATCCTTCCTCACGTTTACAGGCTCACGAGTGACACAGTCCCTGTATATTCTGCCATGTACCCTGTGGACTACCAGCTGCGTTATACTCCTGCCCAGCTCCGATCGAAACCACTACATCGGCTGGTCCCAGTGTTACCCTGGAATTTAAATCCATTGGCTGTTAAGGTGGATTTTAGATCACCTAAAGGAATACTAGCACTATTCGCTCTGAGATAAATTCAAACGTGGTTCACTTGCCTAAATGGGTAAACCTCTCCTCTGGAAAATACAGCTACAGCCCGCTGATCAAGAACAGACTTAAGAACAATAAATTCTTCAAAAACTGAAAATATTTATCCTAACAATCAATAATCATGTATCACAGTGAGCATTGCATAGAATGACAGTTAAATAGAATGCTGCTCTGGTGTGTTACAATATTTAAAAATCCAATTAACATAACTACAAACTTAACAATAAACTTAGCAGTCTATAACAAATACATTAAAATCACAAAAATCCTTACTAATACCTAAATATTTAACAACCTAAAGCATTCAACAAATTGTGATCAGTCATTTGTTGAATGGGTGAAGATAAGCCTTTCTCGGTCACGTGGCACTCACTCAGCTTTACTGACAGGCAAGCCACAAGCACTCTTTACTTACAGCACCTCACACATCCCTCTGAGCCGTCAGTTTGGATCATATTCTGCTCTGTCAGAGACAGAGGTTCACCTCAGAATCTGGACATATAAGTCAGGACTCAGTTAGCCAAGTTGTCCAGATCCCTCAGAAAAACCAGTGCCTTTCCTGACAATCGATGAACTGGTCTAGTCGGGATCAGTTTCTCTGGTAGACTTCAGTTCCAGATGGCTTGATCCTTGCTCAGGCTGTTCCCGATCCACTGGGATGATCTCTGTGCTGTCCACATCTCTCTCTGGTCAGGGTCTGGTTCAGCTTTGTTTCTCTGCTTCTCAGTTCTCCAATCAGCATCTGGTTCCAGTCGTCCGCTTCTTCAGTCTGCATCCTGACTCTGCTGACCTAGTCTATATAAAGCTGAATTTAATTAGTTAACCTCCCAGGGATCCCCTGGTTTGTTACCAAAGGTAGATGAAAAAAGGTTTAAGTAGTAATTTAGCTGCTGTTGTCTGTCACTGGAGTCTGCTGGAGACTCCCTGTTAGTGCTGCTGGACTCCTCTGGTCTCCTCAGTGAAGTGTCCTCAGGAGCTGGGCAGATTCCACTTTCTGGACACTACAGTACAAATCAGGGATAGACGCATCACCAACACCCTATATCGAAAACCTACTGATCGGTATAGGTACCTATATTCTTTGAGCTTCCATCCTAAACACACCACACGATCCATTGTCTACAGCCAAGCCCTAAGATATAACCGCATCTGCTCTGATCCCTCAGACGGGGACAGACATCTTGAGGATCTCTATCAAGCATTCTTGAAACTACAGTACCCACCTGGGGAAGTAAGAAAACAAATTGACAGAGCTAGACGGGTTCCCTGAAGTCATCTACTACAGGAGAGGCCCAAGAAAGAAAGCAACAGAACACCACTAGTCACCACATACAACCCACAAGTCAGACCTCTGCAACAGATCATTAGGGACCTACAGCCTACTCTAAAAGATGATCCCTCTCTCTCTCAAGTCTTGGGAGATAGACCTCTCCTTGCTTATAGGAGCCACCCAATCTTAAATAGATACCAGTAACTACAGATTTAACAATAGAAGCACTGAAGCAGGCACACACCCCTGCAACAAACCACGCTGCCAAATCTGCCCACATAACTGCACAACAGATACCATCATAAGCCCTAATCGAGCCTGCTACTCCATCAAAGGCTCGTTTACCTGCTCATCTACTAGTGTGGTCTATGCCATCATGTGCAAGAAATGCCCCAACACCTTATATATTGGACAAACAGGATGAATGAACACAGAGCTGATATCAGAAATCACAGAACAAAGAACACAGTTGCTGAGCACTTCCATCTTTCTAATCACTCGATGAATGATTTGTTAACGACTGTCGTCAGGGATGTGGCTGGGACATCAAGACTTCAAAGAGAAACAGCTGAACTCGAATTAATATGCAAGCTAAATTCTGTGAAAGCAGGACTTAATGAATACTATGGGTCCCCTTGGTATGCACTGCTGTGCTGTGACCTTTCCCCAGGTCAGGTGCAGTGCCCATGGTTGCACCCAGCAGGCAGCTGTGCTCCAGTGGTTTCCCCAGAGGCCATGTACCAGCAGAGTGAGTTGCATGCTGCCTGGCCTGCCTGCCCATCTCCCCACACGGTGCCACTCTCTACAGCTCCCTGTCCCCTGTCAAGTGGCCTTCAGCCCCACCCCCCAATCCCCATGGTGTTACTTCAAAAGGCTGGGTTTTGGATAACCAGAATTGGGGAATTTGTATTAACCTCTCCCTAGGAATAGTCAAAGAAATCTATTTCACACTTTGTCAAGGCTGGTTCCCCATCCTGGCACTTTGAGTGCAGAAGGTGGGTGCCTCCAAAAGGCTTTAAAACTTACTGGCTCTAAAGCCTTGTCTTCTAATGCTCTAAGGCAACCAATTTCCTGGCCTTGGAGTGGTATTGCTGCCACTTTCCAGATGCAAAACCTCTTTGAAAACTGAGGAAGACACACTTGGGAATTCCTGCCTGCAAGGTACCTTCATTTACTTTTATTCCTCCCTTAGGAGCGTGATTAAACCCCAACTGAGATATTAGCTGAAAGTGGGACTGAATTCCCTTTAGGTAGTTGTTCCCCAATCCCACGTGGGATTCAGGTCCAGGATTCCAGTAGCAACAATTACCAAGATGCAAATAGCAGGTAGAACATGATTTATTAACTAACAGATTACTTAACTAGTACCTAGACAAAGTGATATACCCAGAGTTAAACACAAAGTAATATAGGCAGACTTACAACCCAATCAGCAGTCAGGGACCCCTTTTTGCAACCATGGGCTTCAGCTGGGGAGTGATCTCCTCTGAGGCACCTGTCAAGGTCCTAAGGTTAGGGAATGGGCCATATTTATAACCCATGAGGTCCTTTGTTTCATAGGGAAGGGATGATCACACCCTCCCCTAGTCATGTAGACTGTCTACTGGGATGTTGATTCCCATCACTGGAATTCCCCTACCTAACCACTAGATGACTACTTGTTTGCTACATAACTCTGCAAAATACTCTTAAGTTGTTTGGGGGGCTCCATAACCCACTATTGCTATACCATCACAAAATCTTCCATTTGCCTTACACTCCACCCCCTGGATGATGGAGGCACTTATAACCTTTAAATTTAGGTCCAAATTGTAAATTAAAATAACATGTTAGGGTCTGAACATGCTGGCAAATTTTCCACATTTTGAAAAACAGAAATAAGATACCAATTAACAAAAAAAAAAAAATACAAAAACAAAATAACACAATTGCAATAGGAAGAATTAACAAACTAGGGAAAGTGGAGGCTTTTGGAGACCACCTGGTGAAAATGTCACAACAATGATGCACAGTTAAATCATGTTCTTGAACTGCAATATGCCACAGTTGTTCTGCATTGTGCATTACATTTACTATGTTATATAAAAGGGAGGTGGCAGTGTCTTTAAGAAATAGTGTAACTTGAAGGGTATGATTTAAAAACTTTTGCAAGGCGGGAAAAATAATCAACACAGGAAATTGATGTGAAGATATTAAATTTAGTTTCCAAGTTGTGTGGTGATGTATAAGGGTGTAATAAGTTATATTGGTAGTCATGTCAGTGAGGAAGGAAATATTCTGCTTACATTTGTAAGGGAGGCTTCGGAGCTGTGCCTAACAGCTTCTGGGGGGGGTGTGATCCAATCTACATGGGTTTTTGTGTTTGCATAAACACAAAGAACACTTTAGCATATTCAAACTATGGGTGCAGAGCAATATGGGTAATGGTATTTGAGCTTATTTGATCACAGATCTGTCAATATCTGTAATTCTACTGAGGGGAAATATGAAATACTGTCTTTTTGTGAATTGCTACTCTCTGTTTGTTTCAAATCTGTCTGGGTTAGTTAAACAGTAAAAGCCGTCCTTAGTTAAAAACAAGTTTTTTAAGAGAGGCTACTGCATGTGTCAGCCTGAAAGAATTGAAAATGATAGGGGTGGGGGTTTGGGGCTCATTCTGCCTCTTCTCATATAGCTTCCACTGTCTAATGATAGCTATGGCTAGGCTTCTTCTGGGGCCTGTGTCATTTAGGTAGAAGTAGCTGTTTGCAGCTACTGAAGAGCTGGAATCACTAGGGAAAGAGAAGCAAATTCTCTCTCTGCTAAAAATCATGAGAGGGAAAATCCTTTCTGAGCTGAGATCACTGAAGGGGAGCCAGTGGATGGTGAGAGTGGCCAGTGGTGAGCTGGGTGGCGTGAGTGACTGGTGGGCGGAGCCAGAAGACAGCACGGCAGAGCCAACAGATGGTGAGAGTGACCAGCAGCAAGCTGGGTGGTGTGTGACCGGTGGGCGGAGCCAGCGGACAGCATGGCGGAGCCAGGAGACAGTGCTATTGGATGGAGTGAGTGACCAGTAGGTGGCGTCGGCATATAGCTGGCGTAAAAGACACTCCCTATGTACTCTAGGGTTGGTTGGGAGCCTAGTTAGCACTGATTCTCCAGATTGCTGTTGATTCTGCTAGTGAGTTTACCTTGTATGTTCTGTTATGCAGTGTGGGTTGTTGGGAACTCTGCTCTGTACTGATTTGCTAGATCAACGCTGATTTCTGTTATTTGGCCTTTTACACTCTGTTTTACTACTATTAAAAGTTCTGTTTACTACATACAGACTTGTGCTTGTGAGTGGGGAAGCCTTACCCCTTTGGGGTGCCCAGGGAACAGTGCAGGATATCCCAGAAATCTGGGTGGGGGCTCAAGCCTGCTGGTGGTGTTACGTTATTGGAAAACCCCTAGGTATAGAACCCAGCCCTTGTTCTGCCAGGCTGCCCTGGCAGAAGGGTTACACTTTGTATGTACTATGGAGGATAGGAGAACTGATAATTATTCCACACAGTAGGGTGCGGTGTTGCCACACATATAAAACAATGTCCTCCATCACAAATGACAGTTTCATTTAAAAGGCACTTATGCCATTGGCAGATCTCTGACTTTTGCTGAAAAATACAGAGCTTTGGATGGAGTGTTATAGTGGGACTTATCCATCCAGATGTCCATAGTTCACAATTTTGCTAATTATAGGTATGGTTAATATATGGGCTGATCCATTGTCCTGAAAACTGAGGCTCCCAAAATCTATTGCACATTAAGTATGGGAGTACTACAAATTTTCACAATAATAAAGGAGTGGATAGATTATAGGCCAACACAAAGCTAAAAGAAATATAGGACTGGTTAAACTGCAAGTTGTCTGACAGGGATTTGACCCAGGTATGTTGGGAAATAGTAAACAAATTACAAATCCACACCTAGATACCCATGGACAATCCTAGAATAAGGGTGTGGACTTGTTGTATGGCAATTAATTGGGAAGTTACACATGCAGTTACATTAGCAAGCATTTGACTTTTATTTTGGAAGTCTTAAAACTGCCCAGATGGTTTGATTTAACGAGGTCCATACCTTCCCTGTGCCTTCTAATGCTTGGAAGTTGTTTTTAAGTCCTTTGGGAAGCCATTTTGCAGTTAGTTAGGGAGTTAGAGTTAAGGGAGCCTAACATTTGCAACTTGTTGGCTTAAGGTTTAATATCATATGAGTTTAACACACCTGCTCCAACTCTGACCCTTCCCAAAATAGTGGCCACCAAATCTCTGCACAAACGAGATAACCTGGGTCACCGTTGACCAACTAAGAGAATCGGCCCATGGTTCACATGAAGGATCGGTTAGATAACTACTTGTTTACTATATAACTCTGCAAAGTACCCTTAAGGTAGTTTGGGACCTCCATCACCCACTATTGCTATATCATCACAAAATCTTCTGTTTGCCTTACAATAGTTGACTGTGCAGGCTGAGGCATGTGCACACAGAATGTCTTGCCTGCTAGTTCAATTCAGGTGTGAATTGCCCTTCCTTTGGCACCAGGAAGGAGGAAGTGCCTCACCCCTGCCAGGCTGCATGCTCCCAGGCATCAGACAGCACAGCAGCACATGCAGCAGCTGCTTCCCAGGGGTGATGCCAGGCCCCTGTGTGGACCCATGAGAAGGTACTCTGCCTCATCCACATTTGGGGGACAGAGGATATCCTCTCCCAGTTGTGTGCCAGGCATAGAACCCAGGATGTGTATGCAGACATTGCGTAGGCACTGTCCAACTGGGGACAGCACTGCACCACCAAGCAGGTGCATGCCATTGTGAAAGTCCTTCAGCAGGACTATGCCTGGGCAAGGGAAGCGAGGCAGCTCCAGGGGGCAGCAAGTACCACCAGCTGCCCCATTTATGAGGAGCTCTATGCCTTCCTCACGGAGGAGCCCAGCGGCCTCCCAGCCAGGACAGTGGACTCCGCAGAGCCCATCCCTGGGGCCACACCCCCCGAAGGAGGCCACTTGGATGCAGAGACGTCCCTTGATGTGGGTGATGCCAGCCGACCCAGGGGCACACCAACACCACAAGCCCCACCTGCCAGTTCACAGTTGTTCCCTGTCCAGGAGGAGGGAGCCACCACTCCCAAGGAGGAGGGGAAAACAGAATGGGCAATCCCCATGGAGCCAGACCCCGAGGAAGGGACATCCCGGCGAACATCTGGAGCACCTGTTGGTGAGTGTTCCTCCCCCATCCATGCAGGCAGGGCTGAGCCTGCCAGTGGCACAGGCACTGAGGGGAGACATGCTATAGGGACAGGCAGGGCATGGGGCCAGGGGTCATGGAGGGCCTCCCATGGTCCCAGGTGGCTGAGGGACGTGTGGTGGCAGGGTCCCCGACCCAAGCAGGGTGAGCAATGCTCATCAGAAGGGTGGCAGTAACCAGACACAGCAGCATCGAGGGCAGTCAGCATGCATCCCACACTGCTGGCATGTGGCCTCAGGAGACTCCCTGGGCCCAGTCCAGGGCTGACTGCCACTCACCACCATGGGCACCATGAGGCTGTGTGTGCCTTTGGGCCAGTGTCCACAGAACACAGATCAGGAAGCCTGTGGACAGTTGGGGCAGAGGTGTTTGCTGCTGATCGGATACACACACTCAAAGCCAGCAGGCAGAAGGGACCAAATCTCTTTTCTGCTTCCCTCCAACAGCTCACACAGCCACCGGCTGCGCCACTCTAGGGAGCCTGCCAGCCACCCCCAGGCAAAGGAGGAGGGGCTGCCGGACCTGGGACAAGCTTGTGTTGAGCTTCCTCAAGCTGGGCCAGGGCGTGGAGGAATCCACATGGGCCTGGAGGGAATAGCAAGGCAGGTGCAAGGATGCCGCCATTTGACAGCTCCAGTGCTTGGCTGATGCCAATGACTGTGTTGTCATGGCGCTGGAGTGGCAGAGCATGGCGTTGCAGGCCCTGAGCGTCGCTGCCCAGGACATGGCTTCCAGTCTGCGGTGCATTGCCAGCCACCTGGCCCGCCTGGCAGCTGTGGGAGCTCCCCGGAGGGAGCCTCTTGTCCCTCACTGCAGGCGCCCCTGGACCCAGGTGGCCATAGGGAAGGCCATGGGACACTGAACCAGAGCCCCCGGACAGCCCCCCCCCCCCCCCGTAGGGACTCCCTGACCCTTCAAAGTCTCCAACCAGATCCCCATCTCCCAGTTCAATGCCCACCCCCCAGTTCTCCTCCCACCCAGATCCGCACCTCCCAGTTCTCCCCCTAAAGTCCCAAACCCCTTTACCGACTCCCAAACCTATCATTGCCCTGACCTTCCTCCTTCCTGTAAATAAAACATGTCCAACCTCACACTGTTGTGCACGGACATTTATTGTGTGGGGTTCTGGGAGGGGGCAGGTGAGTGGGTGGGCAGTTGTGGCAGGACGGAGGAGTGGGGAGTGTGTTGGGGCAGGCCCGGCCTTCACAGTTCCTTGGCTAGGAAAAGGTCCTTCAGCGCCTTGCGCATGATAGTCATCCTCTGCGGTGCTAGCTCTGTTGGGGCCACGGGTTTGGGTTGCTGGAAATGGCCCGCGATGAGCTCTGCTTTGGCCTCCTAGATGGTGGCTACTGTCTCCCCTTGGAGCTCACAGAGATTGTGCAGGGCCATGCAGGTGCTGATGGAGGCATGTAAGGAGGTACCCTCCAGTAAGCTTTCATCCTGCCAAATGCCCGCTCTACCACCTGGCAAGAGTGGGTCAGGCGGCGATTAAAAAGCTCGCAGACAGCATCGAGGGGTCTTCTGTAGCAGCACAGGAGCCAAGGGTGGAGTGTATAGGCCGCATCAGCAGTGATGAGGATGGGAACCTCTATTTCCCTGACGGTTATGTTATGAGGGGGAAGAAAGTGCCCGCTTCCATTCCCTGGTATAGGGTGAAGTTCCACAGGACTCTGGCATCAAGTGCCCTCCCCGGCCAGCCAAAGTTGTAGTTCTGAAAGATGCCCCAGTGGTTGACAAGGGCCTGCAAGATGACCAAGTGGTACCCTTTCTGATTTCTATACTCTGCTGCACGGTGCTATGGGGCTCGCACAGGGATGTGAGTGGTGTTGAGTATCCCTGCACAGTTTGGAAACCCCAGCAGGGCGAGTCCAGTGATAATGTCCTGCAGCTCTCCCGAGGTTATGAGATGTGGCAGCAGGACCATGTTGATGATGCTGGAGACCTCCTGCAGAACTTCTCTGATGGTGGACCTTCTGACACCAAAGAGGTGAGCCACAGACCTATAGGACTTGGGAGTGGCTATCTTCCAGAGAGTGATGGCCACTCTCTTGTCCACAGGGATGGCAGGTCTTATCACTTTGTCCCTCTGGTGCAGGAACAGGGCGAGCTCTACCACCAGGTTTAGCGAAGGTCTCCCTGCTCATTCTCAGGTTCCTACACCACAGCTCATTGCCCCAGATTCCCTGCATTACCCACTCCCACCAGTCCGTGCTGGTATCCTGTGCTCAGATCTGACGGGGCAGAGGAGGGGAGGGGAACTAAGGCCACTCTGAGGGCCAGCAACATGACAGTCATCGGCTCGGGCTCAGGGCCATCAGGGTCCCGAAACAGAGTGCCCCACTGCAAGAGGGCACCCTGCAGGCTAGCAGAGGGCCTATCTGCTGCTCTGTGATGGTACGGCAGCCAGGGGTCATCCATCCCTGTCTCCCTCAGTCTCCAGCCAGCCAGAATGGACAGGGAATTGAGGTCAGTTCCTGGTTTTATTGGATTGGCTGGGGTCACGACCCTGCCAGGGGGCCACCTTCCATACCTCCCATTGTGCCCCTTTCCTAAATCGAATTAGCAAGTCTTTTCCCTGGACATACTAGTTTGATTTCAGGTTTTCAGTATGGACCTGTTAAATCTATTTAATTTAAATCGATTTAACATTTTTTGTATTGATTTTGTTAAATTAATTTAACTGCCTGTGTGCTTCTCTGGGATTTAACTTGGATAGTTACAGGATAGTGGGAACGGGTGCATGTGCTCAGGACAGAGGCCTCACACTGATCTCATCTTCCTGTGTAGAGAAGTTAAATACAGTCCTACAATAATACATAAATTTAATACGCAGAGGTCTTACAGCAGTTTCCTGAAATATCCTTGGATCTGTCTCACTGTCAACCCTGTCAAACATGGAGGTGTTACTTCAGAATCTCAAACCTGTATTTATTGCTGCTGTGCTTCTGTTAAACTACCCAGAGAAAAATCAATGTGGTCCTCTTGCTAATAGTCTATTGACCTAAAGAAATTCAAACACAGCCCTTGTATCAGGAATTGACACTCAGACCAGAATACTGGAAAACAAATAAAATATATATATTTTTTTAATATTAATACAATAAGGCCTAAGAACTGAGAATAATTTACCGCAGAAATCATTCTCTTATACAATGGTCATAGTGAGCACAGCGCAAAATGACAGTTATTTAAAACACCACATTGCTATGGGCACACTGGGCTAACCTTACTCTAGATACAGTTTTAAATATTTAAGGCAGTTAAAAACAGTTAAAAATCTTAAACACTTATAATTAATATTTGTAGAAACAATTATTTAATCATATAGCAAATGTGATCAGGCATTTGTTGAATGGGCGGAGGATAGACCCTCAAACAGCAGTGTTCATTCAGCTTTATTTACACGCAGACTCTGAGCACTCTTTTTACTTACAAAAGTTTAAAAATCCCTCTGACTTGTCAGGAAAGGGTCCTTCTGCTCTGTCCAAGCAAAGGATTGCCCTTTGATTAAGAGTATGGAACAGGGACTCAGTTAGGCTGATCATTCTAATATAAAGCACACCTATGTCTTACCAATGAAGTCTCTCTTCTCTGTCTTTCCTCTCCTTTCTTTCTTACACTCTTGCTCCTCTGGCATTCCACTCTTCTTTGTTCTTCTCTGTTGTCCATGTGGATGTCTTCAGTCTCTTCAGACTCTCCGCAAGCCATCAGTGTTTTCTCAGCCATTTATAGACTAGCTGGAGTTGGGGGCAGGGTGGGAGGGTAGCATATAGGATATAGACAGTGGAGGCCTTAGGTCATCTGGGGCCCTAGGCAAAGGCCCATTGTGGGAACCCCAGAGGAACTAAACACATAATTAAACTGTAGCATTTGTTTTAAAAAAATACATATATTACTTCAAAAAGTAATATAGGTATTCCAGATAATGAATGATCAGTGATTAATTGAATCAGATATTAAATAGTGAATATAATATATACAACATACCTATCTAGAGAGTAATTACTATATCATGAGCAAATTGAAAATTTTTCTCAATGTTAAATGTGGCTTACCAATCTAAAAGTTCACCTTCCTATTCCTTCTGTTACTAAAATCAGTAATAAGTTATTGGAAGTCAACAAAGAGCATAGGGTGTCTTGTTTATTGGAGAGGACAGCTGGTGTACTAAGTGTTTCTTGTCACAGACAGCATAGGTAAGTCTTTACTACTTTTAATTGGGAAAAGCTACATTCTGCAGCTAAAACAGTTGTGGGACAGCTTTAACCATGATTCAAGGAACAATTTAGGCACTAAAGCTCATTTTTGTTTTTTGCTTTTTAAGAATAATAAGTTAGAAATTGAGCTGACATGAACACTGTACCTTATAATATAAAAATAAACCCCAATTAAATCATATTTTAAGTTTATTTATAAATTTAAAACAATCAGGAAACAATACAGCAAAAAATTCCTAGGCCCATATCTGACTAAGCAGATAACAATGACACTGATTTAGGCCACTACAAATGGAAAAAAATTAAACAGTTTAATGTAGTTGGTAGTTATTCATGTGCTTTACTTTCTGTATTTCTCTAAGTTTAGACAATGGGGAAAAAATGAGTTCTACTTGTAATTCATTTCATTTGCAGTATCTAGTAAGTGCTCCTGCATTTGGGTTGCAAATTGTGCACAGGAATCTTGGTCTATCAAATATTTTCAGTCAGATACATTGCCTTTCAAAAAAGGTTTTGGAATCTTTTTTTGTAATCTGATTTTATAATTTTTTTTTTAAATAAGTCATAGGTCCTGGAACTAAGGGTGCTTAAGGGGCACAGCATCCCCTGGCTTGAAGTGGTTTCCATTATATAAAAGCCAGAACAGTGGCTGCATGATAGGAAGGTTACTCACCTTGATGCGGTGACTGGTCTTTGAGATGAGTGTCCCCGTGGGTGCTCCACCAAAGGTATTGGCGTGCACCACACCACAGCCTGGAGACTCTTATTAGTAGTGACTGTTGGAGCCACACTTGCGAGGCAGTTGTCTCACGCCTTCCCCTCATTGCTTCTATAGTGCGCATGGTTCCGACTGCCTTATTCCCTTCTCTACCTGGAATATTGTACGTAAGCCTGAAGTAGAGAGGGGAGGAGGGCGGGTGGTGGAGCATCCACAGGAATACTCATCTCGAAGAAGACCAGTTACTGCACCAAGGTGAGTAACCTTCCTTTCTCCTTTGAGAGCTGTTCCCGTGGGTGTGCCACCAAAAGTACTTAGCAAGCAGTGCCCTCAGCCCTCATTCCCTTCTCTACTTGGCATATTGTACATAAGTCCAAAGTAGAGAGGGGAGGAGGGCAGGTGGTAGAGCACCCCCAGAGACACTCATCTTGAAGAAGACCAGTTACTGCCCCAAGGCAAGTAACCTTCCTTTCTCCTTTGAGAGACATCCCCGTGGGTGCTCCACCAAATGTCCTTAGTAAATAGTGCCCTCAGTTGGATGGAGGGACTTCAGATACATTGTTATTTAAAGCTGCTAGGACTGATTGTCCTATTGCTGCATCAGCTCTTGACATTTTAT
This sequence comes from Podocnemis expansa, assembly GCA_007922195.1. Taxonomy (NCBI): domain Eukaryota; kingdom Metazoa; phylum Chordata; order Testudines; family Podocnemididae; genus Podocnemis; species Podocnemis expansa. The sequence continues at coordinate 45,711,975 of ML681992.1, forward strand.
CTATGGCATAATGTTTAATGGAAGTATGGGAAGAGGACCATGTCACTGCCTTGCATACCTCTGTAATTGAAACATTATTCAGGAATGCAGTGGTTGTTACTACTGCTCTGGTTGAGTGAGTCTGTGTATGTTCTGGGGGCGTAATCCCTGCTGACTTAAAACTTTCCTGCAGGCACCCTGCTATGTGTTTTGATAATCTTTGAGAGGATAGAGTTGTGGTGGTTGGGGACTCACTTCTGAGGGGGACGGAGGCACCCGTCTGTCGCCCTGACAAGATCTCTCGAGAGGTATGCTGCCTGCCAGGTGCCCGCATCCGAGACGTTACGGAGGGATTGTCGAGAATCATCCGCCCCTCTGACTACTACCCCATGCTTCTCATCCATGTAGGAACCAATGATACTGCGAGAGGTGATCCTCGGCAGATCAAAGGTGACTTCAGGGCTCTGGGAGCGCGGGTGAAGGAGTTTGGAGCACAGGTGGTGTTCTCCTCGATTCTTCCGGTCAAGGGTAGAGGCCTGAGCAGAGACAGATGCATCCTGGAGATGAACGTTTGGCTGCGAAGATGGTGTCGTCAGGAGGGCTTTGGCTTCCTCGACCATGGGTTGCTGTTTCAGGAAGAAGGACTGCTAGGCAGAGATGGACTCCATCTTTCGAGGAAGGGGAAGAGCGTATTTGGACGCAGACTGGCTGACCTAGTGAGGAGGGCTTTAAACTAGGTCTGAAGGGGGAAGGAGACCAAAGCCCACAGGTAAGTGACTATGTGGGAGACCAGGGGGATGGGATGGAACTTGGGGGGTGCCGGGACTGTAACTACAGGGATAGAAGAGAGGATAATTGGAACATGCGGGGGGAATCAAATAACTTTCTTAGATGCTCTAATGAAGCCCTAATGCCTGAGGCAGGTGGGGGAGGTCAACACCAAAAGAAAATCCAGGGAGGTAGATACAATAGAATTGAAAGTCAAAATGGGAAAGTAGGGCAATCAGCTGGGTATCTTAGGTGCCTATACACAAATGCAAGGAGCCTGGGAAACAAGCAGGAGGAATTGGTAGCACTAGCGCAGACAAAGAACTATGACATGATTGGGATAACAGAGACGTGGTGGAATAGTTTGCATGACTGGAGCTCTGCAATAGATGGGTATAGACTGTTCAGGAAGGACAGGCAGGGAAGGAAAGGGGGAGGAGTAGCACTATATGTAAAGGAGCTCTATGACTGCTCAGAGCTCCATTATGAAAGTGGAAACAAGCCAGTTGAAAGTCTGTGGGTTAAGTTTAGAGGGGAGAGCAACAAGGGGGATGTTGTGGTAGGTGTCTGCTACAGACCACCAGATCAGAAGGAGGAAGTGGATGAGGCATTCTGTGTACAACTAACAGAAGTTTCTGGATCACAGGCCCTGGTTCTCATGGGGGACTTCAATTACCCTGACATCTGCTGGAAGGCCAATACAGCAGTGCACAGGCAATCCAGGAAGTTTCTGGAGAGTGTTGAGGACAACTTCCTGGTACAAATGCTGGAGCAACCAACGAGGGGCCTTGCGCCTCTCGATCTGCTGCTCACAAATAGAGAAGAATTTATCAGGGAAGTAGAGGTCAATGGCAGCCTGGGTAGCAGTGACCATGAAATGATTGAGTTCAAGTTGATGATTAAAGGAAAGAAGGAAAGAAGCAAAACACAGACCCTGGACTTCAGAAAAGCAGATTTTGTCTCCCTCAGGGAACTGATGGGCAGGATCCCTTGGGAGGCTGATCTGAAGGGGAAAGGTGTCCAAGAGAGTTGGGTGCATTTTAAAGAAACCCTGCTAAGGGCACAGCAAGATACAATTCCGATAAGGAGAAAGCACAGCAAATGTGGAAGGCGCCCACTGTGGCTTAACAGAGAGCTCTGCACTGAGCTGAAGCATAAAAAGGACGCTTACAGGAAGTGGAAGCTAGGACAGATGACTAAGGAGGCATATAAAGACATTGCTCGGGACTGCAGGGATAAAATCAGAAAGGCCAAAGGACAAATGGAGTTGCGACTAGCAAGGGATGTGAAGGATAACAGGAAGGGGTTCTACAAGTATATCAATAACAAGAAGAGGATCAGGGATGGTGTAGGTCCCTTACTGAATGGGGCAGGCATCCTCGTGACAGAGGATGAGGAAAAAGCTGAAGTGCTCAATGCTTTTTTTACTTCAGTTTTCACAAGCAAGGTCAGCTCCCAGCCCACTACACTAGGTACGGGGGACTGGGGAGAAGAAGAGAGGCCCTTGGTGACAGTAGGTCAGGTTAGGGACTGCTTAAAGAAACTAGATGTGCACAAGTCCATGGGGCCGGATGAACTGCATCCGAGGGTGCTGAGGGAGCTGGCTGATGAGATAGCAGTACCGTTGGCCATTATCTTTGAAAACTCGTGGCGAACGGGGGAGGTGCCAGAGGACTGGAAAAAAGCAAATATAGTACCTATCTTCAAGAAAGGCAAAAAGGAGGATCCAGGGAATTACAGACCTGTCAGCCTCACCTCAATCCCTGGAAAAATCATGGAGCAGCTTCTCAAAGAATCCATCCTGAAACACTTGGAGGAAAATAGAGTAATCAGGAATAGTCAGCATGGATTTACCAAGGGTAAATCATGCCTGACCAACCTCATCGCCTTCTATGATGAGATGACTGGATTTGTGGATGCGGGAAGAGCCGTTGATGTCATATACCTTGACTTTAGCAAGGCTTTTGATACGGTTTCCCACAGCATTCTCATTGGCAAATTAAGGAAGTATGGGTTAGATGCGTGGACTGTAAGGTGGATAGAAAACTGGCTAGAACAACGGTTTCAGCGTGTAGGAATCAATGGCTCCATGTCAAGTTGGCAGGCAGTAACAAGTGGTGTGCCCCAGGGGTCGGTCCTGGGGCCAGTTCTGTTCAATGTTTTCATTAATGATCTGGATGATGGGATAGATTGCACACTTAGTAAGTTTGCAGATGATACCAAACTGGGGGGAACGGTAGACACCCTAGAGGGCAGAGACAGGATCCAGGGAGACCTAGACAAACTGGAGCAGTGGGCCAAGAGGAATCTCATGAGGTTCAACAAGGATAAGTGTAAAATCCTGCACTTGGGACGAAAAAACCCCATGTACTGCTACAGGCTGGGGAGTGATCAGCTAAATAGCAGCACTGGAGAAAAGGACCTGGGAGTCATGGTGGATGGGAAGCTGGATATGAGTCAGCAGTGTGCTCTTGCTGCCAAAAAGGCCAATGGCATACTGGGCTGCATCAGAAGAAGTGTTACCAGCAGATCAAGGGATGTGATCATTCCCCTCTATTCTGCACTAGTGAGGCCACATCTGGAATACTGTGTCCAGTTTTGGGCTCCCCACTACAAAAAGGACATGGACAAATTAGAGAGAGTCCAGAGGAGGGCAACCAAAATGATCAAAGGGCTGGAGTACAAGCCCTATGAAGAAAGACTGAAGGAACTAGGCTTATTTAGCCTGCAGAAGAGAAGACTGAGGGGGGATTTGATAGCAACCTTCAACTACTTGAAGGGTTGCTCCAAGGAGGAGGGAGCTCGACTGTTCTCGGTAGTAACAGAGGGCAGAACGAGAAGCAATGGTTTCAAGTTACAGCTGGGGCGGTCCAGGCTGGATATTAGGAAAAACTTCCTTACTAGGCAAGTGGTGAAGCATTGGAATAAGTTGCCTAGGGAGGTGGTGGAATCTCCATCTCTGGAGGTGTTCAAGTCCCAGCTGGACAAAACACTGACTGGGATGATCTAATGGGAGTGGTCCTGCTTTTTTTGGCAGGGGGTTGGACTAGATGACCTTGTGGGGTCCCTTCCAACCCTATGATTCTATGATTCTATGATAGGGCTCTACCCTTGCATCTGTCAACCATAGTCACAAATAGTCTATTTGACATTCTAAATGTCTTTTTTCTTTCCAGACAGAATGCAATTGCGCGTTTGACATCCAAAGCATGGAGTTGTGCTTCATGGCTGTAATGATCTTGAGGGTTCATTAAAGACGATACTACAGAATGAGTAAGGAATAGAACTCTAATCATACAGACAGGTATCCAGGTGTGTACCTGGGAGCAGCCATGTTAGATCTTCTCTGGGGCACATCTCCAAATTTACACAACACTGGCCCATGCTAGGGAGTGTCTCTAAATTCACAACCTTCTAAAAGCATATCACTATATCTTCCACCCTAAAGAAAAGAAGTAAACAGTTAGATACATATAAAAGCTAGCTAATAATACATGCACTAACATCTAACAACACATAACAGCTATCTAAAAAAAAACATGCAGAAGAACAGTCCATAAACCCAGGATATGAACTACCTAGAGAGGAGAGGTTACTAGCACATCACTCTCAATTGAGTCTACCACCCACTTCCCTTACATATCCTAGCAAGTCTCTATGAGTCTTTCTGGACGTTTGATGACTTGACTAGATCTTCTCAGTACTGGTCCTTCATTCAGGTCTGAGTTCACTTGTTCCCTGATGGTTTCATTACCATGTGTTGAAGACTGCAGATTAGTCAGGGGAGGCACGCCAGAATCCACCCCAACTTCCACGGTGTTGGAACTTTCTGGAATAAGTTGTAGGTCCCATCGATTACGTCGAAATGTGTCCCCTTGATCTGTGTGGACCACGTAAGACCGTGGCTGCAGCTGTTTTTTAATAGTACCTCTTTGTCCCCAGGTGTTAGAGGAGTGATTCCTCAGGCACACTCTATCGCCAGGGTTAAGGGATGGAAGATCATGAGCCCTTCTATCAAAATAATATTTCTGCTTCACTTCTGGTTTTCTTTCATCTTCCAAATGTTAGCATTGTTCCTAGATTGCAGCAATTTATCAGTAATAGGTAAATTAGATCTGATCCTTCTTCCCATTAACAGCTCAGCTGGAGAAAAGCCATTTCTCCAGGGGTGTACTTCAGTAGATCTGCAATGCTGTATACAGATCACCTCCACTTTCAAAAGTCTTTTTCATCAGATTCTTTACTGTCTGTATAGACCTTTCCACTAATCTGTTTGATTGGGGATAATTTGGACTGGAGGTTTCATGATGAAAATCCCAATCTGAGGCAAATTGCCTGAATTCTGCACTTGAAAATTGTGGCCCACTGTCGCTGAAGGCCTCATCAGGAATTACATGCCTGGAGAAAATTCCTTTCATGCCAGTGATCACTGAATTACTATTAGTACTGTTCAGTGTGCAAATTTCTGGATATAAAGAGTAATAATCAGTGACTATTAAGTAATCCTTGGAACGCTAGGTAAATAAATCCACACCTACCTCCTCATAAGGTCTCTTTGGAACAGGATGGGGTCTCAGTGTCTCTGCCTGTTGGCATGACCTGTATTTCAAGCATGAAAAGCAGTTTTTTACCACATTGGTAATGTCGTCATTGATCCGTGGCCAATGCATGACCTCTCGTGCTCATTCTTTGCACTTCTCAATTCCTAAGTGACCTTCATGAATCTTCTGTAACATTTCTTTTTGGAGGCTCCATGGAATTACAACCTTACCACCTTTGAAAATCACCCCATCTACCACAGTCAGTTTATGTCTGCAGTTCCAATAGTCTCTTATACTTAGAGAGTAACTGCTTATTATTTCAGGCCATCCTTTAATTATCACCTCTTTGAGGAGTCCCAATGATTCATCTTTCTCAGTCTCTTCTCTTATGCGTTGCAGTCCTCTGTTAGTTATGGAATATGCGCTCACAATCATATCTACATAGGCTTGCACTTCTGTTTCCAGTGTCTTCTCAGGTACCATGGGTGCTACTGCTCTGGAAAGTGCATCTGCTGTGAACATAAATTTGCCTGGTATGTAGGTCACCAATAAACTGTATTTCTGCAATTTGATCATCATTCTTTGAATCCTTAAGGTACAGTCATTTAGTGGTTTGTTAAATAATGCAATCAAGGACTTGTGATCTGTTTCAGCTTCCACTCTCTGTCCATAAATATACTGATTGAATCTCTCACAGGCAAACAAGATTCCTAAAAGCTCCTTCTCAAACGGTGCATATCTAGTCTCTGCAGTCAGTCAGTGATTTGGATGCATATGCCACAGGTTGCCAGCAATCTTCATGTTTTTGTAAAATCATGGCACCCAACCCTTACTGTGATGCATCCGCTGAAATTTTAATGGGCTTCTCTGGAGCAAAAAATTTCACTACTGGTTCCTGTATCAAGTCTTGTTTTAAACTTCTCCATGATTCCTCCTGTGCAGCATCCCAGCACCATTCATTTTTGTCTTGTAGGAGTTGTCTCAATGGTGCTGCCTTGGCAGAAAGGTTGGGTATGAATTTTCCAAGATAGTTAACCATTCCCAGGAACCGTTGGACATCTTTCTGTGACTTGGGATGTGGCATCATTTCAATGGCTGAAATCTTCCTCTTATCCAGTTTTACACCTTCATGGGAAACAATGTCCCCCATAAAAGTCAGTTCTCTAACTCCTAACACACATTTGTCCTTATTTAGTTTGAGGTTTGCGGCTCTAGTTGCATCCAACACTTACCGAAGCCGACAATCATGCTCCTCTTTTGTAGAGCCCCAGATGATGATGGCATCCATGGAGGTGTCCACACTGCTAATATGTTCATAGATCATGTGTACAGTTTTGTGATACACATCTGGTGCTGAAGCTATACCGAAGGGTAAGGGTAAAAATTTGTATCTTCCAAAAGGAGTATTAAATGTGCACAATTTCAAGCTTTTCTCTGTTAATTTTAGCTGCCAAAATCCAGAGGATGCATCCAATTTACTGAAATATTGAGCATTTGCAAACTGAGCCATAATCTCTTCTCTAGTTGGTAGTTTGAAATGTTCTCTTTCTATAGCTCTGTTGAGGTCTCTGGGATCTAAGCATATGCGTAGCAGGCCATTACTTTTTTGCACTATAACTAGGGAGCTCACACATTCCGTTGGCTCCTCTATTTTTTGTATTACTTGCATTGCTTCCATCCTTTCAAGCTCAGTCTTGAGTTTATCACGGAGTGCAAATGGCACCTTTCTACATGGATGAATAACTGGAGGGATCTGCTTGTTTATCCGGATTGTATGTTCACCTTGCAAGCAACCCAATCCCTGAAACAGGTCCTGATATTCTTCAAGGAGTGCCTCATAGCCAGATGCAGCCCTATCTTGTAGTGAGAGCACCCTTTTTACCAGATTCAGTTTCTCACAGGCGCTAGGCCCAAAATTGGTGTCACCTCCTGTGGCACTACAATGCAAGGCAGCCTGTACATGGTGTTCTTATGGTTAACACTAGCAAAACAGCATCCCTGCACAGGTATATTTCTTCCAGAATACCCAGTTACTTTTATGTTTGTTGGTCCCAGCTTTGGTCTTATTCTCAGTCTCTCATAATCTCGTGTAGACAGAATGTTAACCTGAGCTCCTGTGTCTAGTTTCAGTGGAATGATTGTTCCATTCACTGACAGAGGCAGTATCCAGTTCCTCTCACTAGGTTTGCTTGATCCCAGTACATCTACAAAGCACTCCTGAGTCTCACTGTCAGTAACTAAATGCACTTGATTTTTGCGCCTTTGGGATCTGCAGCACTTTGCAAAATGATTAAGTTTCCCACAGTTATGACAGAGTTTCCCATAGGCAAAACACTGTTTGGGACCATGCCGTGATCCACACTTGCTACAAGACTGTCTGGACTCAGTCTTCCTGATAGCAGGGGTTGGTTCCACATTGTGATTTGAACCACTCTGGCTATATGCTGTTTGTCTAAGTGCATGCACTGTCCCTTCTGGTGAATTCAGCTCTTTTACTTGTGTTTTTACCATTTCAGTGGCCCTCAATATTTAAAGGGTTTCATTCAAAGAGATCTCTCCCTCTCTGAGCAGTCTTTCTTTTATCCCATTGTCTGTAATGCAACAAATAAGTCTGTCTTTGATCAGAGGCTCTGCCAAGCCACCAAAGTTACAGCTTTTACTGAGTTTCCTTAATTCTGTAACATATTGGTCTATGGTGTTATCTGGTTTTTGCATGCATGTAAAAACTCTATGCCTATCAAAAGTCACATTCATTTTTGGCAAGCAATATTCCTCAAATTTAGTCAGTATAGTGTTTAAATTCATGCTTTCACCATCTCGAAATTCAAAGTTATTATATACATCCAGTGCCTCCTCCCCAACAACATGCAAAAATATAGATGATTTCTGGTTTTCATCTTTGTTCTGCGCTCCAATAGCAGACAAATACAACAGAAATCGCTGCTTAAACTTTAGCCAGTTTTCTGCAACATTATCAGACATTTGGAGAGGTGAAGGAGCCTGTAAAACATCCATGTTTAGAGCTTACACTTACTTGCTGAAGGCTTTCTTTGTTTTCAGAAATCCCTGATGTTTTGCTGTTTTCTGGTGCAATGCAGGAATTTTCCTCCAAGTCTTTTTAGTTTCCAAACTCGTTCACCATCTTCTGCCACCATGTAATGATCTTGAGGGTTCATTAAAGACAATACTACTGAATGAGTAAGGAATAGAACTTTAATCATACAGACAGGTATCCATGTGTGTACCTGGGAGCAGCCATGTTAGATCTTCTCTGGGGCACGTCTCCAAATTTATACAACACTGGCCCATGCTAGGGAGTGTCTCTAAATTCACAACCTTCTACAAGCATATCACTACAATAGTGGTTTGCATGGGGTTTCAGAAATAATTCTGGTTTGGTTGACATGGAAGGAAGTGCAGATATTTGGAACTAACTTAGTATGGGGCCTCAGAGTCACCTTATTTTTGTGACATATTGTATATGGTGGTTCTGACATTAAAGCTGCTAGCTCACTTACTCATCTAGCTGACGTAATGGACACCAGGAAAGCTGTCTTCATCAATAAATGTTTGAGTGAACAGGTAGCGAGTGGCTCAAAGGGTGGTTTGGCAATAGCATGTAAAACCACCTGTAGATCCCAATTAGGTGTGGGTGAATGTATTTCTGGATATAAGTTCTGCATTCCCAACATAAATCTCTTCACCATGGGATGTGAGAAGATAGTCATGTGTCCACTCCCTGTGTAGAATGAAGATTTTGATGCCAGATGTACCTTCAATGAACAAATCGATAATCCTGCTTTCTTTAGGTGAACTAGGTATTGAAGGATGTTTGAGATAGATGAAGAAAATGGCATGATTCCCTGTAAATTACACCAATTTGTGAACCTTGACCATTTTTGAAGGTAAGTACAAATTGCGAATAGTTTTCTGCTGTTTAGGAGGATATGTTTAACCTGTTCTGAACACTCTAATTCTACTTTTCGGAACCAGACAGAAGCCAGGCTGTTAGGTATAGTTTCTGTAGGTTGGGGGTGGAACATTCTATCCTTCTTTTGTGACAAGAGAACGTGTTTGAGTGGAAGACACTTCTGAGGTTGAATGGCCATCTGGTTTAGCAGGGTGAACCAAAGACATCTTGGCCCCGCAGAGGCTATTGTGATCACTGTCGCTGCTTTCTTGTCTTATCTTGAGCAGTGTTTTGTGAATGAGTGGGTTGGGTGGGAATGCATAAAGGAGGATGTCTGTCCATAACAGAAGGAAGGCATCTCCCATGGATCCTCTTCTGATTCCTGCCCGAGAGCAGAAATGTTGGCATTTGCAATTTTGAGCAGTAGCAAAAAGGTCTATACTCAGGTACCCCCACTGTTGGGAATATCCCATGTAAAATGGTCATGTTTAACTCCCATTTGTGTTCCTTTGGGAGGGTCCTGCTGAGAGTGTTGGCCACCGTGTTGTGTATGCCAGGAAGATAGGTAGCAGAGATCATGACCTTGTGAACTATGCACCATTTCCACAGCTTCATGGCCTCGGTGCAGAGGGAGTTGATCTCACACCCTCTGTCTGTTTATGTAGAATATACTTAATATGTTGTCCGCCATGATCTTTATGTGTTTGTTCATATGTCTCTGGAAATATCTGCATGCATTTCTTACAGCTCAGTTCAAAATATTTATGTGGAGATAGGATTCCATTATGGACCACCTTCCCTGAGCTATATGACCTTCGAGATGTGCTCCCCATCCTGTTAGGGAGGCGTCTGTTGACATTAGCATTGTAGGAGTCGTTTGTTGAAATGGGACCCCTGACAGAAGGTTCTGCATAGCCTTCTACCGTTGTAGTGATTTTTTTACCATCATTGGTAAGCTCAGGACCTTGTGTACTGAGCGTCTGTGCAGCTTGTGTACTCTTGAAAACCACAGCTGTAAAGGCCTTATGTGTAGTCATTTATTTTTCACGACAAAAGTTGTTGCGGCCATTTGTCCCAGAATTCAGAGACATGTTAGGACTCTATTGAGCATGACCTGCATGCCATGTCTATTAGGTTGCAGAATGCTTCAAATCTGTTCAGAGATAGGAGTGCTCTTGCCTGTTGTGAGTCTAGATGAGCTCCTATGAATTCTATAGTTTGTGTTGGGATTATAGTTGATTTCTGCCAATTTATGAGTAGGTCTAGTTCCCGAAATAGATTCACAGTAAAGTCTATATCTTCCTTCGCTTGGCAACATGCACGCAGGGCCAGCTTGACCCATAAGCAAATGAGGCCCTGGATTTACTGAAGGATTTATTTATCACATGAGCTCTCTTCAAAGCGTCTGACAAAGTGGGATTTTTCTCCCATGAAAGCTCATGCGATAAATAAATCTGTTAGTCTTTAAGGGTGGCTGCGGTGCCATGCCAGGGGCAGTGTGGGGCGTCCCAAAAGCCGGACCACCTCTGCTCCTGTCCCTCCCCAAACCAGTCACTCTCCCCTGGGGGCGGAGTAGGCTAGACCATGGGGTGGGTTCCACTCTTTCACCCCACCCCTAGGGAGGAACAGCTGGCCTAGAGGCAGGGTGAGAGAGTGGAGCCTGGCTTTTGGGCTGGCCCACTCTGCCCCCGGGCTAGCTGTTCCCCACCCTGAGGGTGGGGCACGCTGGCCTGGAGTTGAGGCCAGGTTCCATACCCCCATGCTAAAGGGGGGTGCAAAATCAAAAACCAGCTCAGGCACCAAAGCCCCTTAAGCCAGCCCTGAATGTAAGTGACCTTATTAGGCAGTCATCTAAATAAGGGAATATTGCGATGTTGCTTTTTCACAAGTGAGTGACTACCACTGAGAGAACTTTTGAGAATATTCTCAGGGCAGTAGAGAGTCTGAATGGTAGGACTGTGTATTGATAATGATCATTTCCCACCCGAAATCTTAGGAACCTCCAATGTGATGGGTATGTCAATATATGAAAGTAGGCATCTTGCAGGTCGAGGGCCGTGAACCAGTCATTGAGTTCCAGATCAGGGATGATTGTTGACAATCCATTCTGAATGTTTGATATCTTATGAACCTGTTTAGTTCTCTTAAGTTGAGAATTGGTCTCCATCCTCCTGACTTCCTTTCTATGAGGAAATACAGAGGGTAAACTCCCTTTCCCTAGTATTCTTACGGGATCCTTTCTATTGTGCTTACAGATAGTAGATGTTCCATCTCTTTTTGTAAGAGATATTCATGAGATGTAAGAGATGTTTGGGAAAAGGGACGGAGAAGGGATGTTGTTTCTTGGTTTTGATGTAAAAGGGATGGTGTACCTGGTGCAGACAATCTCTAGTACCCATCTGTCTGTTGTAATCTTTGACCATTGAGGGTAGAAGGCCTTGAGGCGGTGTTGATGAATCAGCTCTTGCTCTGTGAACATTTTGTGGTCCTGCAGACCCTCGACTAGTATTCAAAATTGGGGTTTGAAGGAAGGGTTTTGGGAAGAGGTGATCTGAGTATTGTTGTATCTGTGTCATTGAATGCACTGTCTTCTTCTAGTTGATTCTTGTCTTTGGTAGTTCTCCCTGTAAATGTATTGATATTGGTACTTTGGGTTATATTTTTGGTATCTTAGTGTACGTCTCTTTATATTTAAAGTATAGATACTGAAGGTCCATAGAGTGTCTCATTTGTCTTTTCAAAAAACAATTTCTTTTTATCACAGCATAGCTCTTAGATTGTGTGTTGAAGTGGACATGGTGAGTCAGCAGAACAGCACCAAACAAATGTCCTCATCACCACTCCTGTGGCAATGGTTCTTGCTGATGTGTCTGCAGAGTCTAATGCTGCTTGCAGAGCCATACAAGATATTAGTTGACCTTCTCAAGTAATAGCATGAAATTGTTGTTTCTTTGACCCTGGAATATACTCAATAAAATCTGCAAGCTTTATATAATTTGTGTGGTTGTAATTTGCCAGTAAGGCTGTCTAATTTGCTATGTGCATCTGTAGAGTCACTGCAGTATGCACCCTCTTTTGTTGTCTTTATCATGGAGTGTAGTCTTATTATATTGCTGTTTGCCTCTATGGTTAGCTGCCTCCATCACTAGGGAGTTTGGAAGTGGAGGGGACAGGAGAAATTCGGAATTCTTTGCCGTAGGTAATATTTCCTGTCTGCTTTTCTATTTGTTGGTGGAATTAAGGCTGGTGTCTGCCAAATCATTTCTGCAGGTTCTAGTAACGCCGTGTCCATGGGTAATGCAACCTTTGTTGATGCCCTAGTTTGCATGATATTTAGTAATTTATGCTGAGAATCATTGCCTGCATTGTGATCTCCACTGACTCTGCAAACCTCCTGAAAAAATACTTAAATTCTTGGATCTCATTTGAAGATTATAATGTTGAAGGAACTATGAAGTCTTCTCGGAAGGATATGATATCTTGAGATGGGAGATGGTGGATCAATCAATTCTGCTTCATCCTCCACCAGGGATTGAGATCCCAGCGATGAGGGGGGTTGTCTGTAATCCTTTCTAGAGGCTCTGGTTGATGAATGCCTCCCCATTGAATTATATGGTGACCAATCCTGCCATCTATGCCATTGTGGTGGATATGCTGCAGGGGGACCATACCATCTTGGGTTCAGCAGAGGTAAGATGTCATGTCTTGGAAGTGACCTCTATTTCTATATATATTATGATAGTAGTGTGGTCTTCTGTACCCTTCATCTCCTCCTGATTCCTCCTCACTGGAATCAGATCTGGGAATTCTCCTCTGCTGTTGAAAACTCTGTATTTGTTCTCTCTCCCTATTATTTAAACATTGTACTCTATGGGGAGAGTGATCAACATTGTCAGATTCTATATGCTTCCTCTTCTGAGTGCATTCTCAGGAAGCTGTTGTTCCTGTGCTGAATTGGGTAAAGACTGTGGTGCCACTGCATTGCACTGTTCTGTTGACAGGGGAGCCATTTCTGCTGGTTCCAAATGTGCCAGTACCTGCATGGCTTCTGTATATGCTGCATGTGGTGCTGTGTGTTCTAATGCAGGCTCATCAGGTGCTGGAGCAGAGCTTGGTGCCAAAGAGCTGTTCGGTGCTGAGGCTTGCGTTGAATTCTGGCCACTGGTATTCTCTGACACTTGTATTGTGTGTTTTGCCTGTTAAGAGAGACTTGGAGTTGCTGACAGAGGTCTCTTATCTCGCCTTTCACTCAGAGTACTTGAGGATTCATTTGCCTCTTTTGTACTTAACAGCGGAGAGAGGGACTTGGTCTTTTCCTGCCCAATCCCTCCTGTGGTAGGGTTAAATGCCTCTTCACTGTCTGTCTCTTCAGGGAAGCTGATAGTCTCTGGCTGGAGTCTGCTGATGGCCATAGAGGCTCTTCCATAAACAGAAGTTTGAGCCTCAGACCTCTTGTCTTTTTTTGGCTCTTGCAGTTAGATTGCAGCCGTGGGGATGCTTCCCTGATACATGTTCCTTGCCTAAACATTTTATGCATAACGTGTTCATTGGATGCCAGCATGGCTCATATCTTTTAAAGCTAGGAGATCCTGGCATTTCTGACAGGATTGGCAGGGATTTTTTTTTTTTTAAATAATGATAAAGGAAAATATAACTTTGTAAGAAAAGGGAAGAAAACTGAAGAATTTACTGAAGGGGAGGAATTGAGGTCACAAACTGACAGAAACTGATGAGAGATACTGCTGCATATATGACCAACAGGTGGTAGAGAAGGGAATGAGGTGGTTGGAGCTGCACATGCTACAGAAGTGATGAGGGGAAGGCGTGGGGCAATTGCCTTGCAAGCACGGCTCCAACAGTCACTACTAGTAAAAGTCTCCAGACTGTGACATGGCATGTGCCAATACATTCGGTGGAGCACCCATGGGGACAGCTTTTGAAGGAGAACTCTAAATTATTCTTAGTGTGATATTTTTAAGGATCTTTCCATCATGAAAGAAAATTTCAGATTATGCATTATAACCTGATTATCTTTCACCTAACATTAAAGAGCTACTACTGAACTACAAAGTGAAAATGAACATTTAAAAAATTATAGAAAATGTATGTGCATTAACTTACAAATTTTTCATGTAGGCTATGGTTTATCTTCATAAAAAGTTTTATACAAATCATTACAATAAATGAAAAATAAGTGAAAAGGTTCCTGGTGCGTAGCTATAAATTAAAAAAAGTAAACACCAAATTCTGATGAGATTCACTCCAGTACTCAAGTTTATAAAACTCTGGCCCCCTCAAAGCTATTAAAGAGTAAGTACAAAAGAAACTGAAAAATAACTTACCAAAAGTAGTTAAAGACATACAGCACTGACGTCACGCAGCTATAATGGCTGCTTGAGTGCAGCAATGCATTTGTATACAACTGTCTATATCAGATATGGCCAAACTGTGACTTGCAAGCCACCTGCGACTCTTTGGAGAAAAAGTGCAGCTCTTGGAAGAGCACAGCAGGGAATGGTGGCATGGTGGGAGACAAGGGGGAGAGGTGTGCAATGGTTGGGGACAGCAGAGAAGCAGTGGCATGGTAAAAGTCGGCAAGGAAGTTGCCTCATGGTCAGAGCTGGCAGGGAAAGAGTGGGAAGGTCAGAACTGGCAGGGAAAGTGTGGCAAGGTTAGAGCCGGGGGGGAAAGCGTGGCAAGATCCGAGCCAGCAGGAAGCGGCCACATGGTCTGAGCTAGCGGGAAAGCAGCCCCATGGTCTGAGCAGCTGGGGAAAGCGCGGCAAGGTCCAAGCCACTGGGGAAAGCGCAGCAAGGTCTGAGCCAGCAGGGAAGCAGCCACATGCTCAGAGACATGGGGAAAGTGCGGCATGGTCAGAGCTGGCAGGAAGTGGCCTCATGGTTGGGGACAGTCAGGGGCAGAAGTGCGGCATGGTCGGGGAGAGCAGAGAAGCAGCAGCATGGTAAGAGACCGCAGGGAAGTGGCAATGGGGCGGAGGGGGAAGTGGGGCATGTTTAGATTTTTCTGATAGGCCCTAATGCAGTTTATTCATTGTTAAAATAAAATCGCGTTTTACAAGTCCTAAACATGTGGAATACTAAGAAATGAAAATACAAAGGAGAAAAGTTTAAAACTGAATGTACATTACTTCAATTTTTGGCACAATTTACTGCTGTGAAGCAATGTATTCCACAATGAAATTTGTTAAATTGAAATATTGTGCAATACTTAGAGGTCAGAACCTGACAGAGCTTTTACGTGCTGCATTGACAAGTTACTGCCCAGATCTTAAAAAATTTGCCACTAGCCTGCAGTGTTTTCCATCCAGTGACAGATAAGTTTTTACTGAACAGGCCTAGTTTTCATGGTGACCTTAAGTAATTATTAGGATCTGACATAAATGAGATCAATATTTGCCCTGTTTTTTATGATAACATTAAAATACACAATGAATTTTAAGCTTAGTAATTTTGGAGTGAGTAAAAGGATGTGGTTATATGCCTCACTGTGGCTCTCAAAGGTTTAATAACCAACTTGTGTGGCTCTTGAGTTCCATAAGTTTGGCCACCCCTCGTCTATATGGACCTACATGGTAACCTGAGCTAACCAAAGCCAAAGGAAAAATTCTCATAGAGGCAAAAGAAGAAAAGAAAAGGAAAAGGAAAAAGTGGGATTAAAATTGACAGAATAAGTGGCCACACTAAGAAACTAAAAAATGAAACTATTGGGAGAGTTCCTGCTATTGTGCTCTCTATTGGTGTCACAAAGAGCTTGCTCCTGCCTTTTTAGAATGTCAGTGTGAAGGTGATGGGCAGATAAGGGTGAAATCTGCAAATCAGACAAAGCAGAGATCCTGATAGTTTTCCTTGATGAGCTAAGGTTGAGAAGTGTTGAGACTTCCAGCCCTGATGGCTCTCCTAAATGGCAACAATTTCTGTAATTTTTTGTATTTTGGGGGCTTTTGGAGGGGGGATGCAGAAGGACAGCATTCTATGGAGAATATGAAGGACGATGTATAGAGGATCTATTAGACATTATGGAGTACAGAGAGGGTGATTCAGATAGTTCAATATGGTGCTATTTTTCCTTTCTTTTCCCAGGTGGTGCTATGTCCGGTTTCAATTTGTGTGGCTCTGATACTCTTAAGAGTGGTGTGGGAGTTGATGCCGCACTGGTGGTTGTCAGCGCCACAGGAATTTTATCAGCAGGGAGAATCAGCAATGGTGTCAGTGGTGCAGGAGGCAACACGGGTGCTGAGGGAGTAGATGGTGCTATGGCCAAAGCTAACAGTACTGTTGTTTCCCCAGAATTTTAAATCATTCAGCTGTTAAGGCAGTTTTTTGCCTGCCTGCTATTTTCTCTGGGATAAATTCAGTGTGATCCGCCTCCCCGAATAGTACCTAAACCCACAGAAATATGACTACAGCATGCTGATCAAGAACAGACTTACAGCAATAAATTCTTCGAAAACAAGTGTTAACATTTATTTGTTTTACAGTAATACAATGAAATTCAAACACTGGAAATATTTTACCTCAGAAATCACTTCCTATTTATCACAGTGAGTGTAGCATCAAATGAAAGTTGGACAGAATGCTGCTTTTCTGTGTTACAATATCTTAAATCACATAAACATCACTACTTACTTAACACTCTATAGCCTACACCTTAAAAATCACAAAAAACCTTAAAAACCTATAGCATTCAACAAATGGTGATCAGTCATGTATGGAATGGGTGGAGATGATCCCATCTGAATCCCACAGCACTCATGCAGCTTTATTGATAGGCAGGCCTCAAATGTTCTTTTTACTTACAGCACCTTACACATCCCTCTGAATTGTCAACATGGGTCCAATTCTTCTCTGTCATAGGCAACTGGATTGCTTCCAGTGCTAAGCCCAGACCTAGGACTTAGTTAGCTAGTTTGCTTAGACCTTCAATGCACCAATGCCTTACCGATTCTCAGGATCCGGGCCGGTCTGTAAGGACCGGGTCCGATGCTGCTTGCTGCTGTCTTCAGATCACTGCTTGGTGCTGGATTCTGCTGTTGGCCGATGGTCAGGCTTGGTCCGTTGCTGTCTGGGTTCTCATGGCTTTTCAGGCACGTGGTGTGGTGTGTGGCTATGGCTTTGAGCGTCAAAACTCCACAAACTGCACCAGGAGATGTCTCTCCTTAAATACTCTCAGGGGGTGGAAGGGCAACATAAAGAAACGTGCAAGGGGTGGGGGAGTGAGTCAGAATGTACAGGAACATCTGTGAAGGGATGGGTGAGCTTCAAAGAGTAGATCAGAGTTTAAGGTGCAAGTATTAGATCAAATGGGGCTTGGGCAAGTGTGTACATAGGGGTCCTCCTTAAAAGAGTTTGATGGGCTGTAAATCATTGATCAACTGTTGAAAGCTCCTTAGGTTAAACTTCTTAATTACTTTCTAAAGTATCCTAATTATGGTCATTACTTTGTAACTAAGTTAAAACTTCAATTGCTGTCTCCCAGGAATTAAACTGAGACTTTTAGAAAGAGTTTTCTATCAGTGTGCCTTCTGCTATTCTCATCCATTAGTTCAAGTAATTTTGAGAAAAAGATTTCAGGCTGCACTGTTGCTACCAATGGAGTAGCTGATGCCATGGTGGGTACTGACACAGTGGTCAGTGCCAGCTGATGGTCATGGAGCCAATGCATGGACTGTTTGTGCTGAGTTGGCACACAGAGCCTCTTAGGGTCTCTTGAGGCATGATTAGCTCATCTGAGGTCCTTTATTGAGCTGGTTTGAACAGTACTAGAAGAACTGTGAGCCTCAGGTGTACTGTATTTAGGTGAGGTCCAAAGGCGTAGCTGTGTTAGTCTAGTTCAGTAAACCAAACAAACAAGGAGTCTTGTGGCACTTAAAGACTAACATATTTATTTGTTGCATGAGCTTTCATGGGAGAAGATCTCACTTTGTCAGATGCTTTGAAGATGGGGGAACTTAAGCCCAGTGAGCCAGGCATGTTGTTCGTGAAGAAACCAACAGTGAAAGTCCTTCTTCTTCTTCTTCTTCTTCTTCTTCTTCTTCTTCTTCTTCTTCTTCTTCTTCTTGTGTTTTTTCTTTTTTCTTTCTTCTTTTTTTGCTGTCTTCCTCGCGGAGGCCCAGTGGCTGCCAAGCAGCCAGGGAATAGGAAAAAATGTCGGAAAAAAGTTTTGCTCTTTTTCTTGTTTGCCCCCCCCGCCCCCCCGTTTTGTTAACTAACTGGGTAAACTGGGAAGGCAAGTAACTAACTATAAGGGAAAGATGGGCAAATCTTTTTTTGTTTTTTTTGGTTTTTTTTTCAGAGAAGGGTAAAAGAAGAGCTGCTGCAGAGAGACCAGTGGTTGAGAAGGAGCTGACAGTGGCTGGCAGCACGTGCACACACTACATACAATGCAAACAGACATGAGACCACTATAGCATGTGCTGCCCACTCTCATGCTGCTGTGGAAATCTCTCATCAAAGGTGCCATGGTATGTGACACCAACAAGTGGAGTACCCGCAGGGACAACACTCAACAAAGAATGTGTCCAGTTTTGGGGGCCCCACTACAACAAAAATGTGGACAAATTAGAGTCCAGCAGAGGGCAACAGAAATGATTAGGGAGCTGGAGCATATGACTTACAGGGAGAGACTAAAGAAACTAGGCTTAGTCTGCAGAAGAGAAGACTCAGGGAGGGATCTGATAGTAACTTTAAACTACTTGAAGGGGTGCTCCAGAGAGGAAGGATCTAGGCTACTCTCAGTGGTGACAGAGGTCAGAACAAGGAGCAGTGGTTTCAAGTTGCAGCTGAGGAGGTCTAGGTTGGATATTAGGAAAAACTCTTTCACTGTGAGGGTGGTGAAGCACTGGAATGGGTTGCCTAGGGAGGTGTTGGAATCTCTGTCTTTGGAAACTTTTAAGGCCCTGTTAGACAAAACCCTCGCTGGGATGACTTAGTGGGAGTAGTTCTGCTTTTAGCAGGGAATTGGATTAGATGACCTCCTGAGGTCCCTTCCAGCCCTAATATTCTATGATTCTGTGATCAGATAAGATCTGATCAATACCCCTAACAAATGTGGTTCTTTTACACAATATAGTAAAGAAGTATAAAGAAGTAAAGTAAAGAAGACAGCCAGATTGATTCTCATTATGTTAGCTAAAAACCAGGTGTGGAGTGATTTTGGCTCACTATTTGTGCAATATGCGTAATCCTTCCTTATTTCTCAAGCATTTTAGAACTCTCTCTGATAATTGGGGTCTTTTTTCCATGAAGAACTTTTTCTCCCCCCTTATCAGTTATCTTTCAGGTCCAGTTTCTTCAAGTAAGCCACATTCCAAGTCCAGCATCCTAATAAAATATACCACCTTTCACTGGTCTTCAGATTGCTAACTGAAAACCATATATTTGCTTTAGCCGAGCTAATTTAACCCTTTATATACCTCTTTAATCATGCAATATACATAAAGGAACTGGGAATAGAAAATCTTCAGAACCTTGAATGGGACAGACCCTTTAACTGAAAGAGCTTACACAGCAGCACCAGCTTTTGTAACCCAAAATTGGACTCTTTGTGACCAATTTATTATAATATGATTCTAGAGCATAGATTTGACCTCGTAATGTATTTTTCAGTGAAGACAGTTTCAAAAACATCTATAATCCCAATTATTTCCCTAATAAATTATTCCCTCTTTGTTTATAACTGCCGATCTGCAGGAAGCATGCTATTTAGAGAGGATATATTAAACAGAGAGCTGGTCATAATAAGGATACTGAAAGACAAAAACACCACTAAGATCTAAGGAAATCAGAAAATGGATAGTCATTTAGAAAAACACACTTCAAATTTAATTTATAAAACATGTATATTGCTGAACATCTGGTGTGTTCAATTGTGGAGCACAGACAGATAATGTAGGAGGACAGACAGATAATGAATTACATTTACCTTTAAAGTATATGATAGTTAATGTTGTGTATCTGTCCTTCAGTGTCATAAAGTAAAATTATTTTGTAACCCTGTGTAATAGACATTATAACCAATGTTTAACAAGTATAAAAGATGGGTGAGAACATGAAAACTTTGGGGTCTCATTCTGCAACTGTCATCTTGGAGCATCGGATCGCGACCGACAGAGGCCTGGCTCCCTCCTTGCGCCCAGCCTAGTTGGCCACTAGGTTGGCTCAAGTAACACATGAAAGGACTGGTAATTATATCATACCAGGTTGCAGAACTTCGTGTGTGTGTGTGTGTGTGTGTGTGTGTGTGAGAGAGAGAGAGAGAGAGAGAGAGAGAGAGACTGCCTTTTGCTATTCTTACTTATTTACAATAAATGTGGCATATTGCCTTGTCCCCCTGAATAAGATCCTGCTAGTCTTTTCTTTTTATTAGGGGGTACTCTCCTGGGTGCCCTTTTTGGTATAACACAATGCACAATCAAATATTAATAGCCAGCCGTTTGCAGGCAAGCCCCAAAAACTCAGTTTACAGCAAATCTCCCACAACTCAAACCTTTCAAATTTTAATCCACAAATAAAGCAACATGGCCTGGCAGTATTAAAAATAGGGAGGGAGCAACAGCTGCTCCACCTACTTTTTTATGCTTAAATCTCAAGCACCTATTCGTCATCCTTCCCAGGCCTAATTAGTTTGCTTACCTCCAAGGTTTTGCAGGCCAATGTTATTTCAAGGCCTAACCAAGTACTTCAGTCCCATAGAGGCTACTGCACAAGGACACAACCTAAAATCCATCTTCAGGCAAGCAGATACCAACTCAAACTTGGCCTGGGGCAGGGGTGGGCAAAAAGCTCACACTACTGATGCAGGTTCAGAGGATCCATCAGTCTAAGGAGGAACACGAGCTGCCGGGCAAACAGGTCTGCTGGGCTCTGCAGAGCGAGCACAGCCTCCCTCCATCTCCTGTGAATTCTAAGCCAAGTGAAAGGAGTGCAATGGGTCAACAAGGAACTAACTTCTGCTACAAGATGTGTGATAAAAAAAACTGGCATTTTCCAGGAGGGGGAAAGTAGGATTCTTCCCAAGGATCAGCCCCCCACCCAATTACTCCTGGTTTACTCTGGTACCAGTCCTACTTTTTTTGATAAGCAATAACTTTTGTTTAAAGGCTTTTTGGAAAGAGTTCACAATCTCATACAATGGCCCCAAGATTCATGTATCAGAACATTTGCACATTTACCAGTTGGCAAGAGCTTGCAGGAGCAGAGTACAACTGATAAAGAATGTATTCTGTGATCCAGAACTAGCTGTAGAGGCAAGACACCTCTGGGGACTCTCAGATCAGTTTGGTGCCTAGCCCCAGAAAACTGCAGTAAGGAGCCAATCAGACTCTAGCTTGTAGGAGCAACTACAGAAGGAGCCAAAACCTTGTATGCTGATTAAGTCAATCTGTTCTGGAAGACTTGCCCTAATTAAACCCATTCAAAAACAAAAACAAAAAAACAAAGCAAAACAAAATAAACAAAAAGGAAGAAATGGAACTAACTTGCCATTTGCTGCCACTGATACTGGATAAATTCTCTAGCTTCCTAATCTCTGTTCTGAATAAGCAGCAGGAGCCATTCCACCCAAAAATGGAAGCTGCAGATCATAAGCATGTTCATTACAAATTTGGAGCATGCCCAGCAGTAAAACTGCAAAAAATGTGATACAACCATAAGTAAATGGCTTGGAGCCTGAGCAGTAAGGTCAAATGAGATACTCATGGCTCTGAAGTAAAAAACAATGGGACTGAACATTTACAGAATGAGACTATTGCAATGAGCTGGTGCAGTCTGAAGATGAGGTAACGTGTTATTGAGCATGCTTAATAGGCATAAAGAATAGCATTATAAAAGAAACCTTCAATGAAACAGTATATAAGGCAAATGATCATCAGGAAGTTGTTTAGTTCAGACCAGTGAGAAGAGCTGCTGGAGAGGACACTCCTCCACACGACAAAAGAGTTGCTGAGGAGACAGAACAGTTTATGTTCAAAGGAGAGAAACAATTCAGAATCCTGAGGAGAGAATTGCTGAGAAAAGCCACTTCACCAGCAACATTGGTAACAATGCAACAGAATCAATGGATAGTGTAAGGCTTTTAATTCCCATTACAGGTTAGTATAATATTAATAAGCATAAATGTGAAAATGAATGATGAATTATAATTTTCTTATGTAATACTTAAAATCTATTGCAAATTGATCATCCGTAATACAGCGCAACACTTAGAATAATTTAAAATGTATGTTATTGTAGTCTAGATGCCATGAAAGAATTCTATCTAATTCCCATTTTTAGATCATATTGTAGTTGGAATTATAAATTACATCAATTAAAGATACTTCGTTTTGGAAGAAGTCCTACCTGTATCAATCCCTTCAGAAAATTATAGATGTACCTTCAAGTATTTTCTTAGCTGCCCTTAAGACCCATACCCCAGGAAGAATAGATTAAGGGGGCAATATGCAGGTTACTCTACGTGTGCCCCAAATTTCAGGATAGCGTCATCACATTGTTCCCTCTGCTATACCCTGCTTCCCTACTCTGGTTTTGTCTTGTTTATTTAGATTATAAAACTCTTTAGGGGCCAGGTCTGTGTACTTCTCTGTCTGAGCATTGCCATGATTAATAACATTCCACTCATGTTTCCAGAGGCTTACACTTTGTATTTGAAGGGACTTACTACACTGAGATAGCTATGAAGAAGTCTAAGAAGTCTAAACTACACTACCAAATACCATGGCTTCAAATGTGGTGGCCTGCAGTCTGCAGCTTAATGAGCTGCGAGGTCATTTAGTTGTGTTAAATTAACTCAATTGAGCCAACATAATGTCCTGGTATTTGAATCAGTGGGGGCAGTATCATGGGTGGTTGCTTTTCCAGGAGCGCAGAGTGGTATGCACAGAACACTACACAACAGTTCCTGAGTGTGGGATACATGTAGGGAGCTAATGGTATTACATGTCCATTCCCTTCCCTTGTCAGATCTACTCCTTGATGACCGGGGGAGGCAGCAGCTCAGACTGAGGCTTTACTACAAGCCACTCCTCTGCTCAGTGGACTCCTCACTGCTTCCCCAAGAGGTGCAAGGCTACTGCTGCAGGACACCATGCCACCAGCCCAAGATCCACAATCCTGCTACCACCCACAGGGTCTAGGGCACCCTTGCTTTTCCCACTCAGCACTGCAGGGTTGGATACAACTGTAGCCAGGGATTTTTGTTCCAAAATGCTGACAACTATCCAACAGAATGCTGGGAAGAAATTGGCAGAAAAACCCCAAGAATTTAAATTCCTGAAAGTGAAGCCATTAATCAGTCACAGTGTAAAGACAGTACTAAAACATCTTGTGTAACATAAACACAGTAATTAGTGATAAGGTATAGATAAAATGTAAGTGCTAAGGAAATTCAGCATTTGGTAATTGATCAGCAATATCATTCTTTGTCACCTCCTCTCTCCCCAGTGTCACTGTACATAAGCTGTCCCTTACGTAACCCTGAAAATGCCATGCCTCACACAGTCCCTAAGGGATCCCTATATAAATCCCTTAGGCAGCCCTTAGAATGCTATCCCTCCTTGTTTCCCTTCCTTAGCCATAGGCTGTTTAGACCCTCATCCCCTAGTAATCTTGTTGCTACAGATGCAGTAACTTGTAGAGAATTTCAAAGATGTCCCTGAGCAGTGCCAGGAAGGGGTACCCCCATAACGTGAAAAACATAGACTTGTCTGGGGTAGGATGAAATCTACCACCTTTGGAACAGTGTCAGGGTGATGTGGGGTGATGACGGCATTCAGAGCAGCTGAATTGCCTGATGTCTATAACCAATTGTTTGCATTACATTTGAATTTGTTTAATCCAAGTGCTATTATTGAGATATGGTGGGTTACTTACCACTAACCCGTCCTTCTTTGAGACGGGCTGCTCACATACATTCAGTTACAGTTGTCTATGTGCTGCAGCACACAGTAGCTCAGAAAGTCTTTAAGGTAAAAAGGAGGACATATTCTCCTTTTGCCTGACATCTGGTAAGCCTAGTCCTGGCTGGCCTTTGATTGGCTTGTTCCTACGTGGGCCCCGGCCACTTTTTCCTTTTCTTATTTGTGAATCATGCATTGCAACGTCAATCATATTAGCATGCATGGTGTGTGACAGGGAACAGTCGGGCTGGCGGGTTGTGCAGTGGCTCTCTGGGAGCCAGCTCAGTCTGCTGTGACTGAGACTCTGATTGGTTGGCAGACCATAGCAGAGCTGAGCAGGGATTGGATGGAGCTCTTCCTTTATTCCCCTGTGCTCTGATTCACTCCCATGATCTACTGTGGGCATTATAATTTTTCTTTTCCAGTTTTCTTCTCCTTCATCCCA
This sequence comes from Podocnemis expansa, assembly GCA_007922195.1. NCBI lineage: Eukaryota > Metazoa > Chordata > Testudines > Podocnemididae > Podocnemis > Podocnemis expansa. Next base: position 45,736,532 of record ML681992.1, read on the forward strand.
TCCTGCCATATTCTACAATTAAGAAAATAACAAACTTAGGATCTTACACACTCTATTTGTTTAAAAAATTAATAACACTTCTCTCCCTCTTCTTGTAATAGTGTATATGCTTTATTTAAAACATCAAGGACATTTTTCTTAGATCAATTTGGCATTATAACAAGATCTAAGTGTACCTCCCTAGATATCCATTCTTATGCAATTTTTAATGTTTTGTCCTGACTCATAACTACTTCAGATTTCAGGATGATCTATACCTTCAAGTCAGTGGCACAGCTATGGGTACCCGCATAGCCCCACAACATGCCATAATCTTTACAGCTGACCTAGAACAATGCTTCATTGAATCTTGTCCAAAATTGCCTCTCCTTTACCTATGTTACATTGAGAACATTTTCATTATCTGGATCCACAGGAAAGAGTTCCTGGAAGAATTCCACCAGAACTTCAATAATTTCCACCCCACCATCAACATCAGCATAGACCAGTCCATACAAGAAATACACTTCTTGAACACTACTATTCGTATAAGGGATGGACTCATTAATACCACCCTATACCAAAAACAAACTGACCACAATGGATACCTACATGCCTCCAGCTTCCATCTAGACACATTACACAATCCATCATCTACAGCCAAGCCTTAATGTACAACCGGATCTGCTCTGATCCTTCAGACAGAGACAAACACCTATAAGACCTCTATCAAGGACTCCTAAAACTACAGTCCTCACCTGGGGAAATGAAAAAACAGATCTACAGAGCCAGACAGGGATCCAGGGCTGTATTCACACAGCACTTTTGTTTCGGAACAACCTTGTTGTTTCGAAACAAAAAAAAACCATGTTCACACGACGCACCATTGTTTCGAAACAAGGGTGTTGTTTCGAAACAAGTTAAACCCCATTTGGGGGCGAAACAACTTTGTTTCCGAACACCTTGTTTCAAAACAACTCTTGTGAACATGTTGTTTTGGAACAAGGGGTTCCGAAACAACAGATCAAGGGCTGCCCCCTCAGCACCCTGGCCAGGGAACACTCAGCACCCTGGCCAGGGTGCTGAGGGGTGTCCCCTGGCCAGCGCCTGCAAAGGGGGGCTGCAGGCACCGGCAGGGTTTAGCACTGCCCAGCGCTGCAGCCCACCAGTGCCTGCAGCCCCCCTTTGCAGGCACCGGCAGGGAGCAGCGCTGGGCTGCGCTGAACCCCGCTGGTGCCCGCAGCCCCCTGAGGAAGTGAAATAGCAGGTTCACAGTGTGAACCTGCTATTTCGTTTCCCGCCTTTTTCCTTATTTCGAAATAACTATTTGTTAATTCAAAATAAGTTATTTCGAAATCAGGCGTTATTTCAAAACAAGTTGTTTCGATACAACTTGTTTCAAAATAACCATCTGTGTGTGAATACAGCCCAGGAGTCACCTACTGCAGGACAGACCTGATAAAGAAAACAACAGAGCATCACTGGCCCTCACCTACAGCCCCCAGCTAAAATCTCTCCAACAAATCATCAAAGATCTACAACCTATCCTAGAAGATGATCCCACTCTCCCTCAAGCTTTGGGAGGCAGGCCCATCCTTGCTTACAGACAGGCCCCCAACCTGAAGCAAATACCAGCAACTGAACAGCATACAAGAACACTAATCCAGGAACCTATCCTTGCAACAAACCCTGTTGCCAAGTCTGCTCACACATCGACTCCAGTGATACCATCACAGGTCCCAACCATATCAGCCACATGCCATCAGGGGCTCATCCACTGATGTGGTATACACCATCATGTGCCAGCAATGCCCCTCTGCCATGTATGTTGACCAAACTGGACTGTCCTTGTGAGAAAGGATAAATGGACACAATTTGGATGTAAAAAATTTCCACATCCATAAATCAGTAGAAGAACACTACAGTCTCCCCAGACACTCAGTAGCAGAGTTAAAAGTTGCCATGCTTCAACAAAGAAACTTCAAAAACAGACTTCAGCTAATCTGCAAGCTTGACACAATCAGACTGGGTCTGAATAAGGGTTTGGAATTTTTAGCAAATTACAAAAATTGATTGTCCCTGTTTACACATTCTTTCCCTTTGATCAAATGGTGTGAATGGGCCCCATCTGCCCTCTGAATTGACTTTCCTAACACTTGCTCTCCTCTATCCCGGCATGTGTATCTATAGGAAGGAATTATTAATGCTAGTGTGAAAATCCTGAATTTCAGCTTCCTGATGAAAATATTGAGCACTGAAAATATGAATGAGACTCTGCCCTCTGTCTTTTTTGGAAATGAAGAACTATGGGAAGTAGAGCCATCTTCCCTGATACTGAGGTGGGACACTCTCTCTCATACCCTTGAAGAGGCTGTCTGTGTCCTGTTGAAGAATCAATTGTTGGGAAGAGGGTTGCTTGGGACAGTGGTGAGGAGGGAAAGAAAGAAATTTAGTGGAATGTCTATGGTGGCTAATCTTCAGAATGCAACACTCCCTATTGACTTGCACTAACTGTGGGCAAAGAGGGTGAGGCAGCTGCCAAAGATGGGTGGCAAACTATGTGGCATCAGTGTCTTAACCTGCGTGTCAAAAGTGACCCTTAGACTGTGACCAGAAATGCATTGAAGATGTGGTGGTGATCGAGACCAGGAAATAGGACTTTGGGATCTCTGTCTCTTGATCTCTGCCCATTGGCAGTAGGTGTGATAGGCAAAAAGTGGCCATGGCTTGAAGGGCTGTTTCTGATGATTCCTCCATGGAGTTGATGTGTAGATCCCCAGCTACCTTCAAGTGGATTGTGAGGTATTCAGGGAATGCAGACACTTATTTGTCTCGATATGGCACAGGTTGGTTTAATCAAAAAAAGAGTGGTTTTTTTGGATCTCTCTTGGAAGCCCAATGACATAGGGCTCTTTTGCAGCTCGCAGAACTCCCTGCACTTCTGTCGTTCTCCATCTATCAAACAAAGGTGGGGAATTTAGGGTTTCAGCCTTGTGGTAGGATGATGTGACTAGACATTTCTGCCCAGTGGGGAGGTAGATCTCAGTGTTTCAGGCCCAGGGGGCACCTACCAGGGCCTGAGGCTTCAGCCTCATGGCAGGTAGTGGAACTAGAGGCTTCTGCCCCACAGAGGGCACTTGCCAGGGCTTTGGGCTTCTGTCTCACTGGGCTCACCTGCTGGAGCTTCAGTCCTGCAGCAGGGCAGATTTGGGGTCTTCCTCCATGTGGGAAGCACTTGAGGGACTCAGGGCTTTGGCAGATGTACCCCAGGGAGCAGTAGCCTCAAGTCCTTTCAAGCAGGCCCTGCAGGGCAGAAACTTTGAGCCCTACCATCTCCCCTGCCGCAAGGCTGAAACTCCAAGGTCTAACAGGAGGGTCTTGACTCACAAATTTCTGAAGATTGTGGTATGCAGCTTAGAGATCAGCAGGTTTGTTCAGCCCTGGATGAGAGCCATATAAATATCTAGATAGGTACAAAAAAGTTTTTCTTTTCTCATGTGCTGGCTTTTTATGTACTAACAACAGTTCTGCCATTAACAGCTATTAAGAGTGTAATACCATCCCTGATTTTATGTTTACTTTGACATTTTTACTAAAGCCTCCTTTTGAAATGTTGCACTGAAATATTTCACTGGGGTGTGGGGGGGGGGGGGCAGGATCATATCCTAGGAGGAACATAGTAAAGGACTAGAGCTTTTTTGTGGTCTTAACCTGGATCCAGAACAGTGCAATTTACTAGGAAGTTTGAGGAGAGTGTTTAAATATAGCATATTTTTGGCAATATCTGGGTATAGACTAGTCACTCAGCTAACCATGCAGAGAAGCTGAATGGGCTTGTTATTCATAACCTACTCTATTAAAATAGATATTCCTCCTCCCCATACAACACTTTTTCTGATTGCAGGAGAGCATAATCTTCATCTCTTTATCTACTAAGCCATCCATTTAAATTTGAGATAATAAAAAATTGTAATAAACATTGATATTTCCACCGGAGTTTGAGTGCTTTTAACAAGCAATTTTGCTGTGATCTTTATTTCCTTTAATAGATGACTTCCTTGTTGTCAGGGCTGCTTCTGTCTTGAAGAGAATTAATCTAACCAATATGTGCACTTCAGTTAAATGTATTTTTGGCAGATGTCCACAACTGAAATCAAGTGCTGAACATGGCAGACCATTTTCTAATTGGACATAAAATTCATAGAGGTTTTTTAATCATACAATTACTTGCTATATGGTATTTCCAGTGAGATTTAATGAGCGCATTTTAGGGCAAGTTGGTCAAACCCATAGTATTGCTAATTTCTAAAGGCTATAAACAAGTCACTTGATGCATCTCTTCACTAAATTACATCTTTGAAAATAATATTTCTTCCTTTATTATATTCATATACAGAAGCATCTTTCTGGGAACAAAAATATTTGCACGTATATAATTTATAGTAGTTGTTTAGCTTCAGCACAACTATGCAATGTACACTGTTGTACACTGAGTACATGTGATTATTTGACCAGCCCAGAGCATTTTTAATTGGACAATGCTATCTTGAGCTTTGTATGGAGTAGTGAGGGTTTAGTTTAAAACATGACAAACAAGGAGTCCTCTGGCACTTTTAACGACTAACACATTTATTTATCACATAAGCTTTTGTGGGTATTATCCTACTTCATCAAATGCATGAAATGGCAACTGGGGTGTTTTTGACGTATGTATATACATGCAGAGAAGAGTAAGTCACAAACTCAATTCAAACAGTCCCAGAGGGGCAGTCTATTAGTCTGTTTCAGAAAACCAAACAAGTTGTTGTGGTTCAAACAGCGTGGAAGTTGGTTTTAATGAACAATAGATGGTAAGCTAAAAATATTAAAAGAGGAGAAATTATCTTTGGTAGTGAGTGAGTCATTTCAAGTCCCTATTCAGAGCTAATCGGATTATACCAAATTTGCATATGATTTCCAGCTCTGCAGTTTCATGCTGAAGTCTGGTTTCATTTTGTTTTGTTTTGCTGAAGTACTATAACTGTCATGTCTGTTACAGAATGGCCAGGGGAGTTGAAGTGCTCTCCTACTATTTTTCAAATGTTACCATTCTTGATGTCTGATTTTTGTCCATTTATTCTTTTGCACAGAGACAGGCCAGCTTGGCCAATGTATAAGGCAGGGTGGCATGCTGGCACATATCACATTGGTAGATACACAGACGAATGTGCCACTGATGAAATGGATGATTTGGTTAGGTCCTATGATGGTGTCACTTGAGTAGATATGCAGGCAGAATTGGCAACAAGGTTTGCTGCAGGGATGGGTACCTCCCTTAGTGTTTCTGTTGTATGGCTTGTAGTTGCTGGTAGGTATTTGCTTAAGGTGAGTTGGGGGGGGGGTCACCATCTGTAAGTGAGGACTGGCCTGCCTCCCAAGGCTTGAGAGAGTGAAGGATCATTTCTGAGAATAGGTTGTAGATCCTTAATGATGTGCTGGAGAGGTTTGACTTGGGGGCTCTAGGGGATGACCAGTGGTGTTCTCTTCTTTCCCTTGCTGGGCTTGTCCTGCAGTAGGTGACTTCTGGGTACCTGTTTGACCCTGTCAATCTGTTTCTTCACTTTCCTAGATGGGTACTGTAGTTTTAAGAATGCTAGATAGAGATCCTGAAGGTGTTTGTCTCTGTCTGAGGAATTGGAGCAACTGTGGTTGTATCTTAGGACTTGGCTGTAGACAATGGGTCATGTGATGTGTCCCGGATGAAAGGTGGAGGGATGTAGGTAGCTACAGCAGTCAGGTTTCTGGGATGGGATGGTGTTTATGTGTCCATCACTTATTTCAACAGTTGTGCCAAGAAAGTGGATCTCCTGTGCTGGACTGGTCCAGTCTGAGGTTGATGGTGGGGTGGAAATTGTTGAAATCTCAGTAGAATTCCTAAAAAGCTTCCTTTCCATGGGTCCGTATGATGAAAATGTCAACAGTATAGCATAAGCAGAGGAGTGGCACGTGGGGACAAGAGCTGAGGAAACACTGCTCTAAATCAGCCATAAAAGTGTTGTCATTTTGTGGGGCCATGTGGGTACCCAAAGCAGTGCCACTAACTTGAAGATATAAATTATCTCCAAATCTGAAGTGATTGTGGGTGAGTACAATGTCACAAAAATCAGCCACTAGCTATGCCATGACATTGTCTGGGATAGTGTTCCTGCTGGTTTGTAGTCTGTCTTTGTGTGGGGTGTTGGTGTAAAGAGCTTCAACTTCCATAATGGCCAGGATGGTGTTTCTGACAGATCACCAATGGATTATAGTTTTTTCAGGAAGTCAGTGGTGTTTTGAAGACATGATGCACTAAATGGATGTAACAATCAATTTGATGGTATGACAGAAGGAAGGACAAGGGAAATACTGTCAATAAGATCCAAATGCTATCACCTTCAGTAGCCTGATGCCTCCTGATGCCAGGCTGGCAGTGCTGTCTAGCAAAACCACTGAGGCTGTTTTCCTGTGGCAGCCGTGCACTGTGTGGAAGGCTCCATCCAACTGCAATGGATCTATCACTAAGTGAGAGGGAGGTGTTGGAAAATCTGGGTTCTATTAAATAAATTTGTTAACCTTTAAACATGCCACAGAACTCCTTGTTTGTTGTGCTCTGACACTGACTTGCTTAGGCAAGGCACTTAACTTGTATACCTCATTTTCCCCATCTACAAATTAGGATAATTGATGAACATTTTTGTAAAGTGCTTTGAGATCTATGGACATAGAGCTCTACATAGGAGTGTAAAGTATTATTTATATATTTATTTATTATACCCTCACATTCCTACCTCACCCTACTTAGCTTTGTGAGAGCTTATATGTTTTCAGTTCAAGGATGATTTGCGGCAGACCAATAGCATTTCATAGGTTGTGGATATTGGTATACTTGCAGATAAATAAAAGATTATGTTTTTGCTTGTTTGCATTATATCAGATGTACTAAAGCTTTCACACTTGGTATCCATATTGTCCTTACTTCTTCCTACTAAAAAGTTTCTTGTTTTTTATTCAAAAATAACAAGGCAAAGAAATGTTAAAAGGGTCAACGGAAGGCTGCAGATTATTTCTAGTAGTAATAATTTACCTGTCTGCCTTTTTATTAGCGTGTATAGATTTTCTTCTCTCTCTCAGTGTGTAACAAATTACTTAGCAGACCCAGAACTTTTTATTTTCAGCTTGTGAAGCCTCTTCTTTGACCTGTTGACAAACGAGCAGCATAGTTGAAGATGTTTAAATTTTGCACCTTGTAACATTTTTTTAGTGGTAATTTATTTATGTGCATCAGGAGATGCTCCTACTATAATGGATCACTCTGCTCTCTCTAATGAAAATAATAATGGGAAAATTTGCCACAAGAGTCATAATGAAGGCCAATACATTTTAATATATCTTCTACTAAACGATTTAAGCATGACTGTCCTATGTGTTAACTTTTTTTCACGACACACAGTACGTTTGGTACTAAAAATTGTGATGTATTAGCATTTGATACAGTATAGAGCCAATGTTTACTAAATTAACTGCACAGCACTCCTATGGGCTAGAAAAATAAGGGGTAAGCTCCTCTGTCTCTGGGAGCACTAGGACCAGTTGGTGCCCTCTCCTCCGAACCACACCATGTGGTCATGGAAGGAAACTGCAGTGAGGAGCCAGCCAAAGACTCCAGCCACTTGGGGCAGAAACAGCCAAAGCAGGGATCTTTGAGCACTCAGAGAAGCTTCCACACTATTGACTGGACTTTCTCCACCCTCTGCTGAATGGCTGTTTGGTCCATCCCATTCCCTCACAGTCAGGGGCAAACTGTCCTTCAGGTAGTTCTGGCAGAAGCCAGAGGGGCTGGTGCACTCAAGGGCTGGTAGGCTGGTTTTCCTGAAAAAAAAACATCAGGCCAAGGTAAGGCTTTCATCAGGCCCTCCAGCTGGGCCTCCCCTGCCCATCCCTGCTCCTTCCCTTTGCATTTCTCCCATCACCATGTGGGCTCAAAATCACCCTGGCTGAAATGTGACAGTTGTTCTGCTCATCCTCCTGGCCCCACCCCTTCCCACCACCACATGGGCTCAGTGACACCCATTCCCAACTCCAGGTCCCACCCTTTCCATTTATCCCCTCCCACCTCTTTAAATGCCAGGGCTGATGTTTAGACCCAGTCTATCACTGCTCACAGTCTCTTCACCTCGACTTCACTTCAACCCCTGCTCCTGCTGTTTGCTTCGCTCCGTGCCCTGACCCTTTCACGCTTCTTCCCTTTCCACTTAGCTGATCCCCTCCTAACTAAACCCACCAGTTTGCTGCCATCATATTGTTCACTCTGCTTGGGTACTGAGTCCCTGCTCCAACCCTGTGTCGGTCTAGTCTATATAGATTCTAAGGTCTTAGGCTCAAGGACTGTATATTCTTGAAATAGAGGCTTTTCTGCAAAAATATAAAATCTTTGTGCAACACGTATGTGCTGAGTCCGCAGTAGCTGGGTTGATAGCACTGGTGTAAAGCAATGTCCCAAAATAAAGTTGTCACACTTCCTATGAGACATTAATTCACTTAATTTTAACTAGCATCTATGTGTTGCACAGTCAAATGTTAGTCTTCTACAGACGGCTGAATTTTACTGTAAGAGTTCAAATTCATTTTGGAATTCAGATATTGAGATAACTGCAGCCAAAACATCAAAATGCAGAAAGTAGTACTACTGTTCTTATAAATTCCCAAACCACCCCTGTGGTAAGAAGTATATATAGAGTGAAATTCTGTGAACAAACTTAGTTCCAATCAATGGGACTTAATGTCAATGGGATTGCATAGTTATAAATCGGTATAGGATAGGCATGAAGTACTGAGATCTACAATTAATATTTCACTTGGTTTGATATACTTGTTTTGTTGGGAAAGCTTGAAAAATTACTTCTCCTTTTACAAAAATTTTGCAATAAAATGAACAACCCAACTGAACAACTTAAATTATGAAATGTTATTTTTTTAAAATCTAGATATGAAAATAATTGAGAAAAATGAGGAACTTTAAAAAATAGGAATTGCCTGTCACACTAAATTCCCTGAAAAGGTAAGAAAACCAATTATGTAAAATCAGTTGCAAGGCATTCTTTGAGTTACAAAATTAAATTCATTTGGACTTTAGAAAAACTGTAGAGATTACAGCCCAATTCCAGACAGTTCTTCCAATGGAGATAAGAATAAGAGGCTGGGGCTACCTCAGTAATCACAAAATCAAAGCCAGTGGTGTTTAAAAGAAAACTGCCTTGATCATACATCTTAGCTAACTGAATGAATATTATAGTATAGTAGCCAAATAAATATTTAATATTCCATATTCAAAACTCGGTTTGGAAAAGTGCTCAGGGAACATCTGTTACTGTTTCATTATCTCCATCTCTGTGAGTGTCATTGATGTTTCTCAATGAGAGATGTGTTTTTCCCAATATAGTTCATTATCAGGTGGGATTTTCACATGTCTCAGATGACAGTATTTGAATGCATGAGACAGGCAGGCAGTTCTCATAGATGTTGTGAAAGGAATTCTATTTTTAATTTTTATTTTATTAATTTTACAGCAGCCTTGCTGTATAATGAAGTAGAAAGTCTCATACCAAATTCTGAACATTGTTTCCTAGGTCTTGAACTGTGTTAGGAAAGAGCTCCTATTTTCCTGTTATTTTCTTAATATATTTAAGAGACCTGAAGATACTTTTGTTGTCATTTATTCTTCTGTGCAATTACGTGTCATGATAATAGCTACAGCTAAGGGCTGTAACATCTCTCTTATGGGAAAACCTGAGAGTGGGCTGGATTGCTGTAAGAATATGCATTTGTACTCTGAGTTGCTTGTGTATCATATGTGCAAAGAATAAGGCTTGGACAACTGTGGAATGTTTCAAGATTCACTAGTGCATGGAGGTCCACACGCAAGTCATGCAGATTTCACAGGATGAAGGAGAACTTACTCAGTGACAGTGGTTCCCAACCTCGGGTCCTCAGAGCTTCTCCAGGGGCTCTGCAGATAGGCTGGGAGCTGGGGACGGACAATGCCAGGTGGGAGCTGCTCTGCCACAGGCTGGGAGTTTTTAAAACTCTTGCACCGCCCTAAGCATGCTCAGCTCCTGCTCAGGGAGGGAGCAAGCCTGTGGCATGGCCATTCCTGGCTCTGGCAGCCAGGTAAGGGGGCCCTGGGTAGGAGGGTTGGACTTGGGGACAGGCAGCCATGAGGGAAAACGCGCAGTGGGGTGTGGGTGTCTGCCAGAGGCAGTGGGGGAAGCTGGTGGCAGGGCAGCAGTGTTAGGAGGGGGTTGGGGTGACTCAGGGCCAGACCCTACCACAGGTGCTGCTGCTCCGTGGCTTGGGCCCGATTCTGCCGGCTCCCCCCTGCTGCCACTCTGTGGAGGGGGCAGGATTCTGCCGATGGCCCCCCCCAGTGCATAGTAGCAGTGCGGCTCCCTAACACCACCACAGCTGGGATCCAGGTGGGGGGTGCAAATAATTTTGCACACTGGGAAGGGGTCCCCATCCTTGAAAAAGCTCGGAACCCCTGATCAATGACATAGGATGCTACTTCTGAAACTTTCTTCAACCTAGGTAGCTTGATTCTCTTTTAGGTCATGTTGTCTTGACTGCCAGTGAGATTCTTGAAAGCATGGAGCAGTAACCAAGGCAAATTTACACTGCCAGGGTGAGCATTGGTCCCTATGAATGAAAATTTCCAGAAGGATAGCTGTTAGTCTATGTACAGCAAAAACAACAAGAGCCCTGTGGCACCTTAAAGACTAACAGACGTTTTCGGGCATAAGCTTTCGTAGGCTCCAACACACTTTGTCAGATGCATGAAGTGGAAACTACAGCTGAGAGGTATATATACACGTGCCAGGATGCCACAAGAGACCACAACTGTGACATCTTTGACTCACGCAAAAAATATTGTGAATCTATCCAGCTATACGTTCAACCCAGCAGAAGTCTGTCTTGCCTCAGGGACTCTCTTTCTGCCCCACCACCCCCATGTACATGATACAGTTCTGCAGTGATCTGGAAGCCTACTTTCACCATCTCCAACTCAAGGAATATTTCCACCACACCACTGAACAACTCACTAACCCAGAGATGCCTTCCTTCCAACTCAACAAGAAGAATAATTCTGGATAGACTCCTCCTGACAGCTGTAACAACAGACTAGACTTTTACATAGAGTTTTTCCATCAACCGTGCACAAGCTAAGATTGTAGACAAGCAGTATCATTTGCCCCATAAACCTCAGCCATGCATAACACAATGTTATCCACAGCCTCAAAAACAACTCTGACATTATAATCAAAGAGAATGACAAAGGACGTACTGAAGTCATCATGAATAGGTCAGATTATGAACGGGAAGCAGCCAGACAACTCTCTAACACCACATTCTACAAGCCACTACCCTCTGAGCCCACTGAAGAATACCAAAATAAACTACCACATCGGCTTAAGAAACTCACTGAAGAAGCACAGGAACACATCCATACAGATATACCCCAAGAGCTCTGACCAGGGGTATTTTATCTACCACCCAAGATCCAAACCTGGGAATTCTGGATGCCCAATTATCTTGGGCCTTGGCAGTCTCACAGCAGGATTGTCTGGCTATGTGGACTCTCTCCTCAGGCCTATGCCACCAGCATGCCTAGCTATCTCCGTGACACCAGCTACTTCCTGAAAAAACTACAATCCATTGGTGATCTCCCAGAAAACACCATCCTAGCCATTATGGATATAGAAGCCCTCTATACCAACATTCCTCACAAAGGCATCAGGAACAGTTTTCTAGGTGATGACATGGCATACCTGGTAAATGAACTTTGTGACTTTGTCCTAAGCTACAACTACTTCAGATTTGGGGGTGATCTATACCTTCAACTCAGTGGCATGGTTATGGGTAACTGAATGGCACCACAGTATGCCCACATCTTTATGGCTGACCTAGAACTTTGCTTCATCGAATAATGTCTACAATTACCCCTCCTTTACCTACTTTACACGGATGACATTTTCATCATCTGGACCCAAGGAAAAGAGTCCCTTGAAGAATTCCATAGGGACTTCAACTATTTCCACCCCGCCATCAACCTCACCCTGGACCAGTCTACACAAGAAATCCACTTCTTGGACACTACCATATGTATAAGGTATGGATGCATTAACACCACCCTATACTGAAAACCAACTGACCACAGTGCATACCTACATGCCTCCAGCTGCCATCTAGGACACATTACACGATCCATCGTCTACAGCCAAGCCTTAATGTACAACCGGATCTGCTCTGATCTTTCAGACAGAGACAAACACCTATAAGACCTCTATCAAGCATTCCTAAAACTACAGTACTCACCTGGAGAAGTGAAAAACAGCTCTACAGAGCCAGATGTGTACCCAGGAGTCACCTACTACAGGACATATCTGACAATGAAAACAACAGAACACCACTGGCCATCACCTACAGCCCGCTAGCTAAAATTTTTCCAACACATCATCAAAGGTCTACAACCTATCCTAGAAGATGATCCCACTCTCCCTCAAGCCTTGGGAGGCAGGCCCATCCTTGCTTACAGACAGCCCCCCAACCTGAAGCAAATACCAGCAACTGAACAGCATACAACAAGAACACTAATCCAGGAACCTATCCTTGCAACAAACCCTGTTGCCAAGTCTGCTCGCACATCGACTCCAGTGATACCATCACAGGTCCCAACCACATCAGCCACATGCCATCAGGGGCTCATTCACCTGCACGTCCACTGATGTGGTATACGCCATCATGTGCCAGCAATGCCCCTCTGCCATGGACATTGGCTAAACTGGACCATCCTTGCACAAAAGGATAAGTGGGCACAAACAGGACATCAAAAATGGCAACATCCATTGACCCATAGGAGAACACTTCAATCTCCCTGGGTACTCAGTAACAGACTTGTAAGTTGCCATACTTTAACAACAGCAACAAAACTTCAAAAAGAGACTTCAGCATGACACTGCAGAGCTGGAGGTGATTTGCAAGCTTGACACAATCAGACTGGGTCTGAATAGGGTCTTGGAATGTTCAGCATATTTCAAAAAGTAATTGTCCCTTTTCATACATTCTCACCCTTTGATCAACTGGTATGAATAGGCCCCATCTGCCCTCTGAATTTACTTAGCTAACAGTTGTCCTCCTGCATCCTGGCATGCGTACATAGACCTCTCCACTGTAGCTTCCATTTTATGCATCTGACAAAGTGGGTTGGAGCCCATGAATGCTTATGCCTGAAAAAATCTGTTAGTCTTTAAGGTGTCACAGAACTCTGGTTGTTGTCCATATGAGTATTTCCTTGTGAATTTCTCATGAGATGGTGCATAGAGTGGCCCCCCATCAAGCCATAGCTACCCCAAGCATGTAGTTTCCTAATAGCAGGGTATCCACAGGTTTAAAATGGGGGGAGGAGCTGTTGCATAATTCCCACTTTCATATTTGAAAGCAATATTACCACATGTGATAAGGTATTTACCTCACACTCGCCTAGAAAGGATTAATGCAGAGTTACTAATTTTCTCAGTGGCCCAGAGATGAGGGGAATCAAGTTGCCAAGTAATCCCCTGACTGAGTGAGGGAGCCCAGCTGAGGAGGAATGAGCTAAGATGGTTAATAAAGACAAGAAATTGGAAGTAGAAGGGCCTGCTGGGAAAGTCTGCAGTCACTCCCTAGGATGAGGGAGGTTCATTTAAACTGGTAAGCCCAGAGAGGGGAGAAGCCAGGAAGGGTAGGACAGAGCTTAGGGAAAGGCAATGCAGTCTAGAACAGACCTTGGCTGCTGGCTAGAGGATTTCTGAGTTAGAACCTGGGGTAGAAGATGGGCCAAAATTCCCCTGCCAGCCACTGAGGGAGCAGTGAATGCAAGACTGCCTAGGATGGCTGACAAGGAAAGATCTACCACCCTAGATAGAGAAACCATTTGGTGACCTGGCTGGACAACTAACTCATGAAGAGGTAGCAGAGAGAGGGGCGTGAGAGAGGGGTTGTAGACCCAAAGAGAGAGGGGAAGAACAGCATGCGACCATGAGGAAGGCATTGATCTGGCAAGCTATTTCCCAGAATGACCAGGAGGAAATGCCGTTCAAGAAGTGAGTGGCCATCATGTCACACCATGCACTAGTAGCGATCACTTTTTAAAAATTTATTCTGAATTCCCATAATCTCATTGGGTATGTCCACGCACAGTCTTTAAATCGAACTAACACTGATTATTTTGATTTAAAGAAGGGTAAGTCCACACTACCATTCCTCATAGCGAAATGAGGATCTCCCTCATTTTGCTATAAGGAAATTCATATTGATATAATAAAACCTAGTTTTATGATATGAGGGTTAAATCAAAACCTTTATACCAATATAATGCTATGTGGATGCATTATTTCGATATAACAGTTATATCAATTTAAAGGAATTTGACCTTCTTCCTCCCAGGGTGCATGGCACACTGGAAGGAAGAGCCCAGGGTTCAGCACGTTGGCCAGAGGTGTGGGGGGTGGAAGGGACTCCCATGCTCAGCTCCCACAGGGCTGGCCGGGTGGTGAGGAGCCCATCTCTCTGCCACGTGGCCAGCGCTCTGGGAGCTGGGCGCAGGGGGCTCGTTCCCTGCCACCCAGGCAGGGCTTCAGGGTCCCTTTCCCTGCCACCTGGCCAGAGCTTCTTTTGCTGGGTGTGCATGCTCCCTTTTCCCACCACCTGGCCAGGGCTTCTTTTGCCAGGCGTGCAGAGTCCTTTTTCTTACAGCCCTGCCAGGGCTTCTTTTGCTGGGTGTGCAGGGTCCCTTCTCCTGCTGCCTGGCTAACGCGTGGGGTGTCAGGCCCAGGGGTCCTTTCCCCATGCTGGCTGAGCACCCAGGTCTGCAGCCAGGTAGAGAGGATGCCTTCTCCCCTGCCAGGCTCAGCGCAACCAAAGCCAAGTGGGGGGAATACTTTTCCCCACCATCAGGCTCACTGTGCAAGAGCCAGACAGGGGATTGGTGGGTGGTATGGCCCATCTCGCCACACCTCCCATGGTGCCCCTCTCTTAAATCGAACTAGCAAGTTCTGTTCATGGACATGTTAGTTCAGTTTGGTTTTCTAGAGGGGACCTGTTAATCGATTTGACTTAAATCAATTTAGTGATTTTTATTTCAACTTTATTAAGTCGATATAGGTTGAATAGATTTAACCATGTAAGTGCGGACATAGCCCTTATATATGAAGAAATCTTTTTGACAAAGTAAAGAGAGATGTGCCTGAATTAAAATTTCAAGCCATCTTCAAAATTTAGGGGTGTTTAAAGTCCAGTCCTGGAGATAGACCAGAATTCTGAAAGGTTTTTTATACTAGGAATGTCTCATGAATCAAGTATGTGTGGAAGAGTTGAGGAAACGAATAGAATAGAATAGAATATTTAGGTTCTCTCCCCCTTCTTTTGCTTTTGCTTCAGGTCACTGACAGGTCACTCAGGGCCTCATACAACTCCCACTGCAGTCAATGGAAAAGTCCCTTAATCTCTTTGAAGACATTTCCATTCTAACAAGTAGCAGACACTGTTATTAGCAAGGAAAAGGAGAAAGACAGAAATCTATTTCCAAACAAAAAAGATTCACAAATGAATTGGAATTCAGCATATTTACTTTCTTTAGAGTTAATGAGCTGCATGATCCAATAATAACTATCTTATGCCTTTCATAAAGCTCTGAAGGCATTTCATAATCAATTAACAGCTCAAGCATGCCATCATTACAGAACATGTTGCAATAATACATTAGGAATTAATGTAGAGTGAGTATTCCATCACTGCTAAACAGTTATATATCTAGGATTTGAGCCAAACAGACGTGCTTTGAACATTATAAGGAAGATTTTTATCTTTGTTGCAAGCTTATTATCAGCGCTTTTTTTCACCCAAACCTCCCTACATTCTTCAGATTCAGAGTTACCTTTTCTTATTTCTTAGATGAGTTTAATTAAATCCAGTGTTGCAGTGCTGGTTTACTAGTCATTCAAATGTTCTGGAAAAGACGAATCATAGGGTGGGTCAAATTCATCTCTGTAATGGAAGGAGGGGCCTTGGTTGACCGCATTTGTTCCCACGGTCTCCTTTAACTGCTCTGTGCAGAGGACTCTCACATTTATTTTTCTGTCTCTGTCCTTTACCACCTTATTGGAAGGCTTTCAGCTCTTCCTTTCTACCCAATATATCCTCTTGGATACCCCACTAATTCCTTAAACTTGGGACAAAGCGACCGCTGTAGCCTTGCTCTCAAACTTTCCCCTCTCTTCATACCATGGATAACTTCTTTCTTTCTTTCTTTCTTTCTACCTGCATTTCATCAAATACATCTATTCTCCCTCAATAATATTTATAAAATTGCCCTGTTCTCTCTTCCCCAGTACTAAAATCTTAGGGTATGTCCACACACACTCCTTATTTCGAAACAACAGAGGTTGTTTCGAAATAAGGAGTGCCATGGCCACACGACGCACGGCCATTTCGAAAGAAGCAAACCGCTTCTTTCGAAATGGCCGTGGTCTTTGCGAAATAACTTAAACCTCGTTACCTGTCGAAACAGAGTTGTTTCGAAACAGAGGTTTTGAAACAGCCCTGTTCGGACATGTTGTTTCGGAACAAAGTGTTCCGAGACAACATGTGCCCCTCCTCCCAGGGTGCTAAGCACCCTGGGAGGAAGGGCTGACCCCTCAGCACCCTGGCCAGGGTGCTGAGGGGTGTCCACAGGCTGGGGGGAGGGGCGCGGGGCTGCGCCGCACGCTGCCAGTGCCTGCAGGGGACTGCAGGCACCGCGCCTCACCTGGCGGGTGCATGCAGCCCCCTGCAAGCACCCACCAGGAGCGGGCAGCGGGGCACTTCACCCCAGGGGCTTTAAAGCCCCTGCTGCCCCCCAACCTGGAGGCGCGGCCCCGGCGCACGGCTGCAGCCCGCCGCTGCCGGGGCCGG
>ML681992.1:45753911-45802813 GCA_007922195.1 Podocnemis expansa
CCGGCCCCGGCAGCGGCGGGCTGCAGCCGTGCGCCGGGGCCGCGCCTCCAGGTTGGGGGGCAGCAGGGGCTTTAAAGCCCCTGGGGTGAAGTGCCCCGCTGCCCTCTCCTGGCGGGTGCTTGCAGGGGGCTGCATGCACCCGCCAGGTGAGGCGCGGTGCCTGCGGTCCCTTGCAGGTACTGGCGGAGTGAGGCGCAACCCTGCGCCTGACTCCGCCGGTGCCTGCAGCCCTCTGCAGGCACCCATGGGATGCAGTGCCCCTCTGCACTGCATCCTGTGGGTGCCTGCAGTCCCCTCCCCAGGCGAAATAGCAGGTCCACACTGTGAACCTGCTATTTCACTCCCTTATTTCGCGGACATGGTTTTTGTCCAGCGAAATAAGTTGTTTCGAAATAACATATTATTTCGAAACAGCTTGTTTCGAAACGTGTTGTTTCGAAACAAGCACTCCCCGTGTAGACATAGCCTTAGTGTGTGCCAGGCTCTTCTGCTGCCCAGACTACTGTGACATCAGCATAAACTTCTGTGGATGACTTGTTAACAACTGTGCTCAAGAAAGTCAGTGGGACATCAAGATTTCAAAGAGAAACAGGTGAATTAGAATTGACATGCAGATTTGATTGTGTTAAAGAAGGATTAAATCATGACTATGGATTCTTCTTGCATTACAGGAGGTGATTTGACTTCACCCTCCTCTGTGTGCTGTTTCCCAGTGTTTTGAATCTTAACAACTGCTCTGACTTGCTATTACAGTATGACCTGATCCCGTGTCTTACACTCCGGTGCATTTATTTTCATCCCATTCTGTAAGTTAACCCATCTTCAAAGCATCTGATGAAGTGGGATTTTCACCCACAAAAGCTCATGCGATAAATAAATTTGTTAATCTTTAAGTGCCACAAGACTCCCTGCTTCTTTCATTGTGCATATAACAGCAGACTATGGCCCATAAAGTGTGTAATTAAAACACTTATGTGTAAGCTCCCTGCTAATCCCCACCATCTTGTAGAAAAGGTATGTTGTTTTATAACATTTGTCTAAACTTAGCATTTTAGTCTGACATCCACAGAAGAACTTCATTTGATTTTTAAGCAAAAGGTTTCATGTTTAAAGATTAAAAATCCTCTTTTGAATGTTTCATATTGGGCTCCCACAGGGACAATATCACACAGCATGACATATTTTGTTTTATACAGATAGCAAAGAGTCTATTATTAATCTTCTGCAGAAGAAACATGGCAGTTTCTACTGTTCTGCCAGACAATATGGTTTGATTGCCTTTGCCTCCCGTCAAGCGTCTGACTGTACGTGCATACATGCATACTATGAAATGAAAATGTTATCCCAGCACAGAAACATCAAACAGGAATATGCTGAGGGAGTTTAAAACAATACTGTGGTAATTAAGGACCAGAATAGATGCTGGAAGTGAAAAAAAAGCCCACTGTGTAAAGGCTTTGGCGCTGCATGATAGTAAGTTGTTAAAAATGGTTATTCAACATACAGGAGCCAAGGAAAGGTGAAACACAAGCACGATTTTATGTAAAATAGACAGATTAAATGATGCAGAAAGGGGTATTTAATTTACCTCCAGGTTTTAGGAAAATATTCTTCACTCAGCTGAAACAGGAAAGGAAAATTATTTCTGTCATCGCTACATCCAACTAGTTAAGTAATAAGGCACATAGTCTGATCTTTTTTGCTAACATAGGCTATGTCTACACTGCAAAAGTAAAGTTGACTTAACTAAATTGGCTCAGTTAAGTCCACTTAAAGTCGACTTAGTTAAGTCGACTTAGCATGTCCACACTGAAAGTGCCAGAGGACTACCCACATCCACACTGGCTGTTGGTAAGGCGACCCAAGAGTAGTGCATTGTAGGAATCTGGCCCACAGTGCATAGGTGAGGCTTCCCTCTTCCCCAGCCACCCCTATAAACAGGAAGTGAGCAAAGCAGGTTGCACATATGCCAGACAGGATCCAGCTTGCAGATGTGCAGCCTTCTTCTAAGGTCCTACAGTCTGTAGGCAGGGTGCTTCCCACTGGACCAGTGCTAGGCTGACGACAGCTGCAGACTGGAGACCCTAGCGTGACCTTCACTGTACTGGAGGCAGGCCCCAGCAGGGCCATCAGAATGGCCAGTGTGGCAGCAGCAGCAGTTATGCCACAAAGCACGGCCTGGGGCATCTGAGCCCTTGAAACAGACTGGTGAGACTGTGTTGTGCTTGGCACCTGGACCGACGACATGTGGCACTAGAATTTTCGGATGACCAGGGCCACCTTCCAGGAGCTTGTCAGGGAGCTGACCCCAGAGGTACAGTGCAGGGACACACATCTAAGACCTCCGGTCCCTGTGGACAAACGTGTGGCGATAGCCCTCTGGAATCTTGCCACTCTGGACTCTTATAGATCTGTTGGCCACCAGTTTGGAGTCGGGAGGTCAACCGTGGGGGCCGTGCTTGGGCAGGTGAGCAAGGGCATAAACAGGGTCCTACTTGGCTGCCTCATCTGCCCAGGCAACCTGGAGGACACCATTGTAGGGTTTGAAGCCCTTGGCATCCCAAACTGTGCTGGTGTGGTCGATGCCATGCACATCCCCATCTGTGTCCCAGACCACCGGGCTGCAGTATATTATAACTGGAATGGGTACCACTCCATGATCCTGCAAGCTGTCATCGACCACCAGGGCCTCTTCATTAACACTTTTGTGGGGTGGCCATGGAAGGCCCAGGATGCACCTGTCTTCACACACTCTGGCCTCTACCGCTGGAGGCAGGTAGACACCTTCCTCCCAGAACATACCATCACACTTGGGGATGTGGAGGTGCCTGTCTTTCTCTGGGGGGATGTGGCATACCCCCTAATGCCATGGCTTATGAAGCCATATGCTCGCAACATCAATGACAGCTGGGAGGTTTTTAATCGATGTCTGCACCAGTGCCGCACTGTTGTGGAGCGTGCTTTCAACCATCTAATGGCACGCTGAAGAGACATACTTACCTGCCTGCAGCTCGCAGAGACTACCATCACAGAGGTTGTGAGCGAATGCTGCGTTTTCCACAACCTCTGCGAGCTGCAGGGGGAAAGGGTCCCAGATGTATGGGAGGCTGAGGCAGAGCAGCTGGCTGCAGGGTTCCAGCAGCCCGAACGCCCCATCCCCCTTACACGCAGGCACAGCGCCAAGCTGTCCTGAACCGTGATGCCATAAAGGGCTGGGTTGTCATTGAGGGCATGGATGCCTAAACACCGCCAGATGCCTGAACACCACCAGATGCCCACCACCCTTACCTCCCCCTTCCTTCCACTGTCTTAAATAAAGAAACACTGGCACTCCACATAACAGTAAACAATTGCATTTATTTACTGGGGTTTGGGGGGGGGCAAGTAGGGGTCAGGGACAAGGGTTGCTGGGTGGCTGGGGGTGGGCAACCAGACATGGGCTGCCACATAATGGCAGGGCAGTGACCGGCTACCCTGAGTCTGGGGCCTGTGCTGCTGGGAGACAGTGGCATGTTGTTCCTGGGAGTGGGGGAGATGGCAACCCCCCGTCTGCCCCATCCCCACGCCAGATGTTCCAGAGCCTCTGTCTGCCACTCCATTAGGTTGAGCAGCTGTGCCATCTGAGCCTGCTGCGCCCTTTGGTGGGCTTCTTCGGCCTGGAAGATGCGGTCCCGCCAGGCCTGGAGGTTTTCTTCCGCTTGCTGGGCCACCTGGAGGTGTTCATCCTGGCTCCAACATGCCCTCCGGCGCCTTCTTGGCTGTGATGGGCCTGGTGCGTGGGTCACAGGATCTGCATGGAAGGAGACAGACTATGGGTCCCCATATCAGGCAGTGCGGACTGCGGCTGGCACCAGCCACAGATCCATTCTAGTCCACTGCCTGTCCCCCCCTCCTCCCTGTGGGACTGCAAGCCCTTGCTGATTCCTCCGTGACGCTGTGACACGCATGGCGGGTGCTGTCCTGCTGCTGACAAGATGTGGGCAGCCCTACCCTCGAGGTCATTCTAGATGGCTCCTGGCAAAAGTGCCATGAGTATGCTGGACAGCTGTGCCTCCCCCGGAGATGGTGGGCATAGCATCTTCTGCAATGCCAGCATGCTGGCCTGCTCAGGGACACCCCCCGCAATGCCTGAACCCACAACCCCATGGGAAGCCCTCTGTCTCGCATCCTGGGATGATGCCTATCCAATATCCATGGCCCCCCCAGGACTCCTGTCCGACCTGCCAGCCCCACCATTCCCAGAGAGGGGGTATTCACCAGTGCTGCCAGCAGGTGTGCCCTCAGATGTCCCAGGGGCAGGCTCCTGTGGAAGTGGGGCAGACTCCTCCCTGGAATCTGGAGCAGCTCCTAGGCTTCCCGTGTTGGAGGCAGGGGTGCTGGCATGTTCCCACTGCTGCTCCTCCTCAGGCCCAAGCACAACATCTTCTTCCAGGAACTCATCCTCTGGGGCACCATGCTAAGAGCAGGACTCAGAGGAGTCCAATCTGTGCTCTGGCCCAGCACCTGGCTGCTGCCCCAGGAAGGCGTCCAGTTCATCATAAAATGGGCACGTGGCTGCAAAAGTGCCCTGCCGTCATCTGGCCTCCCGCGCCTTGTAATATGCCTGCCTCAGATCTTTCACTTTCACACGCACCTCTTGCGTGCTCCTGCCCTGGCTTTTCTGTGATAGGCCGCGGTAGCATAAATCTCTTGGTTTCTTTGGCTGCCCTGCAGCCTGGTGTGGACAGCCTCTTCCCCCCAGAGTGCCAGGAGGTCCAATATCTCCTGCGTTGACCAGGAAGGGGCACACCTGTGGGGCCTCTGAACTCTTGAGTCTGCCATCCCTGCAGCAGTCCCAAACATCAGCCTGGCTCTGGCTGGAAACCAGGAAGTGCTGGGCTTCTGCCTGGCCCAGCCCCGGGATTGGCCAGGGTAGGCACTTCCTTGTTGCAGATTCCTGGCTGCCTGAGGACCCTTTAAGTTGACTTAAGGCAGGTACACGTCTACACTGCCTTAAGTCGACTTAGTAAAGTCACCTTTATAAGTGGAAGTTATAAAGTCGACTTTACTGGATGCTAAAGTTGACTTTATCGCCCTGCAGTATAGACAGGGTTCTGTTTTAGTCGACTTAAGCCTCCTTAAGTCGACTTAAACTAACAGTGTAGACATACACATATATAGTATTTGTTGTTCTATGCTCTGACTGTAAGGAGAGTGAATGCCAGTGGCAGAAAACACTAGCAGCCATTTGACAACCTAGAGCATAAGAAATTCCTCCAGTTTTACACTAAAGTTGTACAAGACGGCAAGAGCTTCTTCTTTTCCTATACCAGAACAGCCATGAAGTCACAGTCAGTATAACTATACTGAATCATAAATTGCTATTTTAATGCACCTGTTTAGTTCCAGAAAGGCCTAGCACTGCTCATTGGGAAGAATTTCCAGCCTACTTTGCAAATAAGATCACCTGAATCCAAGCTAGGGTTATAGGAACTGATTGCCAGGCCCATGAGCCATAAATCCATTCCCTCTTTCACAGAATCTACACCGTTCACACCTGGAACCCCAGAAGTTCTGTAAAATATCAGAGCCACCAGATGTGACTGACACAAGGCCTCCATAGCTGATGAAGGCTAGTCATGAATTTCTGGGCTGTCCCTGCTTATAGAAATGATTGACTTCTTTGAAAGCTTTCCACTCATTTCTGGAAGGAATGCCTTCCTTCCATTTCTCTCAGTTATATATTTATGACCAAATTTTACCACTGGTTGTACAGTGTGTGTGTGTGTGTGTGTGTGTTAGCATACCGTATGTTCCCATTGGCTTAAACAGGGAGATAAGAACAATAACAAAAAGATTAAATCAATTAACTCAAAAGAAACATTCTCTCCTCTCTTTATTGTGTGACTCACATCTACTCCATGCAACACTCTGTCCCCCTCTGCTGGCAGCAAAAGCAGTGGTTTGCAAACATAAGGTCGGGCCCCAGTCCTGGGTCACAAACCCCTCAGATACTGGGTCATGGTGCCCCCTGATGCCACATCCAGAAGACTGGAATGCATTACTCAAAGACATAACTGTTGGGTCATGAGCATAAATGATTTTTTTTCAACTGGATCCTGAGGAAAAAAGTTTGAAAACCACTGAGCTAGAGGTTGATAGCTCTGCCTTGGCCAAATGTTTCTTTAACTCATGCAACAGAGGCTCAAGTGGTATACTTTAGAGGTCACAGGTTTGATCTTGGTTGTTGCCCACCCATCTGTCAGCATTACACTTGCTTTCCATTTTCCTCCCAGTCTTTCCACTGGTATACAGATAGTCTTCCTCTGCTCTTAGTACTTGAGAAGGAGGAGGATAGTCATGAAGGACTTTCCTCATCAATAAATAGAAAGAGAGCATCCTTTCTTCATTTCCCTATGTGAATGTATCAATTTAACCAACACTTCAACTGGAAATTGCTGTCTATGAGCTAACTCAAGTTTCATGTGTTGTCAGGTAAATGATGTATATTGCTGACAAGCTTGAGAAAACAGGCCATTTCACAGTTGTGAGCTGCAGATTGATTGAACCAATGTACATCTTTAACAGAGCACTTTTCTGAACAACTATTGTTTCATGTTCTTCTAACTACACAATGAGCAGTAAGAACTTCATAGTTCATTCCCTCAGTGTGAAAGGAAAACCACAGCAATTTTTCCCAACTAAATAGTAACAATGAAAGGATAGTCTTGCGGTTAAGGCAATGCATTGGGACTCAGTAAATCTAGCTTCATTTTGCTGCTCTCCCCCAGACTTTCTGTGTGACCTACAGCAAGACACTTAATATCTCAATTAATTAATTAATGTTAATTCCTCACTGATGAAATTGGGGTAATAATGCTTCCTACTTTACAGGTGTATTATCTGATGTTCAATTCCTTGTTATGATCTGCACTGCAAATGTCTATAAATAGTATAGTTTTATATCTCCATAGTCTTTATTTCTAAAACTACAATCCAAAACTGCTTTACAAACTTTATATATGAATTACATCTCCCAGTACCGAATGCAACAGCCTCTGGAAGGGAAAAAGACATTCTCTTCATGTTCACGGCAACGCTTCATGACAGCATAAGGTAGAAAGTGAAAAAAACTGTATATAAGAACAACTATGCTGGGTCAGACCAAGTATCCACCCAGCCCCATATCCAATTTTCCAGCAGTGGCCAATGACAGGTGCTTCAGAGGGAAAAAATAGAACAGGTAATCACTGAGTGACCTGTCTCCTGTTGTCTACTCCCAGCTACTAGCAGTCAGAGGCTAGGCTCATCCAGAGCAGGCAGTTCCATCCTTAGCCCTCTTGGCTAATAGCAGTTGATGGACCTATCCTCCAGAAACTTATATTCTTTTTTGAACCCTGTTATAGTTTTGGCCTTCACAACATCTCCAGACAATGAGTTTCACAGGTGGACTGTCTTGTTGCCCAAAGAGACTGGGAGTCCCAAATTTAAATTTATTTTTGAGCAAGGACCCCTCAGCTTGCCCATGCCCACCTATCAGACCGTGTGTGCAAAGACAGAAATGACCTCAGAGAGAGAAAGAGAGAGAGATACAACTTAAACAACCTTGATTTTTATTGAAGAACATAAATGAACGAGTGACAGGGAATTCGAGATTGTTAAGCCTTCACTCCTTACAGTCTTTCATGTTAAGCAGACTCATCTGGGGTTTCTTCTCCCCTTAGGGATACAGTTATCTGCCATCTAGCCACAGAATTGTCGATGATGTAGAAGCTGAACCCTCAGTTCATTCTGGATCCATGACTCTGGATCAGGTAAATAACTTGTTCTTCTGTGGATCCCATATAGTCTCTTGAATGATAAGCAGGTGCATGCGCAGCGCTGCCACTCAAACGGACAGCACCCGTTTCAGGGGCTCATTGGAATATATACAGGATTTTCCCGCCACAGGGTGCACATGATACTATAGGCTGTGCACATGGCTTCTGCCTCTGCACCTGATACTAATGGTTTTGCACTCAGTCCAAAACAGCTGTGCACTCAGCACCAAACCATTTGCACACAGCACCAATCTTGAAGGCACTGTGTCTCCACCTAGGGCTTGCCAGTGGTGAGGCCTGTAGATTAATTTTTGCCCTACCGGAATGTTTGCTGATGGCAACCCTGCATATTAACCCTTAACAGGCTGACAACTTTTAAACTAGGAATATTACTAACATTTCCCCTTCTTGATACCAGATCAAAGATACCTCTCCATCGTGGTATCACAATAACCATTAACCTAGTTTTAATTGTCTAAACTGCCTACGGACTCTTAAACACAAGAATATCTATCCTGCTGTTAAAATCACTTGGATGATCATGAAGATAACACAAGGATGTATCAAGATGTGCCATAATGCAGTGGGGGTTGTAGCAGTGCAGTTGCTCTGCTACGGCACACCCAGGGTTAAAAGGTATGGGGGGGGCAACCAATTAGAGGGCAGGATGCTGGTATAAAAGGAGTGCAGCAGAGCTAGCTTCTCCATCTGCTGTGGGGAGCTACAGAGAGAAAGTCTTCTCCCTAGCAGGCTGGCTGTGGGAGCCACCACATCAGAGAGCTGTGAGTTGGAGACTGCACCAGGATCTGACCAGGAGCCACTGGGGATCCTGAACGGCAGACTGCAGCAGTGTCTGTAACAGTTGTCTGGGGCCAAGGAGTCAGGAGTGGACAGTGGCTGGAGTCCGGCAGCATGAGACTTTGTGCAGCTTGGGCTGTGGGGAAGTGGTCCACAGAGTCAACATAGATTGGTGAGGAGTGACCGGAGGGAGGTGGAAGTCCTCAGTGGAAGCACTTAGGGTCCCCGGGCCAGGGCCTGGAGAAGTGGATGAGCCAGGCCCCTCACACTCCCCCAGTGTGCCAGTAGTGGCATGGGTGCCAGGAGCAGCACAGGTTCTCAGACCATTAACTGTTTTAACTAGTGGCCAGGACCAGGGTAAGCTGGACTGTACTGTGGAAGAGGTGGACTAACAGCCTTGGCCAGAAGGCTAAGACCAAAGGAGGGACTCAGGACCAGAGTCCGGTGTTGTGAAGAGGTGGAACACAGGCCCTTTGGAGGGGGCCGCTTAAGTAATTCCCCAGTAACGCCAACAGAAGGTGTCCTCCAAGTTGGTCTAGTGCTGCCAACTGCCTACAGGGGTACAGAAAATACTTTCCCACCACTTTGAAAATTGAGAGTCGTTAGCCACTAACCCTATGCTCACCATATAGAATTAGAGAAACATGGAGCATCAAGGCAAAGCACAGATGTCAGGTAGCCACAGTTAAATATGTGTTACAACAAGACTGTGGCTTTGATGGAAGTTACAGGTACATGCTGGTGACCCATCTATCAGAGCCTAAGTACACCTTGACTGAACATTTGCACTACCACTCACACCACTAATGTATATCCGTACAAGAGATAAGGTGAAACATAACACGGTTTTATTAATTGATGAGCAATAGAAAGAAATCACAACCAATAAGGAACCATATAGTGAAACCCACCTTCTCCCAGCCCTATCCCTTTCCTCAGATAAGTATAAGAAAACATCCCAAATTCACAGCACTTAACTGATGTTCTTCTCCACTTGCAATAGTGCTATCATCTCCCGGTCCAGGTACTGAAGAGATGGACACCACCAAATAGTAACAGATCCTAGATGGTTTGTTTTCTTGGATCTTGGTCAGGATTGGAAATTGGCGTTGGCGATAATGTGGCCTCTTCTTAAGTCCCTTGGTGATCTTAACTAATAAAAAACAGTCCCACGCATTTGCTGCCATTATGGAGGACAGCAATTCTTCTCAGTCAGCATTAGGCTTATAGGCTATGCCTTCAGTCAAACACAAGGCCAGTTTTTCCCACACTTCTTGCCCACGGCACTTACGGTTGCACACGGCCCTTTCTGTCATTGGGCAAATCTAGCTGTTGCTACTGGTGAACTTTTTACCTTCCATGGGTGATTATCCTAATGCCTACCATACCCTATGGAGTGCTTTTATCTTGGGAAAACAATACTTACGTAAACTCATACAACTGATGAACATGGAGGAGAAAACCCCTTTTTTCTTAACAGCCAACAGCGTCCTTCTGAATTCAGTCCATTATGACTGTAATGTGATCTTTATCATGGTGGACACTTATCACCCTACAACCTTCCTCTTTGACTTGCCTTACAGTTCTCCATGTCGGGGTGTTGCAGCATTTGTTGAATTTGGTTCATGTCAGGTCCCACATGAATTGTAATTATTTGTTTATAAATTGGCAAATCAACTTTTAACTCTCCAATATCCATAGCAGCAAGTGTACAATTTATATCACATTCTTGGATCTTTCTTACCCCACATAGGCAAAGATTGGATTCAATCATGGGCTTTTGATAAATTTGGTTAACCATAAAATGTGCACAGAGATGCCTAATACACACAGTCAGGAGTGACAATTACCCACATAGATTGGTTGAGGAGGCAGGTTGTAAATTGAAGTGACACTTTCCAACATCAGCACTTAGACACACATGATTTTCCTTTACAGTATTCCCATAGCATACATATCCTTTTACCTGATGATTTTCACATTCACTAGTTTTTATTACCTCTTCATCCAAACTGGCTTTACTAGATAACTCTACAGAGTCAAAGATATATACTTAATGAATACTCCCAAAGGAATAACAGGGAAGACTTGAATTATACTGGCATTGGCCATTGTTAACATTAACAGAATTACCTGAGGAGAGCTTAGTTCATACCTGAATTATACTATTTCCCACCATTCACTGAATCTCAGCTCAGACTCTGACATATTACTTTTTAACAAAGGAAATAACTCTGCTGGAATTTCCTTTTTAATTCCAGAATGGACAATAGCTCCATTGATGACATTTACCCATCCCTGCGCCTGAGAACAACTCAGAGCTCAGCCAATATCTCCCTGTAGCTCTTATATTTCTCTAGCACTACCTTAGCATCCCTTTTATTTCCATCATACCATGTATTCATTAAGTGCGTAATCTTGTAGTCTAGATGTGCTGTGTCTAATATTGCCTCCAATAGAGGCTGGTCCACAGATGTCAAATCAATGCCAACCGCCTTTATTTTCCTTGCCAGAACCTCATTATCCTCTGAATTCTTGCTACTAAGGCCAGTGCCTATCCCACCTAAAATTTTTGCCATTAAGTCTCTCCATTTTCTTTTTCTAGGATTTATGGCTAACAAACTGATCCAATTATTCCATCTGCCCAAATAAGGTTTTACATAAGGACCACACCTTGGTTGAATTTCAACAGCAGATGGAGTTAACTGCACTTTTATAGTTCTTAACTTGTATCTTGAATTTGCTAAGATATTTCTGGGAAACATTCTCCTCAGTGTGATGGCTCCAACTCTATTGATATCAGGCTTGTTTATGACTTGAACTCTTGTAGATGTTCTGAGTCCATATAAACTAACCACAATCCATAGTCCACTGTCTACAGACTCCACCCAAGGATAAAATGTACCTTCGCAGGTGGTTACAAAGTGAACAGTTCTATGATCACAGAATAGATTTTCAGTACCCAATTTTAGATCTCAGTTTACCCAACTAGTTCTGGCAAGGGAATGATTCCTCTAAGCTTTGGTTAGGTGTTGTTAGAATCACCAGTATTCTAGTGATCGATCCTTCCCAATCAATCTTTATGGTCCCCAGATGAATGCCAAGTTTGACTTTGGTATCTAAAATTGCTTGGTTCCTACCACACTTTGAATCAAAGATACCCTCATACTCTACATGAAATTTCGTTGTCAAATTTCTTAGAGTCTACCGTATACCAGACACACCTGCTATTACCAATCATTTTGGTTACTAATTGTGCCATAAATATTACACAATTTTGCCCCTCATGCTGCCTGATTTTACCAATGTCTTCATCACTATTTGATAAAATCCTACCTTCCCACTTGATATTACACTGGAACCCATTAATGTAAAAAGACACATTAGTCACCCTTTGTTAAGGATGGACAATCACTTTTCTTCCATTAGTGCATAACTGCCTCCCAAAAATTCCTCTTTAAGGGTATATATATAATGCAGCTGGGGTATAAACTCCATTCCCCATCCTGTCGTGCCCCTACAACACCAGAAAAAATACAAAATTTGAGGCACAGAACACAAAATTTTAGGCAATGGACAGCCATTGCTGTCATTCCTGCAGGGATTAAGAAGAGACAGGAATACTCCTATTTACAGAAGTTCCTTTCCATCTTTTAGCTGACTGGAGTGGCACCATTTATTAATAATTTTGCCTCATTTCTCTTTCAACTCCAATTGATAAACTGAAGGTCTAGCATTGTTAATGATTCTGTATGGTCCTATCCACTTCTGGTACAATGATTGACCTTTTTTAGAGAAATATTTTAATGCGACTTTCTGGCCTACATTCCACTCTATAAATTTTAGCGAATCTCCCAGTCACTGAGCCACCTGTTTCTGATTTAATTTCATCTGTTGAGCCACTCTTAACTGGATTCTCTTGACATTGTCCAGTGGATTTTGTACAAACTCACTCATTTTGACCACCAGCTGACACTCATCTGGCCGAGAGTCTCCCAAGTACCACACCTCAGGAGTTGATATCACCCTTCCTATCCTGCTTTCATGTGGAGTGAACTCATATGACACATTGGATGATCTTATAGCCATTAAAATTAAGGGAAGTTTTGTGTCCCCATTACTCCCATATCCATTTCCCACCTTTTGAGTGCAGTTTTTATTACTCTATAGCATAGTATCTGGCTAACTCCATCTTGTAAGCAGCAGACTGCATTTCAGCTTGAACAAGGAGTCACATACCCTGTTGAGCTGGGTAGTGGGGCAAATTAGCATTAGAAAGAGACAGAAGCAGGAACTGAACTTAGGAAAACAACCAGGTAGCAGACCCCCACATAAGGAAAGAAGAGCATCTCCTCATTTTGGAAAGATAGTACAAGCATCCTGGGATTGGAGAGAAGGAATGGGTGTGCAGCAATATGAAATCTTTGCTTTATTCCTAGGGTCGCACATGTTGTTTTCACCACTTCTCTGGTGAAGTGTGTTCCCTGATCAGACTTGATCTCTCTAGGGATCCAAAATCTGGAAATCACTTACTTGCTCAACCAGTGTTTTCCTGGTCGTTACTGCTGTGCAGCTCTTTAGTGGATAGGCCTTAGTCTGCTTAGAGAAGGAATCAGTTATTAACAACACAAACAGGTTCCCTTTGCGTGTCCATGGCAAGGGTCCTATGAAATTTAGCTGTAACCATTCCCAAGGTCCTACCAGTTTGTGATGTAGTAATAGCCCTTTTACAGCCTTCCTATCTGCATTATTCTGAGTGCAGTTAATGCAGTGGTCAATCACTTGATCTATCTCTATATTCATTTTTGGCCACCAGCCCACTTTTAACAGATGCTCCTTAGTTTTCTCCTTTCCAAAGTGCCCTTGGAGATGGGCTAACTCCACCAGTTCTTTTCTTAAACAAATAGGTATCACAAGAACTAGCATATCCACCTTGTCTGTTGTGGATAAAATTAAACCATCCCTATTTTTACAAATCTTCCTATTTCTATACATCTCATTTTCTAATAGCTCCTTAATTTTGGGATCTGCATTTTGTAGTTCTTTAATGTTCTTAAAGTCCTTCTTGATTGATTTCTGCTTTCATATAGTGCTTTAGATCGTAATTTTTATTCCTATTTGGTGCCCCTCCTCCATTAATACAGCTTTCTTTGCTAACTGTCCATCCCTGTGATTAAGCTTACAAGCTTCATCATCAACTTTATGATGGGCTTTTATCTTAAACAGCTGAATCTTTCCTGTTCTTCAGGTCGCTAAGTCCCATGCTTGATTTAAATATTCCTGGTACTTTACTGCCCTTTCATCGGCGGATGTCGTATTTCTACTTTTCAAAGTTATTATACAATGCCTTAGTGTTCCAACTACCCAGTTGGAATCTGATATAATCAACATCAGCCTTTCCTTCTTTTCTACCTGCAAAACTGCAACTATGGCAGCTATCTCTGCAGCTTGTGCAGAGTTTTGCTTCACTCTCCCCAGGATTTCTTTATGAGGATCTAATCTTATTGCCCCATACCCTGCTCGCATCCTTCCCTGTACATAAGTGCAGCTACTATCTGTTGCCCATATATTATACCACTTAACTTTTGCTTCACCAATAGTCATTTCACTTTTAAATGGTGAAGGGTTTGTTATAGTCTGAATTTCTGGCAGTGGACAGAGGAGTTCCTGTCCCTCTATAATTAGAGCATAAGGAGCCACAATCAGAGTTTTTACTGTCTGGGTTTTTATTTCTTGATTTAGTATGCTCAGGGTCCAGTGGGCCAGCTGAGGGTTGGACATTCATCCATCATTGATTTTACCACCCAGTACATACTTTACTGGACTTTGGACCATTTGTAGCACTACCGGGGACATGCCTAAAATATACTCCCAGTGTGCTAATGTCCTGGCTAAATCAAGGAATTCATTCTCACATGGAGAAAACTCCTTTTCTACATTTGCCAGGACTCTTGACCCATATGTAATAATTCTTTCAGTTCCCTGAATTTCCTGGGTTAATATTGCACTTAAACTATTTTCATTGTGAGCAAGCTGTAAAATAAAATCTTGGTCTCTTTTGGGATATGCCAACACTGGGGCTTCCATTAAAGTCTTCTTGAGAAAGTTAAAAGCTTCATTATGGATTTCAGACCATTTCCATTCCTGGTCCTTTTTTAGCAACTAGTACAGTGGTTTCACCATTTTAGCATAACCACAGATAAAATCCAGGCAAAATCCTGTCAGACCGAGAAAATGTTCTTAATATGCTGACATCTGAAAGGCTCGCTAGATTCACTATCAGTTGGACTCTCTCCTGATCTGGATGGATGCCTGTTTCTCCCAAGACAACTCCCAAATATTTTATTGGCTTTACAGCTAACCATGCCTTAACTGGGTTGATTATGAATCCTGCTTTGACTCATTTCATAACTTCCTCTAACAGCAATGAGTGCTCCTTTCGACTAGCTGTAACCAGGATGATGTCATCTATGTAAGACAACACCTTCCCTTCTATCTGGTACGGCTCTGCCCACATCTTTGAAACTTCCTTGTGACAGACAGAGCATTGTGAAAGCCCTGGGCTAATCTAGTGAAGGTGAGCTGCTGATAATTAAAGGTAAACCAGGGGCATTGCTGGTGCTGGCCACTCTGGGGCACGTGCCCTGAACCCCGGTGCCAGTGCCCCAGATCTCCAGCCCAATTGGGCTGGGGATCCGGGGCCCAGCTGCTGGTGGCTGCAGCGGCCCCGTCCCCCACCGGGGATCTGGGGCCCGGCCGCCAGTGGCCGCGGTGGCCCTGTCCCCAGCCGGGGGTGGGGTCTGCAGGCTGGGGGCAGGACCTGGGGGCCAGGGGCAGGGCCTGGGCCCATGCCCCGGGTCCCTCCCCCAGCCAGCGATGCCCCTGAGGTAAACATGAACTTATACCATTACTCCTTCTGACTTGGTATGGAAAAGAAGGCATTTGCCAGATCGAGCACTGAAAAACAGCCCGTGCCTTCACTAATTGCAGCCATAACTTCCTGATACTCTGAAACTACCAGAGCCATGTGTGATGTGACTCAATTACATTCTCTAAAATCCATGTAACACCATCTGACTTTTAAATGGGCTAGATGGGCATATTGCATGGACTCTGGATTTCTATCAACACCTTTTGCTCCACTAGGATTTTGATAAATTCTTTTAGCTCTTCCTTAGCTTGTTCAGGATATTTGTACTGTTTCATAGGCCTGGGATCAAGTCCTTCTATGGCTATTGGGTGAGGCCACATTTCAGCTTATTCTTGGCCATAGTTGATGGGTATCTGTTCATAATAGATACTATTTCGGGACATCACTCTAGAATATTTATAAGTTGTGGGGCTTTTAAAGTGGCCAGATGAAATGAAGCAGGAATCA
Source organism: Podocnemis expansa (assembly GCA_007922195.1). Lineage (NCBI taxonomy): Eukaryota > Metazoa > Chordata > Testudines > Podocnemididae > Podocnemis > Podocnemis expansa. The sequence continues at coordinate 45,769,887 of ML681992.1, forward strand.
AATGGACTTCAGTATTGTCCTGAAGGATCCTATTAGGTATGTCTATCATCACATGCATTTTCTCTAAGGAATCTATTCCTAAAATCCCTTGATCCCTTAACCTTTGAACACCAAAACTTTTTACAAATTACTTGTTCCCCACAATGCACATAACATCTATTACAAGCAGGTTGACACTGTTTTTACTGTTAAACCCTTCTAGTCTAACCAACTCGCTAGAGGAGTTAGAATTGAGGGGCCAAGATTCAGAACACATTAATGACACAACCTCACCTGTGTCTATATGCATTTCTTGTTTGACTTTTCTGAACACTCCTTCCAGCATTGCCACCACTGCTGACCTGCCCCAGTTATCAAACCTTAATGCAGGGGTGTCAAACTCATTCAGTTTGGGGGGGACACATTGGAGTGCAGGACACCTGACATGGTCCATGTGTTTGCATGGGCCCCCCAACCCTTTCCCCTGCCACATTTAAAGTGGCATGGGCTCCCCTTTCCATACCCTGCAGGCTCTCAGACACCTTTCCTTTTCCCTGTCCTATGGGCTCCCCTTTGCCACACTGGCTCCCAGACCTTCTGCTGCTGGGCAGCTCCTGGACACCACTACCCCTTCCCTTTCCACTTCCCCTACCACATGCTGGGGAGCAATCAGTTTCAGCCACAGCCACAGGTAGGCTGGGCTCCTGCCTCTCCCTTCCATCCCCCACCAACTCACTGTCAGTCATTCAGCATGCTGGCCTTTGGTTGGCTCATTCTTTGCTGGTCTTTGATTGATGTGGAGGAAATTTAAGGGTGTTCAGTCAGTGGAGGCCGCACTTAGTAAAAGAGAGAAAGTTTATTGGAAAACTATATGCAGCTGTGGACTCTGGGGCCAAAACAAAGACCCAAGAGCCCCTAACAAAGGATGGGGTTACCTTATATAGGTAATATATTATTATAATATATTCATGTATATCACCTAGTGTGACTTGGCTTCTCTCCAATCCCGGGACGCTTGCACTATCTCTCCATAATGAGGAGATGCTCTTCTTTCCTTATATGGGGGGGTCTGCTACCTGGTTGTTTTCCTGAGTTCAGTTCCTGCTTCTATCTCTTTCTTATGCTAATTTGCCCCACTACCCAGCTCAACAGGGTATGTGACTCCTTGTTCAAGCTGAAATGGAGTCAGTTGCTTACAAGATGAAGTTAGCCAGATACTATACTTAGTTTCTTCCACATTGACTTGTTCCCACGTGGGCCCCAGCTACTTTTCCCTTTCTTATTTGTGATTCGTGCAATGTGCTGTCAATCAAGGTAGCATGCTAACTGACTGACAGTGAATAGTTGGGATGGGGGATGGCAGAGCAGCTCTCCAGAAGCCCAGGGCAGCCTGCTGTGACTGAGACTCTGATTGGTTGGCAAACCACAGCAGAGCTGAGCCAGGATTGGCTGGAACACATCCTTTGTTCCCCTGTGCTGTGACTCGGATTATCTGAGTGAGCCAAAAGCACGTCTAGCCCTCCTGTGCCAGCAGACTTTGCTGTTTGCTGCTGCAGACAGCCCAGGGAGCAGCTCTGCAGGCTGGATCAGCACCCTTGGTATCTGGATGCAGCCTGCAGGCTGTGAGTTCAACACCCTGTCTTAATGGCATGGCATTACCAGTAGCAGATGGAGCTTGGCCCCATCATTTATAATCACCACTTCCCTCATGCTTTGCTAATCTAGCAAGCAGCTCACTAGTGTCTAACCCAGGAGTCTCAAACTTAAATCATCACAAAGGCTGCATAAGGACTAGTATGTTAGCCCGAGGGCCCCGCCACTGAAACCTTTTCATACAATTATATTGCGAATATCAATAGCGATAGTATCATTACAGGCTACAGAAAATAACTTTCGGGCTTCATGTGGCCCACAGGCCACAAGTTTGAGACCCCTGGTCTAATCTGTCTATGTCATCCTTCTTTTCAAACCTTAATAGCCATCTTCACAGCTGATTCCTGGACATTCTCTCCTCTGTCTGAGGGGATCTCCATCCTTCATTACTTGGGATTTTCTGAGAGCCATTCCTTTAGCCTGACTGGAACTGGACTTGTTTTTGAGACCCAGGGGATTTATTTTCTTGATTCTATATAGAATGTAGTTTCCTTTTTGGCAAGATATAGTTATAGGTTTAATATTCCTTTCTATCACTAGGTTTTCTTTTTTCTAACACTTCATTCTGTATCTGCAACTCCTATATTTCCCTAATCCTCCATTGAATGACTCTGAGGGCTGTTGTTCCAACCACTATTGGACCTACTGTTATTCGAAGGCTTGGGCTCAGACCTTGTAACAGTGCTTCCTTAAATTCAGCCGTCTCACACCCATTAAAACCAGCCAACCGCTATGGCATATTTTTTTCCACAAGATATATCCTTTTGACCTTTCCCCTGTCTCTGTTTCTCATTGAAAAACATACTTGTAATGTTATTGCCTGGGTAATACAGTCTAAGGAGACCAGTATACATTTGCAAAGGAGTCAGAGTGGTTGCCAATTGAACATCAGTAGGTAAAGCACTGAATTCTTCTGTACACATACCTTCGTGCATCAACAAGGCGATGTCCCTCCAGTTAATCTCATGCAAATTGTTCACTTTTGATACCCTATTTATCACAGTTTCCCGATTAAGACTTCCCAAGGTTTTCCTACTGCCCCATCCTGTTCAGGTCTCTGGAAGCCTCTGTCCACCATAATTAACCACTGTGGTCACAATTGGCACTAAAGGGATCCCAACCTCTTCATAGTCTCCTTCCTCCCTAGGAGCCATAGGGACCTCTCCCCTGGTCAGAAAAGCCTCACGCCACTTGCCACATTTCTCCTCTGAGGCCATAGGCTCTGATGATGAACCTGAGGTTACCTTTTGCTTAGCTGGTTTCCTTCTAACAGCTGAAATGATTCCTGTTTTTTTTTATTATTATTATTATTATTATTATTTCTTTTCAGTTTCTCCAGTTCTTCACTGCATTTAGAATGGTCAGCCTGCATCCCAGATGATTCCTTTAATTCATCCATAAGCTTCCTAACAGCCACTTGAACGTCATTTAATTCTTTTAACAATGACTGGTTTTCCTTGTTTAATTTATCATTTAAGGTTTTTAAGTCAGCATGGCTTACTTCTAGCCTAGTAACTTGCACATTTTTGTTAGCTAAGTGAGCCCTAGTTTACACTTCAGGGCTTTTTGGTGGCAATCGACTGCCAGTTACACAAGAAACATAAAATTATTTGTGTAACTGGCAACGACTTTGTAAGATGCCAGTACACATCTGAGAAAAGCTGACCGCAAATCCCTTGCAGTTGGCTTTCCCCTGTTCCCCCTCACCCCAGAACTTCCAGAGTCAACTTCTGGGAGTGGCGCAGTGAGTTCAGGCTCACTGCGAACCACTCCCAGAATGCTGAGCTGACAGCAGCAAATTTGCTACTGTCTTTCTAGACATACTTTTTGTTATCTCAGAACCTGAATCTCTTTACTGGGATAGCTCAGCTCTGAGACATCAAATAAGTAATTTCAGTAAAACCAGTAAAGAGCTCCAATCTCTCACCTAGTTCTGAGATGGGAGGGTGGGACCAGTGCTGCCTAAATGGGTAAAAACCCCTAGTGAAAAATACGGCTGGAGCCCGCCGATCAAGAACAGACCCAGAGCAATGTATTCTTCAAAAACAGGTATTGACATTTATTTAAAGATTAAAGAATTATAGTAACATTCAGAAGCTGAAAATATGTATTCAATAATTATACAGCACAGCAAGCATTACAGAATGACAGTTTAGAATGGAATATTGCTCTGCTGGGCTACATGGCTTATAATTACATTCACATACTCACAAACTTAACAATAAACAAATATACATTAAGAACATCACAGCAATCCTAAAAAACACCTAAACACTTAACAAACCATAACATTCAACAAGTGGTGATCAGTCACTTGTGGAACGGGTGAAGATAGGCTTTTTCTCAGTCACACTGCAGTCACCCAGCCTTATTTACAGGCACGCCACAGACATGCTTTTACTCACAGCACCTTACAGATCCCTCTGAATCATCTTTTGGATCCTTATTCAGTTCTGTGAGGGACACAAGTTCACCTCTTTCTGGATGCGGCAAGCCGATCTGGTCAGTTTCCGGTCTTTCCATAAATTTCTCTGGTCAGGCCACTTCTGCTGGGCTTCTGGTCTGTGTGTTGCTGGGTCCGCTTAGCTGCTTCTTCATGTGGTATGTTGCTCCTAAAAACCTGCTCTTCAGAGTAAATTAACCATTCTCCCAGCACCCACTAGGTTTCTTACCAAAGATGGAATACAAAGGTGTTTAAAAGGCGCTAGATTTTTCTTGGCTCTCACTCTGCTCTCACTGTTGCTGCCTACCCTCCAAAGCTCCTTCAGCAACAGAGCTGTGGTGGCTCCTTTGGTCTAACAGAGTTCCCTGCTATGGCATCTCAGCAGGGTCCTGCTTCTTTAGAGTGCAGAGCTGTGCAGCCTGACTGGGTGTCAGAGCTTCAGGAGCCTGGATTTTAAGTCAGAACTCAGTTAGCTGAGTGATCCAGTCCCTTTAGCTTGAAGTGCTTCAGGAATCTGGGCCTTAAGTCGGGACTCAGTTAGCCGAGTGGCCATTTCCTTTAGTACTAAGACAAAGGTTCACCTCAGGAATCTGAACCTTGGGGTCAGGACTTAGTTAGCTGAGTGGTTCAGACCCTTCAGCAAGACCAGTTTCTTGTATGGAATGTAACCTTCACACAGCCATGGTGCAGTCTGACTAAAAGCCAGAGCTTCACAAGTTGGAACTGACAATTGTCTCTCCTTTTATACTGTTCTTAAAGGTCATGTTACTATTTTTAGAAAATGACTCAGAAACGCGAGGAGGATGAGTCATAGAAGTGCCTATATTTAGTAACCAGACTAAAATGAGGTATAGACATGACCCTTGAAGTAGATTGAGGTATGGACACGATCCTGGGGAGCTGATTGAGGTATGGGCACGATCTTGGGAGTAAAATGAGGTATGGACATGAACCTAACTACCTGCTGCTGAATGCTACATCTGTTCCTCAGCCATTTCTTATTGGACCTTGTTTATACTTATTACTTAATAATTATTTTATCACTTGTATGTCCACTAACTGGTTTCAAAGAGGATATAATAATAATAATAATAATGACTTTTATCTATCAGTTTGCCTTTGGCCATTATGTCCACTCATTTGCTGAAAACTTGTGGCTACACTCTAAGGTCATAATCCTTAACTTAAATCCTCTTTGATCTCTAAAAGGTTTTCTGTTTCCTTTTGGTTCTGATGCACATTTCCCTCAAACCAACTGATTTTCTCATTTAAGTTTTTAGATACTGTTAGCAGATGGTACATTAATGCTCATTTCTTGTTCTTCTTACTAGGCGTAGATTTTACAAACACTTCTCATTTATCCATCAATTAGGTAAAGGCATTCTCATCATTAAACAGATCTGTACACCATTGATTTTTTATAATGGCAATAAAAATCCACAAAATATTCAACAGTATTTTTATTTATGTTCAGCTTCTGAACTTTGTTTCTGAACCGCTTGTCCATCATGTAAACTGAAATTGATTTGTTCAAACCAAAACAACTTCAAAGAAAATGAAGTGGGTTTGCCATACCCACTCCTACCCAATGCGATCCTTTCCCTTGCCTAATGGGTATTCCGAGATAAGGGTAGGAGGCCCCCCTATCCCTGATAGCTACTGTCACTGTCCAAGCCATCAGACTACTCTGGATTTTGGGGTTAGAACTGCTGTAGTCAATCTGACTTCCCTGCAGTACTGTCTCCTTCTGGACACTCACCCACCCTGGTATGTGGGGAATCCTCCTCCCAAGCACCAAGGTGTGAGCAAGGCTTGCACCCTCCGGGCTGGTGATCGTACCTGGTCCCACATCTTCACCAAGGCATTCATTGCCACAGTATCCCAGCTAAGTTGGAGATTGACCTGCTGGACTTCCCAGTGGGCACGGCTTACAGGACCACCATCCCAGGACCCCTCCTAAGCCCCTGACTTCTGAATGGGAAACATTACCATGAGCATGAATCAGCACTTAACTCCACCGCTTAAGGCACCGGGGTTAATCCTACCACTACCTGCCAAAGGGACACTCGAGTGCCATGGTAGGCCCCATGACCTCTGTCACTGCCTACTCCATCCACCACCAAAGCTGAGAGCTTAAGTGAGGACTTCCTGTCACCAATTCTTCACCTCAATATTTTTCTCTCTACTCAGATCAAACCACACTGTGGGCTCCTGCTGCAATCGCCAAAATCTGTTGCCCAAACAGATTGGGAGTCCCAGATTTAAATTTATTTCCGAGTGAGGACAACTCAGATTCACCCCGCGCCCATTTATCAGAACGTGTGCAAAGACAGAAATGAGCTCAGAGAGAGAGATATACAACAGTGATTTGTGTTAAAGAACATAAACAAATGGTGACAGGGAATTCAAGATTGTTAAGCCTTTCCTCTTTACAGTCCTTGATGTTAAGCAGACTTATCTGGGGTTTCTTCCCCCCTTAGGGATACAGTCATCTGCCATCCAGGTGCAGTTCGTCAATGATGTAGACACCAGACCCTCATCTGGTTCTGGATCTGCAACTCTGGATCAGATAAGTAACTTGTTCTTCTGTGGATCTCATGTAGTCTCTTGAACAATAAGCAGGTGCCTGTGCAATGCTACCACTCAAACAGACAGCGCCCATTTCAGGGGCTCACTGGAATTTATACAGGGTTTTCCCACCACAGAGTGCACACGACACTATAGGCCAGGGATCTCAAACTCCAATCACCACTAGGGCTGCATGAAGATGAGGATATTGGCCCGAGGGCTGTGTCACTGAAACCTTTTTATATAATGATACAAAAGTATAGTAAAAAATGAAGAGTACTATAATATGTTAGCAAAAGGCAATTTATTGACTGTTTTGAAACTGCAATATGAAAAGTCTGTATTAATTTTTGACAGTCATTTCATTTTTGGCCACTTAGCTGGCAGTGTTTTGCATCAATCAGAGCGTCAGTATTAGGTTTGATATCCTGAGACAAAGCCGATCCCATTGTTGTTTGCAAACGTTCATCAGTGAGTCTTGATCTTAACACAGATTTGTTAATTTTCTTGGAGGAGAAAATCTGTTCACATATATATGTACTTCCAAACATTGCCATTACCTTTGCAGAACAGAATAACATGGAAAATCTTTCTTGTGAAAGGAACTGGTAGAATTCTGAATTTCTAACATCTGTATAATTCTGCTTCAAAATGGTGCCACACGGAAGCTCTGCTAACTCCATCTGCAATTCCTCTGCCACATTCTCAATTTTTACAGCAAATGATATGGGAAAAAGTTGGCAATCTGGTTCAAGTGCCTTGAAATCTTTAAACCACATTGAGTAAGCTAGAAATGATATCTGCATATTCTTTCAAGCTTCAGCGTCAGTGTATTCAGGTGGTCAGTTACATCTGTTAGAAAAGGAAGGTTGCAGATAAAAGTGGAGTCAGCAAGCTGTGGAACCTTCTTGTTTTTCATTTTCATGAAGTAATCAATCTCCTCTCTAAGTACAGAAAAACACTTCAAAGCATTTCCTTGACTTTAATTGAAATTAAATTTTTTTAAAAAGTTTTAGTTTTTTAAATAAAATTAAACTTTAAAAATGTTTTTCTTTTTTAAAAAAGGGCTGCATGTATCCTCAAGCCCGGAGGGAAGATGAGGAGCCACAGCCTGGCTCCCAGCTGCACGCCAGGACCAGGCAGCAAATGGGCTAGGCAGAGTCCCACTTACCACCATAGGCTCCCTGGAGCTCCCCCAGCACAGAGCCCACCATGAACCCTCCCTACATCTCGAGGCCACCCTCCTTTGAGCCCCTTTACCTGAGCCTTATCCTGGACCCAGTCATTGAGTCTGTGGCCTGCTCCAGCTGCTTGACCTGCCACAATCCCTCACCACTGCAGGCTGGGCTGGGGCTCTCTCATGAGTGGTGCAGCTCCTGGGTGGCAGTTCAATTCCTTCCCGGCAGTGGCTGATGACGCTCTGGAGCAGGAGGGAGGCAGGTAATGCGGCATGGCTCGCCCTGCCCCACTCCAGAAGCACAGCTGACGCCAAGCTCCCAGCCAGTGGAGGGGTTTGGCACTTGAAAAGCCCCCGGGCCATTTTTGAGCTGCAGGGCAGGGGTTGGGAGCCCCTGGATTCCAGGTCTCATCGTGGACCGTAGGAGGTAGCTCACTGCACATTTGAGACCCCTGCTATAGGCTGTGCACACAGCCCTCTGCCTCTGCACCTGACACCAATTGTTTTGCACTCAGCCCGAAACTACTGTGCACTCAGCACTAAATCCTTTGCACACAGCACCAGTCTTCAAGGCACTGTGTCTCCACCTAGGGCTTGCTAGTGGTGAGCCGTCTAGATTAATTCTTGCCCTACTGGGATGTTTGCTGACGGAAACCCTGCATATTAACCCTAAATAGGCTGACAACTTTTAGACCAGGAATATCACTTGAAGTATTTCCTTTTGTTTATTTTCAACCTGCTACCTATTAATTTCATCGGGTAGACCCTGGTTCTGGTGTTATGTGAAGGGGTAAATAACATTTCCATGTTCACTTTCTCCGTACCATTTTCACATCATTATAGACCTCTATCATATTCCATTGTAGTTCTCTCTTCTGACTGAAAAGACCCAGTCTTTTTAATCACTCCTCATATGGAAGCTGTTCCTTAAATTATTTTTGCTGCCCTTCTCTTAACCTTTTCCAGTTCTAATGTATCATTTTTTTAGAATGGGATGACTAGAATGTTAAAGTGTGGGCATACCATGGATTTATATAGTGGCATTAAGATATTTTCTGTTTCATTATCTATCCCTTTCCTAATGGTTCCTAACATTCTGTCTTTTTTTTTTCTTTTCTTTTTTTGGCTACCAGTGCACGTTGCCAGGATGTTTTCAGAGAACTACCCACAATGATTCCAAGATCTCTTTCTTGAGCGATAACAGCTAATTCAGATCCCATCATTTTGTATGTATAGTTGGGACAATGTTTTCCAATGTGATTGCTTTGCATTTACCAACATCGAATTTCATCTGCCATTTTGTTGCCTAGTTAATCAGCATAGTGAGATCCCTTTGTAACTCCTCACAGTATCCAAAGCAAGTCCAAGGTAAATTCTAGGCAGTAGTGTGCATTTTCCCAGGCTGGGTACTGATCAGCACACCGCTGGTCTTGCAAGTATGTGCCACATTTTTATTACTCACTGAACTGCATAAAAGAAGGTAGCATGTGGTCCATTATATTCAGCCTTTTCAAGCTGTGAGCAGTTTAGTCTACATTTACCCATTCATTTGAGTTATGCATTTGCAGGACCAAATTCTACCATTGGCTGTGGCATGGGGTTGATGAGTAGGTTCCCAACGACTGCAAAAAAAGAACATAGGAACTCTATTTATGCTACTACATTAACAGGCGACAAGGCTAGGATCTGGCAAGTTTTCAGACCCAAGAAGATAGGCTAAAATGAAGTGATAGCTATTTGTCATTGGATTTAGTTTGTAATGCACCTCTGACACAACCATATTGGGTCATAATTCTTAGCAGCTATGTCTACACTTAAGAATGCTAGTTTGAACTAAGTTAGTTTGAGTTAATTAATTCAAACTAACTTAGTTCGAATTAGCATGTCTACACTAGAAACCTAAATTGAACTAGAATGTCCATGCACAGGACTTACTAGTTCAGCTTTGGCGGCAGCACCATGGGAAGTGTGGCAAGATGGTACCCAAGAAGGTCATGCCCCCACCCAGTACATATGAAAAGGAAAGCATCCTGGGAGGAAGAAGGCCAAACTGCCTTTAGTTCGAACTAATGGTCAGTTTGAACTAACGCGGCTCCATTGGGTTAGTTCCAACTAAAGGCAGGTTTTACAAGTTTGGACTAAGCTTTCCTTAGTTCAAAATAAGGAAAGCCAGTGTGGCCATGGACTAATTTATTTTGAATTAAGTGTCCTTAATTTGAACTAAATTCCCAGTGTAGACATAGTCAGCAGTGGTGGCCAAGACTTAAGAGGGTTGAGTTCTCTAACTGGCTTGGTGCTTCCTGCAAGCAGAGTGCCTGAGTCCTCATTGGAGGTCTTCAGGACTTCAGAGCATCAGAGCTTCATGCCAGAACTCCTCAAATTTTTTTTTGTTGAAATAGGGAAATGCAATTTTGAATACATGATGTTTTCATGAAATTGTATTGATTTCAGTGTACTTTTGCTTAAAAGATCGAAATAAGTTTTTGGTTTTCTGTTTGTTTTGAAGCTTCATTTCAAAATGTACTTTAGACTTAAAAAAAAACAAAAAAGGGTCAAATGAAAGCAACACTTTGATTGATCTAAAATGGATTTTTAAAAACAATGAAAATCTCAATTGTTCATGGGATTGAAAACCCGTTTTCTGATAAACTCAGGTTTATAAGTGTAGTTTGCAGATCTTGCATCCATTTTTTGTTAGCAGTGACAGGGAGATTATATCTGTAGATGTAATTCAGATTTTCCATGACAACAACTTCTACTAATATATTTCTAGCCAGTGGTGGTCCAGGCCAACAAAAGAACACACAAAAGAACCTGACAGCAACAAAAAACCAGTAAGAGTCTAAAGAGGCAAAATTAGGTAACATGTAGAGTAGCTGAGCCTGTTCAAGTAGGTAATTGTGTTACTTTTAACCCAGAATAACCATCTCTCTTTCCTAAACTACTGTTTTGCATGACTGGCTTTCTATGAGTATAAATGCAGGTCATTTTTTTTCTTTCTTTTTATTGAATTTTATAGATGAAAATGACTATATGGACACAGGAAAGAAGGCTCTTCCCTAATATTTTTAGGTAGGTGTGACCAGGTTGATTAGGCCCTATGGCTTCCTGCTGGAGGCCTCATGGTCATGCCACATCCCAACCCAGAAAAGAGTAATAGAGAAGTCCTCCAAACTCCCTAGAGTAGCTGAAGGGGGTTCAGCCAATCAGGAAAGAGGCTGCAGCTAATCAGGATCCAGCAGACTCCTATGAAAGGAGCTGCAGTACCTGAGTGAGAGCAGTCTGCTGACAGAGGGTTGGGGTGGAAAAGAGGGGCTCTTTGCTGGCTGGAAGGGCTGGATGAAGAAATTACTGGCAGAGATGGGGGAGCAAGGAAGAAGCTTCTTGCTGGCTGCTGGGACTCAACAGGCTAGGGAGCTTTAATGGCTGTGGGGAATTGGCTCAGGGAAACAAAAAGCAGCAGTCAATAAAGGGATGCAGCACAAGACTGCTATACATATACCCATCCCTGTGCTGCATTCTGACGCTGTGGATGAGAAGTCGCTACAACCTGAGAAAGGGAATTAGAACTGGGGCACTGCAGGGAAAGGGACTGCAGTACTCAACAGGGAGTTGTGGTCAGCAAACTGAGCCCAAAAGGAGTGGCTCAGCAGGAAGACTGAGGTCACTAAGGACTTAAGTAGAGGCAAAGAGTCCCCACGGAAGAAGCCTTCAGGATGTTGCTCAAGTAGGAACCTTGCAATCTAGCTGGACCAACTGAGGGTACTGTAATGGGCTCTGTCAGGCTCAGTCTTTAACTAGTCCAAGGAGGGCTACAGGCCAGTATAATGTGTGCCCTGGAAAGGGTTTGTTTTTTTGTTTTGCACACAGACAGTGTGAGACTAGGCCAGAAAGCTGAGTCACTGAAGAGCTATCTGACAAGTGCAGTGATTGATGGGGGCACTGTGAGTGGAGAAATTGAGCAAAACTGCAGGCCTACTTGCACTCAACAAGGGAGGGTTCATGAGAGGTGAGTGCCACCCTGGTAAAGGAAGGAAATACAAAAAGAGATGGGTGGACACTATTACAACCTTTGTGGTTCTTAATGATACTTTTCACTATGAAGAATAATCCCAAACCAGGATGCTCGATTGGAAACACTTTGTCAAACCCCCCTAACTTAAGGAAAATTTAGATTTGAACAGGGGCATTGCTAGTGCTGGGCACATGGGGCTCATGCCCCAAGTCTCAGTGCCAGTGCCCCGGGTCTCCCAGAGACCGGAGACCCGACCGCTGTTGGCCCAACGTGGCCTCCCTCTGGGGCCCAGGGATTCGGGGCTTGGCTGCCGCCAGCCCATCCTGGGCCATGTCTTGGGGGGGGTGGGGCTCAGGGCCAATTGGCCTGTGTGGACCTCTCCCCCGGCCAGTCCATCCCAGGGGTGGGGAGGGGCAGGCCCGGGTGGGCTGGCATGTGACCAGGGCCCTGCAGCGCTCTGGCTACACGCCTACCCCGCTCCATCCCCTGGGCCAGAACGCCGCTGCAAAACCCAGCAAACAGCGGGGCCTGGGCTGATAGCCCTGACCCCGGGGATGACCCTGGCCCCGCCCCCGGCCCAGCCCTGAACCTATTTTGGGGGCAGCAACGCCCCTGGATTTGAATCCAGTTTTAAAACTGAACCTTTTGCCTTATTAATCTGCTTCTGCAGCCCTTCCTCACACTAAGTAGCACGCATCACAGTGCTGGGGTGCTGCCCCTGTTTTCCCCCTCTATGGTCCTTTGAGGGCACCACCTACAGGTTTCTGGCTCCCAGTTGTCATCTCTCCTGGGTGAGACCATGTCTTACTCCCTTCTGCCCAGAGGTTTTAAGGCTGTGCAGCATCCTAATCTACACTAACTCCCTCAGCAAGTCACTCTGCCTAAATTTTTACTCTGTCTCTGTGACGGCATAGTTACCTTTCACTGGCCCAGAGAGGGATAAAGAAAGCCAAGGGAGAGCAGCTAATCAGGGGGAGGGACTGCTGGGCCAATCAAGGTGCAGGACAGGATAGAAAAGCTGACTGCAGAGCCAGACCAGGGACAGTGTCCCTGAGGCACTGAAGGGAGAAGGTCCTTCATGCTCAGGGACTGTGGGGATCAGTGCATAAGTAACTCCCTTTGGACAGCAGGGCTCTGAAGAGGACTGGGCCTGAGACCTTGAGAAGGAAGCCTGCAGAGAGCCTTGAGAAGGGAGGAAGGACTCAGACTGCTGGGGCTCGGAGGAGCCACAAGAGGAAGCCTGAGGCAGAAGTGGAAGAAGGTATTGTTACCCCAGAATTTGAATCTCTGATTGACCAGCAGTCTGATCTCACTATTATACCACTTCTGGGATAAAGAGGGTGGGACCAGTGCTGCTTAAATGGGTAAAAACCCCTAGTGGAAACTATGGCTACAGCCCACCGACCAAGAACATAGAGCAATGAAAGACTCAGACCAGAAAATTCTTCAAAAACAGCTGTTAACTTTTATTACATCATTTAACTAATTACAATAAAATATTACTTGCACTTGAATGTATCTAACTTCAGACTAAACAATAAAGCATATACATTAAAATCAGTCACAAACTTAACAATACAGTAAATACCTTAAGAAAATCACAAAAATACCTAAACACTTAACAAAATATACTATAACATTCAACAAGTGGGGATCAGCCACCTGTGGAATGAGGAGATTTCCGGATTTTACATACACTTTTATTCCCAACACAGTGAGAGTTGCCTAGCCTTGAGGGGATTTTTCCCACTTGCTTGGTTGGTGCTGCAGACTGCCTGAATCTCCACCCCAGTCAGGACCCTTTTCTTACCAAATAATAAAGGGGGAAATCTGCTCTCTTCACAATTTTCTTTCAGGCTCTGCTCCTCCAAACTTCTCCTCAGTGACTGGAGCTACAGTGTCTCTGCAGGTCCACTAAGGCTTGCAGTTACGCAGTTGCTGCTTCGACACACCCGGGGTCTCCGCTGTCCTTGCTGACCGGAGGTGGGGGGAGATCTGGCAGCATGCGTGCAGTGTTAGAGTTTTAAGAATCTGAGCTTTAAGGTGGGACTCAGTTGGCCAACATGGCTGAGACCCTTCAGCAGATCACAAATGGACCGAGACCTTCATGGAGCCTGCACCAGAGACTGTGAGACACAAAGTCCCCCAGCTGGGAAGAAGTCCCAGTTGTACCCTCTGGAAGCTCCTACCAGAGACGGTGAGACCTGAAAGTCTCCCAAAAGAGATTTCACTCTGTTGTACCCTCTGGACTGGAGTGTCTCACCCAGGACTTTTGAGCTCAGCTCAAGGCCACCAGGACAAGCCTGATGCTAGGGTGCCCTTTTGAGTGGGAGAAAATCTCTGGAGTTCAGCGCTGAAATGCTGCTCCTTTGATACAATTCTGAAGGTCTAGCTCCACCCCTCTTAGCAGATCTCTTTCTTCCTAATTGGTTGTTTTGAGTGGATCGTATTTTATAGTGGTCGATGCCAAGTAATCTATTATGACATACCTATCTGCCCCTAAACAGATCACTCCACCCCTTTTCTTCAATGGGAGGGGGAGCAAGTTGAGTAGTTCTATTTTTAGAAGGGTGACTCATCTTTTCTCTGATGGGAGGGAGAGCGAGCTCATCTAAAGGTCAGTGCTTGATCTTATTTCTATTCCTGACCTCATTTCTATTCTTAGTAATAGATATATCTCTGTGCCTCCATCTTGAACTTACTTTGAATGCTACTTATTTCGAGTGCTCCTTCTTATGTATATTCCTATTTACTCCTTTATTTTGACTTAACTACCTATTGAATTATTTTATACTACTTAATTAGCTGCTTATTAACTCTATTTATTTGGCAAAAATCCAGGCAACAGTATGAGGGCTGTGAAAAAGTGGCCCAGGGGACCTTCTTGCACTGGGGGTATAAGCAATGCCTGGTGCAAGGTGCATAGGGTGGAGAAATGGGCAGGCCCGGGTTCCTCTCTGCCTACTCCACACTGCTGGTGAGCAGACAAGGACCAGAGGCAGCCACTGCTACCAAGCGATGCACCAGGGACAGGAATTTCCCCAGATGGAAGGATACCTGGACTGGGGCCCAGGTGGAGGGCTGGATGACCCTGAAAGGGGCTGAAAGACACTGACACATTGGACCCTGGGAGGTGCTACTTGAGCTATTCACCAAATAATATTATCGGGGCATCTGCTGGGGGGCTGGGCTGAGGGGTCTATGACAGTCCCTGGATGTACTGTCCAGTGTATTGCTCAAAATTATTCTACCAATCCTTCTAAGCAAGCACATCTATCATTAAGGTATAAGCATTACAGCGAAAGCACAGAAAAAGAATAGAAGAACCTACATACAATCTAAAAACCATACCAGAGGTCACCCCCAACTTCAACATAGGACGCTGATAGGTGTCATTCCTTCAAACCTCACAAGTAGGTTTCTCTATCCAGAACAAAGGCCCCAAGTCAATCTAAACTCAGGCTATTTGTGCAAAAGTCTGTTGTCTATAGGTCCTTGGACTATCCATCCCCTGCTATTTTTACTTCCTGGAGAAGCTGCATACAATCTCTGGCTCATAATGATACCTAAACCATTCATACTCTTAATACAATAACATATTACAAAGATATTGCAGGAAGTTGCTCTGTCACAGCCCCTACTCGTAGACTCATAGGCTATGTTTACACTGGGAAGTTAGTCCAGACTAAGGAGGCTTAGCCTGGACTAACTTAGCCCGTAGCCACAGTAGGATTTCCCTAGTTCGAATTAAGAAATTTCTTAGTTTGAACTAAGGAACACTTAGTTTGAATTTTTTAGTAGCCTTGCTTAGTCCAGACATAAGCACTTAGTTCAAACTTTAATTTGAACTAGGTGCGATGTGGCCACAGACTAACACTTAGTTCGGGCTTAAGAAGTCTGAACTAAGCCGGTTAGTTTGAACTAACTGCACGTTCTAGTTCAAACTAAGCATTAGTTTATACTTATAAGCACGAGGTTAGTTCAAACTAACCTCAAACTTCTTAGTTTGAACTAACAAGTTTGAACTTATTTTTGCTGATGTAGACATAGCCACATAGACTCTAAGGTTGGAAGGGACCAATATGATCATCTAGTCTGACCTCCTGCACAATGCAGGCCACAAAATCTCACCCACCCAGTCCAGCAATAAATCTCTAACCTATGACTGAGTTATGAAGGTCCTCAAATCATGATTTAAGGACTTTAAGATACAAAGAATTCACCCAGGGATTAAAGTATAATTTGGGGGGCCCCAGAATGCTCCTGTGCAAGTGGGCCCCCCTCTGCACAGGTGGGCTCCCTCCCACCCAGTGGCCCCCCCCTGGACTCCAGCTCCTGCTGCCCCATATGCCAGTGCCCTCATACTCCACCCCCGAGCAAGAGCCAGGCCACTCCCGCACTTACCAGCAGCAGCACAGCTGTGGAGGTGGGAGCAGTAGGCCTGAGGTCAGGGCAGTGGCATGCCACCAGAGGAGACAGCAGGCCCCAGGCTGGGGCAGGACGTGGAAGGGGAGTGGTTTGAGGCAGGGCTTGAGCCCCCCAGCAATGCCCCTGGCCCTTGCCCCTGCTCCTGCCCACCAGAATGCGGCAGAACACCACTCCAGGGCATGCTATTTTTAGGCGCCCAGTGTTCAGGCCCCTAAAAATAGAACATGGAAGTGGAATGCTGCATTCTGGGGCCTGCTATTTTTAAATGGTGGGCCCCAGAACACACTGTTCTGGCACCATTTCCTATTTTTAGGGGCCACGGAATGCTGAGCCCCTAAAATAGTGGGCCCCAGAATGGTGTTCCGGGGCTTTCCATCTTACTTTAACCCCTGAATTCACCAGCAGGTGACCCATGCCCTATGCTACAGAGGAAGGCACAAACCCCCACGGCCCTAATTAATTTGCTATGGGGGAAAATTCCTTCCTAACCCCAAATATGGAGATCAGGTAAATCCTGAGCATGTGGGCAAGTCTCATCAGCCAGTCACCCAAGAAAGAATTCTCTGTAATAACTCAGAACCCACCCCTTTTACCCTCCTTTCTTAGCCCAGTGGTATTTCCACCACCAGTAGTCAAATGTCAAAGATCAGTCGATTTCCAAAGTAGGCCATCCCATCATACCATCCCCTCCAAAAACTTATCAAGCTCAGTTTTGAAGACAGTTATGTTTTTTGCCCTACAACTTCCCTTGGAAGTCTATTCCAGAACTTTACTTCTCTGATGGTTGGAAACCTGCCTCTAATGTCAAGCCTAAATTTCCTGATGGCCAGTTTGTATCCATTTGTTCTTGTCTCTACATTGGTGCTGTAATGAAATAACTCCTCTCTCCCCCTGATATTTATCCTTTCAATGTGTTTATAGAGAGCAATCATATCAACCCTCAAACTTTCTTTTCTTAGACTAAACAAGCCAAGCTCCTTAAGTCTCCTCTCATAAGGTAGGTTTTCCATTCCACAGACCATCTTGGTAGCCCTTCTCTGCAGCTGTTGCAATTTGAATTCACCCTATTCACCATGTCAAAGCTTACAAACTCTTCTCTATAACAGAAAGTAACTTCGCAATTGCAAACACATAGCAGATTCCAGGTTTTCTTTTTCTTTCTTTTTAAAAGTATGTGAGTTAATTTAGTGCTCATGATTGTGAGAGTAGTCATTCCAAGGAAGTGCCTGCTGTGAAGTGGGTAGTTCTGCTGTGCACAGTTATTGTATGTGATGAATTCTCTGAGCCTACTGAGAGTCATTTGAGATAATTAGTTGCTAGTCCTAAAGGTGCAGCCAATCTGTACGCAAGAGTCTAACCAGGTGATGCCCAGGCAGGCATATAGACTCCTGAAGCAACCACCCAATGTTGCCACCACGTTGGGGATATCCATACCATCTGGCTGTTCGGACAGACTGCTCCTGTGCCTGCTCAAGCCACAGCCTGGTGCCCATCTGTGCTGATTGTCCCTAGTACATTGGAGAGCTCATATTTTGCATGAGGCTTTCTTTCTTTCTTTCTTTCTTTCTTTCTTTCTTTCTTTCTGTATGGCTGAGGAATGTCTACGGCAAGAAAATGTCCTGATGTATCTATCATTTTTGAGCTGAATACAGAAAGTAAGAGTTCAGGAGAAGCTGAAATGAAGGATGGACAAATTTACTTCTACACTGACTTCTGTGGGGATTTGAATATAGGGGCAAACTACTATTGAAATTAACGATACTGCTTCCACAGTAGGACTATGCCCTACATTTATGCAGCTTGAGAGTCAATCTCAGTTGTCTATTGCCAAAGTTAATTCTCAGCGAACTGTGATGAGGTGAGCACTTTGATGAAATATAACATGTCGGCATTGTAAATGTGAGTCCTTGGAAGATATCGTCAAAAGAGGTTACAGACTTATCTGCTGGAGTCCAAGGGAGTGAACTGATATGATCTTCTGCAAATAAAATGTGAAGAGAGAGTTTGGAATGGAGCCCAGAGATGGTTACTGATGCAGGCAGGATTCCTTGTATCTTCAGCAGAAGCCCTGCAGTTAATAAATGAAAAGGTTCTGGGCTGGAATTAAACTTGCATAGCCATGTGAGAGACATGCCTCCTGTGCTTAGTTCAGGTCAGCCCTGAGACTCCAAGGGCAGTGCCATCAAGGATTCCAGTTAGAAGGGGTTAAAGTAAGCCAGAATGCCACAGAACACACTTCCAGGGCCCACAAATTGGAGGGGCCAGAGTTCTGGGGCCCTGAAAAATAGAAAAATCAGGTGGCATGAATTGTCCACCCTCCCCTGGCCTGGGAGCTGTGGCCAGGCTGAGGGAGTTTTCAGATCTCTTGCTCTGAGCATGCTCAGATGCATGCTCGGGGTGAGAGCAGCTTGGCCAGGGAGCATCTCTGGTCAAGTAAGGGGGGGGGCCAAAACGGGTGGGGACAAGGAGTTGGTGGGGGGCCCCAGAGATTAGGAGGGTTCTGGGACTCATCAAATTATATTTTAACTGCTACCATTACTGCTAATTGTGGTGGTATCTTTGGCCATGTGGACTTCTCCTGTCTGTGAGGAGCTAAGCAGAGATCACTAATTTATTTTTCTTATTTATTTCTGTTTATAAGAAAATAGGAAAAATGTGTCTGTCCTGGCATCTTTGGTAGACTCTCTCTCTCAGTGCAATCAATTAAATTCATTCTCCACCCCAGCAATAACCAACTTGGAAACAAAAAATCTGTATATCCCCTCTCTAACAGAGGCAAGTGCTTCTGACATGCTTCTCCAACTCAAGACCCTGTGCTTTATAGTGGAGTTTAAATGTCACCACATTCAGGCTGTTTTGAATCAGACAGGCAGAAGTTAGTTCCAAGTTAGAGAAGCCATCACAGAGAACTGTAGCAATGCCTATTGCCTACATCTAGAAAGAATGGTCTCAATCTCAAACTCAGATCAAGATGAATGCAAGCAACTCTGGACACAATAGATAACATAGCCTCTGCGGATCCAAAAACACCCTCTGATTGCATTGTTCCACCTTTTCAGCCTCAGTAAGATAACCATCAAAGGGAGGCACAGCTTTGTGTCAGAATGAGGCTTTAAGAGTATGCCACAAAATCATACCTATACCCTGAAATGTCACGGAGTCTTTTAACAGGTCACAGGACAGTCAATGACTAAGGACTGGAATTAAAGTAATGGCCTAGAGAATAAAAATCCCAATTCCCTGAGCCATCTGGACCCCTATTTGCTATGATTTAGGAATATTAGAACTGGATCCAGAGCATCAATATATTTATACACAAAAAGGAATCAAATTTTCTCCTCAAAGTCCTCAAACAGCACAGGATCTTTTAAAACCAAAAGGATTTTGTTTCCAAGTTTCTCCAAATATCTTGTTATCCTTCTGTCACTGAACATAAAATTTAAAAAAGAAAAGTTGCCTATTGGGATGAAAATCTATTGGAAACAAAGCTAGGTTTTTGCTGTTTAACTAAATTTCTTCTGTGATATAAAAAGAAAGGTGGGATGTAAGTGTCAAACTATAACCAACAGTAACTAAAAATGCATAATATAATTTAGCTTATTTTGACCCAATTCTGCAAAGATCACAGTTCCTTCTGCAAGTTACCACGTCCCCTCAATTCTTAGTAACAGCAGTGGCAGTTGAGAGTGCTTAGCATCTTGCAGGAAGTTACTCAGCACTATCTAGGATCCAGCCAACCTTGCAGACTCTGAAAGTCTTGCAGCTGTGACAGGTTCTTCAGAAAAGAGGAAAGGTTGAAGAGAAAATTATACATCTTCACAGGCTTGTTTTTTTTCTGAGATATGCCAGAAGTTATACACACACTAATATATTCGTGGTGATTGAACAGGAAAACATATGTAGGTGTGAGCTTTCAAAAATATTGTGATTTAGGGAACAATTAGACATTGTTTTTATAAGTTTTATGTTGTGTCAGTGGCACAAAAGGAGATAATATGAAAAATTACAAGTAGCTCTAATAGAGTTTATTTCAATGTACTATAATGAAGAAAGTCTTGTCTGCACATGATTTATGTAACTTCTGTAACACACGCTGCACATAACAATGTATAAAGTGACCTTTAGTCCAGTATTTAACTGTACAAAATATATAACATTGTATGTTTTGCTTTTACAGTCTATATCTCTCCTGGTTTTGAAATTGTAAGTCTTTGAAAGCAGATGACTGACTTGCCTATTCTCAGGTAGAATTTTCATTTTCCACTTAAAAGAATCATTTCTAACTATAAATATGTAAAAGTCTACATTTTCTAGAGCAGAAGTTGCCCACAAAATATATCAGTTTTTGTAGTGTAAATAAAATGAGTAGTAATGCTGTTTTGTAGCTGTGTTGGTCCCATGATATTACAGACAGAAAGTGAGTGAGGTAGTATCTTTTATTAGACCAAGTTCTCTTGGCGAGAGAGACAAGTTTCAAGTTTTCACAGAGCTCCTCTTCCAGTAAAAGATGTTCGTGGACATTTTACTTGATGTAAAGAATATTATTGGATATTCAGGTACTGAAGAAAGAAAGGCTCTGTGTAAACTCTAAAGTTTCTCTTTCACAATGGAAGTTGGTCTAATAAAAGATATTACATCACCTCTCTTGTATTTCTAATATGAATGGTAAATTAGCTATCAGAATTTGCTAGATAATAATTTAATGTCCTTGGAGTAGCTTCAATTATTGTTCTCCAGTGGGGTCGCCATGTTAGTCTGTTTAACAAAACAAATGAGGAGTCCTATGGCACCTTAACAACTAAGAAATTTATTTGACCATAAGCATTTGTGCGCATAACCCACCTCCTCAGATGCATGGTATGTTATAATACCTCTAATGCTAGATAGTATAGTCAGGTGGCTAGAGCAGTTGCTTTGGACTTCAGAAACTACGGGGTCTAGTACTGGGTCTGCCACTGGCCTGCTTGGTGACCTTGGGAAAGTCACTTAAACTCTCTTTGTTCCCCCCTTCGTAAAATGAGGATAATGACCTCCTTTGTTAAAGCACATTGAGATCTACTGATATAAAGTGTTACATATGAATGTGGAAATAGCGGTGGTAGCAGTAGCATTGTATCTTTCAATGTATTATTCCTGTTGTAAAAGAAATTTTGCTGTTCAGATGTCCCGTAATACGGCACCACAACAAAGAGCTGCAGAGAAAAAGAAGAGTTCTAGAACTGTTACCTTGTTTTACTCTTAACTTTAATGCCACTGGGCTAGGGTCTTGCTTGGGGCAAGTCAACAATTCTTGTGGTCTTCTAAAGACACATTTTCTTTGGTGAATTGCATTCTGTAATTTTTTGAGTCCCTAAACTAAAAAAAAAAAAAAAAGGCATTACGTGAATGATAGTGTTTGTGGGGACTCTTGAGACAGGCAGCTCAGGAGACAGTAGTCTGCTCTTTGCAGAGCAAGTCCAGCAAGAACAGCAGCACGACACTCTATTGCCTTGCCAGTAAGGATCTGCCTTCATTGGAGGAATCTACTCCAGAGACAGCCAATAATGTAGTCTCCAAGCTAGTTCAGTCAATGGCCTCTCTAATAAGTAATGAGAATACCCATTAAGAGCTAGATGGAATTCACATTTCTCAGACTCTACTAAACAACTATTAGATAATAACAATATTTGTTCACTCCTAACTTAAACCCATATTTCAACTGGTTAGCTATCAGGGAAAGCATATCAGGGAAAGCATGTAAGTGACCAACTCCCAGCAGGACAAAAAATTCAGGGTCTAATCTTGCACTATTTTAAGTGAGCATCATTGACTGCACTGAGAAGAGAGGTAGGCCTTTAGCGACCTAAAATGCTGCTGGGCATTTTGGAGGTTTAAAACACAACCTCACGGCAAACAAATCGGAAGTTGTGTTCTGTGGAAAAAAAAGAAGTCTGGTAGGTGGGAAACAGGCCTTCTGGGGCAATGCAGAGAAGTTCCCATGGGAATATAAACCTGAGTGGAGAATACAGAAGAGAAAAAATCTAAAAGTAAATAAGTAAGAAGGTTTCACTGCAAAGGGATCTGATGCCTGGTGCTATGTTTAGCTACATTATGGGTTGTTTTTGTTTTTTTAATATTATTCTTTCCTTCTCTTGCTTTCGTATTTCCTCTCCCCTACTGTTTCCTCAAACTGTGAAGTCCTGGGTCATTCTTTGGCATAAAAAGCTCTTTATTGTCCTAGAATTGGAGGACTGGAAGGGATCTCAAGAGAAGATAACAGATTTTTTGGATAAAGGAAATGTGGCGGACCTAATTTACTTTGATTTCAGCAAGCCATTTGATACAGTTCCACATAGGGAATTATTAGTTAAATTACAAACGATGGAGATTAATATGAAAATAGAAAGGTGGATAAGGAACTGGTTAAAAGGGAGACTACAGTGGGTCATACTGAAGGGTGAACAGTCAACCTGGAGGGAGGTTACTAGGGGAGTTCCTCAGGGATTGATCTTGGAACTGATCTTACTTAATCTTTTCATTACTGGCCTTGGCACAAAAAGTGAGACTGTGCTAATTAAGTTTGTGGATGACACCAAGTTGGGGAGTATTGCCAATACAGAGAAGGATCGGGATATCACAGAGAAGGATCTGGATGACCTTGTAAACTGGAGAATTAGCAATAGGATGAAATTTAATAACAGGAAGTGGAAGGTAATGCATCTAGGGGACAAATAACAAGAATTTTTCCTATAAGTTGGGGGAGCATCAATTGGAAGTGATGGCGAAGAAAAGGGACCTATAAGGCTGGTGCTTCCATAGAGGTGACCTAAGTAGTCACCTAGGGTGCCAACAATTAGGTGGTGCCAAGGGCTGAGCTGAGACTGCTCCGCTCCCCGCCTGCGGTGCCGCTTCTTGGCTGGGGCCGGATCACTGCCCGGGGCCAGATCCCAGCTGTGGTGCCACTACACTGGCAGTAGTGGGGAAAGAGGGGTGCCAAAGTCCCAGCTGGTCTAGGGTGGCAAAGAGCCTTGGGCAGCCCTGGGGACCTAGAAGTCCTGGTTGATTACATGATGACAATGAGCTGCCAATGTGATGGTGCTGTGAAAAAATCTAATGCAGTCCTCGGATGCATCAGAAGAGGTATTTCCAGTACAGATTGGAAGGTGTTAGTACTGTTATACAAGGCATTGGCAAGACACCATCTGGAATACTATGTGCAGTTCTTGTCCCCCCATGTTTAAGAAAGATGAATTCAAACTGGACCAGGTGCACAGAAAGGTTGCAAGGATGATCTACAAAATGGGAAACCTCCCTTAGGAGACTTAAGGAGCTTGGCCTGTTTAGCCTAAGCAAAAGAAGGCTGAGGGGAGATATGATTACTCTCTATAAATACATCAGAGGGATAAATACGAAGGAGAGAGAGGAATTATTCAAGTACAGCACCAATGTGGACACAAGAACAAATGGATACAGACTGTCCATTAGGAAATTTTGGCTTGAAATTAGATTCAGGTTTCTAACCATCAGAGGAGCAATGTTCTATTCCAGAGCCTAATTGCCCTGACTTTTCTTAAAGTTCAGTCTGAACTGCCCTTGTTGCAATTTAAGTCCATTGCTTCTTGTTCTATCTTCACAGGTTAATGAGAACAATTTTTCTCCCTCTTCCTTCTAACAACTTCTTAATATGCTTCAAAACTGTTATGTAACCTCTTCGTCTTCTGTTCTCCAGACCAAGCAACCCATTTTTTAATCTTCCTTCATAGGTTCTGTTTTCTAGGCCAATAATCATTTTTGTTGCTCTTCTCTAGATTTTCTCTAATTTGTCCACATCTTTCCTGAAATGTGGCACCCATAACTGGACACAGTATTCCAGCTGTGGCCTAATCAGCATGGAGTAGAGGGAAAGAATTTCTTCTCATGTCTTGCTTACAACATTCTGCTAATACTGCAGAATGATGTCTGACTTTTTGCAATAGTATTATATGGTTGACTCATGTTTATCTTGTGAGCCACTATGACCCCTAGATCCCTTTCAGCAGTATCCCATCCTAGGCAGTCATTGCCCATTTTGTATGTATGCAATGGATTGTTCCTCCCTAAGTGGAATACTTTGCATTTGTCCTCATTGAATTTCATCCTATCTACTTCTGACCACTTCTCCAGTTTTTCCAGATCAGACTGGATTTTCCTCCTGTCTTCCAAAGAACCTGGCAACCCTTCCCAGCTTAGCATCATTCCCAAACTTAATAAGTGCTCTTTCTGTGCCATTATCTAAATTACTAATTAAATTATTGAACAGAACCCGACCCAGAACTGATTCCTGAGGGACACCTGTCACCTTGGACCCCTTCTGAGTATTTGGGAGTCCAACACACCTCAGAGAATGCAGTCAGCCTTGACCACTGATGGCTAAACACACTCATCAGATGGGCTGGCTTACTACTCCCACTTCCTCATGGCATTTGCTGAGTTTAAGCCAGCTGATTTTCATCCAGCCAGCTATGGATCTCTTTTCCTGAGCTGATGAGAAGAAATAAAAATGAGTGCCATCAGCATATGAGAAGCACTGGGACCTGTGCATTTTTCTCTCTTCAAGAAGCCAATAAAATAAGGAGACAGGCATAGGTGCTGGAACTAAAGGTACAATGGGTGCTGTCATACCTCTGGCTTGATGTGGATTCCATTACATACAGACTATAGAGTTTGGTTCAGTGAGTCCCTGTTACAAATATTGTTTTAGGAGCCCTGGATACAGAGTAGATTCTCATGGAAATGTGACGCATAGGGGTCTTGGTATAGGAGGAGCAGAAACTAAATACATCCTCTTGGAATCTGTCTGACAGAACTGTGCAAAACCATCCTACTGCCACTCCTGCTACTTGACCACCAGATTTTGGGCAAAGGCTCTAGCCTCCCTACTTCTTCAGCTTTTCTGGTGGCCAGATAGACTTTTAATCTTTTTTTCTCATTGTCTGCTAGGGGTATGTCTTCTCTGAAGAGCTAGCACAGGCTACAGCCTGGGTGTTGCCCCTGGATGTCATCCCCCTTTTCACTCACATAGAAAACCCAGGCCTGAGGGTGCTTGAAACTCAGGCTAGCAGACATAAGTGAGCATGTAGGCTTGAGTTTGGGTTTCATTTCAGCCAGACTGGCAACTCAAGTCTGTAGCATGAATGAAGACTAAATCAATCTCAGGAGCTTATATTCCTCCAGTCCTATCCAACGATTACATATGTGTTTCACTTTCTTGTCTAACTCCTCCCTTGGTTGGTGCTGCATTTTAATCTCTCTCTCTTTTTTTTTTTTTCTTGCTCCATTTCTGCTGCCCTTCTGTAGCATTTGAACAGAGATACTATCCAAGAAATCCTTCATCCAAGTTGCCTGTTGGGCACAATCTGATTCCAGCCTGCTGGCACATATTTTTATATAAATATATGTAAATTGCTTCTCTGGCTTTTCCCGGGGCCTGTGTAAGCAGGCTGCCTGCCACACCTGCCAGGTGCTGTATGTTGGATAACAGCTTAGTTTACACTACCAAGTTTTGCTGGCATGGTTATGCTGGCTGGAAGCATGAAAATAATCACACCCCCTAGCTGATAGAGCTATGCTGGCAGAACCCCCAGTATAGATTTAATTACGCCAACAGAGGAGTGTTTCTGCTGGTTTATCTCGGTGGTTTTCAAACTATGGGTCAGGACCCAGTAGTGGGTTGCAGATCCTCCGGCACTGGCTCATGGCACCGCCAGCTACCACCACCAGTAGACTAGAATGCATGGCTCAAAGATGTAATTGTTGGGTTGTGGGCATAAATGACTATTTTTCAGCTGGGTCCCAAGAAAAAAGTTTGAAAACCACCAGTTCAGCTATTGTTGAGGAGGTTTAGCTATGCTAGTAGTACTACTGACTGCTTATTCTGTATCTCCACGAGGGGGCTCTGCTGGAAATATCTCAGTTCCTTGTGTTTTATACAGCTGGTGACCCCTATCCTTTCCAATCCTATTTCCTATGTTCCTATGAAAAGCCCAGCACTGTAAAGTAAGGGTGCAGGGCGAATGTAATTACCTTAGCTGATCTGGAAATTTCCTCTGAGCAAGAAATGACTCAGGAGGAAAAAAACAAAACAAAAACTTCAGCTACAATCAACAGGGTCTTTTCCTCAAAGAAGAACAAACAAGTAAAGTGAGTTAATCAATGCCTCCCCAGCCTGGCATTCATCCCAGTTCTAAGACCTTGGGTATGGAGCCCTGCTTGTTCATCTTCCCCTTCCCTTTTGCAAGTGACTGTTCAACAGCCTTGCCCCTGGCACTTAGATTAAGTGGAGGAGAAAGTCAAAGTTAATGCCACAGCTCCCTGCACCCAGTCACATGTTGGTAGTAGTTTTTGTTGCTGATGGTCTTTGTTTTGCGTCTTTTGGTGGACTCGATTAATATTGAGTTATTGTTTCAGTGGAGGTACTGCACTGTTTTCTTAAAGCTGTTAATGAAAATGCTTTAAAAATCTTTGAGTTATGTTATCATACAGTATTATCTACAAATTATAAGCAGTTTTAAGTAGAGGGTTTTTTACACATTTGTAACCGAACTTGTCTGAGCAGACTTTTTTCCAGATTTTTTAATAAAATAAAGATATGAAGACAAAGATTCTGGCTGTCATTAGGTTTCTAATATATATGTATTAGAAAAGTTTGTTTGTCCTGAAAGAACTCCAAAATGGTAAGAGCTAGAAACAAAAAATTTTGCATGGATAGTACTGATTTCCTAACTTAAATAACTGGATTGGTTATATCTTGAAATCGGTTCCCCCAGAGTCCTAATTCGACCCACAGATAATTAGCTTCTGGCAGTGCCTAAACATAGGTATTTGCTGGACTCTTCTGTTGACTGTGTCACATAAACTGCAGCTACAAGATCCTTTCCCTCTGGCTGCAAACTAAGTAGTTCATCTGTTGTCCACTAGGTTTCTTTCAACTCTCTTTCATTTTATCACACAAAAATGGGTATTGTAATTAATGTTTCAAAAAAATTGGGTTGGGTAATGATAGGCTATGATGCAAAAAAAAAAACAAAAACCAAACCCTTATGAACAATATAGGATGAAAACATCATAATTCCCGTGGAAAATACTGTTTTGTTAATGGAAATAATTGGATGAATGTAATTGTGAAATCAATATCCCCAATCTTCTAAATAGGAAGCTCCCTTTCCGTGTGAAACATACTTGGGACTGTTCAATGCGGCTAAGGGAACAGATGTGCTTTTTGTTAGAATTTTGGGGTTCATTTCTTAGAGTAATATATAAGAGAAAAGTATTTCCAATAAAATATGCTATGCTAATGTGATTGATGTAGTTCATTCATCACACCTTTTACTATATTTTCCTGTGGCGATGCCAGGTATTTCTGCCAGTAAGTAAGTAAATAAGTAAATAAATAAATAAAGGGCTATTATAGATATAAAATAGCCAAAACTGTTTTTTTACTTATAAATTATATTAATTTTTTAAACAGTATTAGAACACAAAGATGCAATATCTTAAAATTTGAGTTAAACCTTTTGACTACTGTACTGAATCACCAGCTACAATCAATACCACACACTGCCTGATTTTTCTTGAACTAAATGTATAGCATGTTCCTGGCATTCAGAAGAACCAGGAAATAAATCAATTACTGAACAAAAATGTACTTAATCACATCTATCATGGACAGAAGCAGATGGGAAAATCCCATTTTACCCTCTTATAGTCATTGGTATGAAGGGTCAGAAGTGAGTCTGTTTATATTATATAACTGAGACAGTCTCAGTGTTTCATCATTTTGTGGACATAAAATCTATGTAAATTACATCCAGATGTTGACATTAAAAAGGCTAAAATAAGTATATTCATCATATATCAGCCACTGTTAGTCAGATTTATCTACATAAAATTTTGATCTTGGCTATTGTGCCATTTCAGCACATGTACGCAGAATACAACTTAATAACCAAGTTATTGTGCATTTAAAAGCCCAAAAATATTACAAAAGCATATGCCCAGAACTACTTAGCACTTCTGATCTATCACCTAAATTGATTTTCAAAGATGAACAGTGTGCAGTAATTAGAGTAGAAGACAGTGTGCAGAGATTTCTTCATTCTCTTTTGGGCTTCACTACTGACTTGCTGTGTAATGTTGGTCAAACCACTTAACCTCACGGTACTTCATTTTATCCATCTGTTAAATAGGTATGATAACATTTACTGATGTGTTTGAGAATTAAAGATATGTTCAAAGCACTTTGAGATTGTTCAATGAAAGCTTGTGTAGCTATTATACAATGCTTATTTGATGAGTGAAACCTACAGAATTTCAAAAATTTTCCTGCACTGTCTTAAATTAGGGCTGTATAATAAACATTCAGCCAGACTGCACTAGCAATTAACTAACAAAAAATTTCGTTAAGTTTGCAAAGTACAAGTCAAATAAAGATGCACCACAAAACACATCCATTAAAAGAGACACACGCCAAAAAGCAATGGGAGAGCATCAGCAGGTTTTCTTTGTCTTACGCTCTGGTCATTCATTGTTATGCAGAGCAGGGGGAGGAGGGGGGAGTAAAGGGGGGGTGGCAGTTCCCTCTTGGCTTAATCTGTGTGGTGTTTCAATGCCTTCCCAGTAACTGTTATGATCTGTCATTTGACTTTTCCTGGGCTGTACTTTGGATTGTTACCTGCACCTGTGGGTTTTTTGGGTTTTTTGTGAACATGTGGGTTGGGAGAGCCCCTCTAGTTTCTGCTGTGAGGTGTGTTTGAATTTGTAGCACAAACCATGAGCACACATACCTCATAAGGACTATCAAATTCAGAGTGTGCCACATTTCCACAAAACACCTTACTTGTTATATTAGTATCTACAATAACACTGTGCATTACAGGTTGAGTCAGTTGTTGCCTTTTTGGGGTTCAGACTCCATGTTCTCACTTGGATGGGTCTGCACCCTGATTGTCACAACCCAGGATGCTCTAATATCACTCAGTTAGGAGACTAATGTTAACTAAGGTGCCTGTCATAAATATTCACCCAGGAAACAACTTTCAGAATGTGAGACTGGGCTGAGACAGCTTTGCAGCTATTACTCTGCCACAAGGGAAGGAATTCTTGACATTCATGATTTCTGTATAAATCTCTAGGCCAAGCTTTCACCTTCTTAAGAGCCCAACCCCCAGTGATGAGGCTGAGGCAGGATCTAGGTAAGGCCTGAACCTCTTGTCTTGTATCGTTTATCTATTATCCCAAAAAATGATTTTCTGGGATTTTTTGTCCTCTGACAGTGATAACCAATGACTCTCTCCGGCACCCAGCTGGGCTGCTGGGACTACACTGAAGGTTTGTCTACAGTCCTACATTTCAGTGCTACAACACTACAGCAGCAGCTCTGACGGCAGTCACGTGCTTCTTGCATTTGGGGAGGTTGGCTCCACCCTAAGCCCTCAACCTGCTCAATCTCTTCATCCTAAAACCCTCCCCGTGCTCCACCCGCATTCTGCCCCAGGCCTGCCCCCCCCATTCAACCCTCTTCTCTGGGGTCCCCCCCTCAAAGTGCCAACAGCGCAAGCCGGCCATTGCCATAACACTCTGTTTTGGTGTCCAGGGCACGTTCTGATCTGAACACGCCCCTTATAGTTAGCGGTGCTTGGGGCCAGAGGCGCGAAATGCACCCTTTAATGGAGTGGCTCAATAGAGCTGCTCTAGCATGCCTGGGGCAAAGCCCCCTTCACCTCGCCATAGTTATGGCCTTGCAAGCAGGTGCAACCCATATGCTTAAAAAAGAGCAATCTCTTTTAGAGATCTCTTATGGCTGGGTTACCTTGCTGGGAAGATTTTACAGCCCAGAAACCAGAACTTTCTAGTAAGAGGGTGTGGTAGCATACTGAGCATGCTCTGCTGTGCTAGAGTCAGATAACTGGGAGAAGCCTGAGAGGAGCAGCCTGGAGAGGAGTAACCAGAGAGAGCTGTAGAGTCCATGTGCTCAGCGATTGGCCTAAGAGAAGCTGAGCCAGGAGTGGACTGCAGGATGTTTTCCCCCTGCCTTGGACTGTTTTGCAGGGTAGTTTTCTGGTGTAGAACCGAGAGCTGGATGGCCAGTGACCTGATTGCATGGTGCTGGTTGAGGAGAAGAAGGGAAGGACTGCATGGATTCCAGCTGAAGATTCCTGCAGCTAGAAAAGATGAGGATTGCTGCTTCTGTTTTGCATTCAAGCCTCAAGGACTTAGCGACTGCAAGTGAGATAAGGGTGACCCCACCTAAACTTTGGGACTCATGGGTTTCTTGTTGTTTTGTTAATTTATTTTGGTTTCTTAGAATAAGGTTTGTTAAGTTAGTTGATAAATTTCATTGTTATCTTTATTCTAAGTAGTATTTTGGGAACTCTGAGCAGTCTTCACTGTGAGTCCTGTACAGACTGGATCCTGGCTCTCCAGCTGCTTTGTACAGGGGTTGAACCTCTGTTAGGCACTGGAGAGGGGCAAGTAAATGAATTCAAGCCCACCCTAGGGCTGTGTTCAGATGAGAGTTTTATTTTGAAACAACAGCCGTTGTTTTGAAATAAAATTTTTTATGTCCACACGACGTTCCATTATTTTGAAACAACAGGACCCATTGTTTCGAAATAATGGCCGTTATTTTGAAACAGTAAAACCTTGCTTGAAATCGAAATAGCCATTGTTTCAAACGAACTGTTTCGAAACAACATGTCCGAATGGCCTTATTTCGAAATAACCATTTTGAAATAACAGCCGTTTCGATAGCAGGCTTTCCCTTAATTCGCATTAACATTTTCTTAATTCGAATTAACTTATTTAGAAATAAGGACTTTATTTCGAAATAACTCATTTCGCAATAACAGTTTACGTGTGAACATCGCCTAGAAGGTTATGTAACCTTTGGGTGGGCCAGGATCCAGTCTGTACAGGACTCGTAGCAAAGATTGCTCAGCGTTCCCATCCCACAACAAAATATTACTCAGCATAACCATAACAGTGAACTTTATTAACTAACTTAATAAACCTTATCCTAAGAACCAAAATGAATTTAAACAAAACAGTAAGAAACCCAAGAGTTCCAAAGTTCAGGTGGAGTCACCCTTATCTCAATTGTTGTCTCTTAAGTCCTTGAGACTTGAATACAAAGCAGAAACAGTCTTCATCTTCTCTGGCTGCAGGTATCTGCATGTGAATTCCATTAAGTCCCTTCTTCCTCCTGTGCAACCAGCACCACACAATCTGTTTACTGGTTACCCAGGTCTCAGTCCAACAAGAGAAAACTCCCCTGCAAAATAGTGCAAAACAGGGAGAAAACATCCTGCAGTCCACTCCTGCCTCAGCTCCTCTCCTCTTAGTCATTCAATCACTGAGCGTAAGGACTCTGCAGCTCTCCCTGATGGCTCCTCACAGGCTTCTCCCACACATCTGACTCCAGCACAACAACAACAACAAAAACTTGTGGAGCATGCTCAATGTGCTACCACACCCTCTTCCCAGAAGATTCTGGTTTCTGGCTGCAAAATCTGCCCAGCAATGTAACCGAGCCATAAGGGATACCTAAAGGAGATTGTGCCTTCTTAGGCATATGGGTTACAGTTACACAGGCAGCAGAGAAGGGGTGGGATGAAGCAGGATGAGAGCAGAAGGAACAAACAAAAGCAAGTGGCAGATGGGGAAGACATGGAGTGAGGGTGTGAGCCAGTGGCAGGGGAGAGGTTGAATGGAGGGAGAACAGGAACAGCATGGATGCAGCAAAGTAGGAGAGACAGAGCAGGAGTGTCTTGGAGGTTGTTCGGGCCTCAGCCTCTTGTACCTAATGCTACACATTGCTGTGCCCCTGTACTGTCTCTGTGTAGATATTCACCACAGAAGTTCAGTTGCTAGAGGATTTTTTCCATTGACCTAGGACCGCCTATAGCATTGACAGGGGCTAGGTCAGCATAGCTACAGCTCTCAGAGTTGTGCATTTTTCACACTTGGGGAGCCACAGCTACACTGAGGTAAGTTTTCAGTGTAGACCAGCCGAGAGATTTGCTCGTAGTGATGGCTCCCAGCCACAGGATGTGAAAAGGACTGGTGCTGCACCAAAGACAGCCTCATTATTCTCTGTTGGTACACATGTAACCATTGGCTGGGCTAGAATTAATTAAATTGCCCTTCTCCAGTGCCTAAAAAAAATACATCCCAACTCCTGTGGAGAAGCTGCTGAAGACCCAGGATTCAGCCTTTAAGCGACTCACAGCAAAGATTGTTCTGAATCACCATATCAAAAGCCTTACTGAAGTCTAAATACACCACATCTACCACTTCCCCTCTATCCACAAGACTTGTTACCCCATAACAGAAAGTTATCAGGTTGGTTTGACATGATTTGTTCTTGATAAATCCATCCTGACTATCACTTAGAACCTTATTCTCTTGTAGGTGCTTGCTAATGGACTCCTTAATTATTTGCTCCATTATTTTTCCTGGTACAGAGGTTAAGCTGGCTGGTTTATAATCCCCTGGATTGTCTTTATTTCCCTTTTTATAGATGGGCACTATATTTACTCCTTTCCAGTCCTCTGGGCCCCCTTCACTCTTAAAGGGCCCTACCATCAATCAAACCATTTCCATGCCCCATTTCCACCGGAAATCCCTCCTACCGACTTCCGGACCTGCCC